>JAJEJO010050379.1:600151-757943 GCA_020662805.1 Glaucomys volans | reverse complement strand
TCCCTTCCCTTCCCTTCCCTTCTCCTCTCTTCTTCTCTCTCTCTCTCTCTCTCTCTCTCTCTCTCTCACACACACACACACACACACACAATCCTAAAGAACACACATATGTGCGCACACACACACACACCTAGAATTAATAATATATAAGTTCCCATTCTATTGTATGCAATAGTTGAGGTACACTATGCATTATCATGGCTGGTAGGTTCCCTCTACTCTCACCTTCGGCCCTTGCCAGGAAGGCAGCAAGGTCAGTTGCTGGGATTATTCCTGGTGCCACATGTTAAGGATGAGAAAAATGCTAAGTGTCTTGCTCAAGGTCAAAGAGCCAGACAGTGTTGGCTCCTGAGCTTGGGTCTCCAGAGAGCAATGTTCTTCCCTTCCAGGAGGCACATGTCCCAGCCCCTCAAAACTTCCCCAGGAAACACATTTCTCTGAATCTAGAACACACAGGCAGAGCAGCTATAGGAATCAGCAAGAAAATATTTATGGATAGTCATGGGGGTCAGGGTGCTCCTAACAGGGGAGTTGAGTGGGGGCTCAAGCCTCAGAGGCCTGATGTGGAGTTCACACCCTGGCATCATGTGCATGTCCGGGCATCATGGGGAGGGGGTGAATTGGAGGCCAAGATTCTGCTGTGGGCCTTCTGCTGCACATTGAGCTGATAGGAAGATAAACACAGAGTCAGTAAATGGGGGCTCTCCCTAAACTCCACCCCACAACTCACAGTCAAGTCCCTGAGCCCCTGGAAGAACTATGAAAGAGAGGGCTGGTGCCACAAGTCTCTACAAGGGCCCTTGGGGGGCACTGTGGGTTACCCACCCCACTGCATTCCTGATGCTCCACTCCATATGTTTCCCATGGGACTTCAAGTAAAAATTTCCAATAGAAAAAGAATCTCCTTTAAAACATTACAAACTCCTGGACTCGTCTCAGTTCTCATTAACAGCTGAGGAAACTGAGACCCAGAAGCTAAAGGACTGACCCAAGACCAACCAGCTAGTTAGCCACACAGTCTTTTCCCTTTGTCTATCCAGGGACACCTGGGTGTGCTCTGCAGCCATGTGACTTGGACCCTGCACCCTCCAAGTTGATCATCCTACTCCTTACGTTCCAAGTGCTTCAGCTTCAGGGCCAGTCCCTCCTCAGGGGCTCCCCAAACACATCTGCGACCCACAGACACCCCTCTCCCAATGCACACCTCCTACTCCTCACCTAGATGGCTGCGGTCTCACCACTCCCTGATGGTCTGTGGCAAGATGTGTCAAAATACACAGTTTGGGAGCAGGGCCCAGGGAGCTCTGTGCCATGCTGTGCTGGGGAGAATGTTGATGACTGCAGGGTCCCTATGGGCTCCCAGCTGATTCTGCCATCGTGCTGGAGCAACACAGCTTCTGATATGTACCTGGGGAATGACAGGCCAAAAGCAAGGGGTCATGACCCACCTTTCCTGGTCTCCCTGACTACCCTCTCCCCTCAGTTTGTAAAGCACAGAGCCGATGCCTCTCATTCAGGCTCCCATTCAGGCTGCAGTTCCTTTTTACCCCATTACTTGGGGCTAGAACCTACAAATGCAAAGGAAGTGGGAAGTTCCCAAGGGCTCCCAGAGTGCCCTGGAGAAAACTATAAAGGAAAGGAAAAATGAGGGTCAGGGCCTGAGAACTGGGGTAAGGGACCAAGGAAGAACAACCAGACTCACCCCAACCCACCAGCCCCAGGGTCCATCACTTGAGCCAACTTACTTGGATCCAAGTGGGGTGCAGAGGATGATGAAGCAGTTTCTGGTACAACCCTGATTGAAGGGGTTGTTCTCCTGGAGGGAGATGGGGATGGGAAGAGGAGTTCAGAAAGAGCAGGACCGGGAACAGTCATCTGCCAGTGACTCTCCCTAAGGAGGTCAGCTGAGCCATGGCTCAACACAGACCTGGAGCAAGAATCCCAGGGCAGGGAAGCCCAAGAGGGACCCAGAGCCTCCTGACTTCCTGGACTCCTGTGAAGAGTGACCTTCCTTCACCCACTTGTGAGCAGCTCTCCCTGACAGTGTAACCTCTTCTGCCTTCTCAGGGCTCCCTCATCACCTTGCACCTCCCTTGCAGCATCCTTGCTCTGTCTCCATTGGTCCCACTCATCCTCCCACCACATCCTTCCAGATACTCTATATGATCTTCCTTGTGCTGCTCAACTGCTCCAAAGTCAGTGTCACCACCCTGCCCCTACTTCACTTTCCCACCTCTCATTTTTCATAAACATGTGACTTTGCTTAATTTCACAATCTGGGAGGGCAGTGGCAGCAGGGATGCCCAGTCATATTTTCCAAATCAAAAATGATATGTCCCAGGAAAGTCTGGGCTGAAGGCTTTCAGCACAAAAGGAGCAAAGGTCAAGCCCAAAGGTCAGGTTCTCACTGAGAGGCTTCTCCTCTCCCTTCTTCCTCTCCTTCCCACTCCATTCATCAGCCTCGCCCTGTTCTCCTCCCAGACTGGGTTCAGTCTCACCCCATCTTCAAGAGCTTGAACTACCAAATATTCAGTCACAATGGGAAGAGTTTCAGCAGCACCACTGTCCACCCCCAACTCTCCCATGGCCCACACATGGAGACTCTGATTTTCAATACTATTCTTCACTATAGTGAACCAGGATTCCACAGCATCAGGACAGCCCTGGAATATCCTACTATGTCCAAAAGCAGCATAAACCATTTTGCTCTCTGAGGTTCTGACTTAAGGGGTTCACAGCTCTTACAAAACCAGTATTGGTGCTGGGGATATAGCTCACTTGGTAGAGTGCTTGCCTCCCAAGCACAAGGCCCTGGGTAGTTCAATCCCCAGCAACTCAAAAAAAAAAAAAAAAAAGAAAGACATTAGTATGCTGCATTGACTTACACCTGTAAGCCTAGTGACTTGGGAGGCTGAGGCAGGAGGATCACAAGTTGAAGGTCAACCTCAGAAACTTAGAAAGGCCCTCAACTACTGAGTGAGACCCTCTCTCAAAACAAAATATAACAAGGAATGGGGAAAAACCTTCTGTAATAAAGCACCGCTGGGTTCAATTCCTAGCACAAAAAAATAGATTAATTGATAGAAGAATATTTTAAAATTTTACAAAATTTTAAAAGTTAGAGAAATAATTTTTGATTAGATGTGTATAAAATATAGAATATGGTGGTTGTATATAAGGTATAGAGAAATCATTAAAGGAAGGATTATTACTACATTTAAGAACTCAGCAGAAAACTTGCATACCTTTGTTTCCCCACATGGAACCCTATCAGACAGAAATAGAATCCAACACCTCTGAAGCACCCAGAGCAGTTTCTATCACTGACTCCACTCCTGGGGCTCCTGCTCCAAATCTCTTTCTCAAACGCCCACACACTCCACAGGACCAAAATCAACTGGCATGCTCTTCTTGCCCCATCTTCTGCCCAACTTTCTGCTGCCTCTCCCTCTTCTCCTTATCCTGGGGGCACCAGAGCATCAGGCTTGTCTCTGTTCCTTTCTCTCTTTTTTCTATCCCCAAAAGTTGACTCTTTTGTTTGGTGGTTCACTCATTCCTCAGGTTCCTTTTCTGTTTGTGCTGGGGATTGAAGAACCCTGGCCTTGCATATGCTAAGCACGTGCTCTACCACTCAGATACACACCCAGCCAGGTACATTTAGGGCATCAAAGACGCCTCAGTGAAGCCAGGCACAGTGGCACACACCTAAAATCCCAGAGCCTGAGGTTACAGAGGCAGGAGGATGGAAAATTCAAGACCAGCTTCAGCAAATTAGTGAGACCCTGTTTCAAGGTAGAATATAGAAGAGACAGGGTGAAGGTCAGAGCTAAAGTGCCCCTGGGTTCAATACCCATTAGCAAAAATTATAAAGTCCAGTCACTGCATGGGGGGTTGACAACACACTGCAAAGAGCATGGCCCGTCTACCTCAGCCTGGAGAGACCAGCAGCACTATGAGGCCCTGAGCACCATGGAGAGTGACCAGGGTAGCACAGAAGGAGGGTATCATGGACAAAGAGTAGGAAACCCAGCCCATGGCACCCAGGTATATGCAGAGGGAAGCCCAGAGAATTAAGCATTAAGACACACAGGAGGGCTCTCTCAGCTACTTCTGATTTCAGAGGCTTTTCCCAGTTCAGAAAGAGTAGTCTGAAGAATGTCTGCTGGCTTTGGCCATTGATGGGAGCATCATCCTGACAGCAAGGCAGGGGCTGGGCTCACTTGGGCCAGGAAGTGAAGGATGAAGTTAGTGAGCGAGGGCAACTCTTTCATGGAATAAGGCACAAGGACACACCAGGTACAATGGAGACCTGGGATATTAATGGTGGAGCTTGCTTGGCTCTTACGATGAGGCACAAACATGTGTAAATGACCACAGGAAGGAATGGTAGTAATTGGAACAGCACATAGGGCACTTTCTCATACCAGCCACTGCTCTATGTGTCCTTTGCAAATTAACCCACGCTTCCCTGTTTATAGATAGGGAAACTGAGTGACCAGGTGGCTAGGCAGCATACCCATTGTATCCTGAGGGAAAGTTGTAGAGCTGTGATTTGGAATTCTACTATCTGCCTCCAGAGTCCTTGCTACCAACCACCAAGCAATCGACTCGAGGAGGAGATGCATGAAAACTGGTACATGTCATCAGTGCCTGAATGGGTGCCACATGGAATGGAAAAAGGGCTGTCTGCTGAATCCCAGAGTGCAGACCACATTTCCCTTGAGACTGGAGACCCTGGACTTGGAGGGCCTCATTCTGAGCAGAGGAGGCCCATGGCCTGACTGGGGCTGGAAGACCCAAAGGATGGAGCCAGGGAAAATGCTGCCGGGCAAACTAAATGATGGCCTGAATCTGGAGAGAGATGGGACAGGCAGACTGGCGGACTGATGAGTAAGGGTTAAGCAGAGGAGCCACAGATAGGAGGGAAGCCAAATATGACTGTAGTGGGGTGATGACCTAAAGGATGGGAGGTGATGAGCAGAGAGGCTCCTCTGTCTTTTCAGCTGTCTTGGTGACTGCAGCTCCCACCACCTCCGTTGATTCTGCCCACCAGTCTTCCTGAAGAAGACTTTAGTCAGGCAATTGCCATACTGAAGCAATTGCATGGTAAAGATGCCCACTTTTATCATTCCTATTCAACACAAAAAAGAAAAATAAAGACACACAAATTGGAAAGTAAGTAATGAAACTGTGCTTCACACAGGACATCATTTTCCATGTAGAATTTACAACAAAAAAAATGCTAGGGGAGGAACTTAGCTGTAGAGCACCCCTGATTCCATCACTGGTACTGGGAAAACACCCCCACTAAGAACACCTGCTCTTTGGAAGATGCTAAGAAACAACAATGTGACAAGCCAGAGATTGAAAGAAAAGATCTGCACAACATCCATCTGAAGCCAATATAGAGAAATGCTGAAACTCAGTAAGGAGAGAATCTTTTTTTTTATTAATTAAACAAAAGATTGGCACAGACACTATGAAAAGGTATACCAATGGTCAAGAAGACATGAAAATATTCTCAACGTCATTACTCTTTAGGACAGTACAAACTGGAGCACTAATGAGATACCACTAACCATTTCTTAGACCACAATGAAAAAACAAAACAAAAGAACAACAAATGATAGTGTCAAATGTCAGTGAGGTTGTGGGGTCAAGTCTCATAGAAAATACAAATGGTGCAGTGGTTCTGGAAGAAAAAATTGGCAATTTCCTATAAAGGTCCATACATAGTTACCTTATGCCTCAGCAATGCCACTCCTAAGAATTTACGCAACAGAAATGAAAACTTATGCTCACATGCTTGTACACCAAAGTTTGTAGCAGCTTTATTTGATATTGTGAAAAACCAGCTGGGCACATGGCCCACACCTGAATCCCACATCCTTGGGAGGCTGAAGTTGTAGGATTGCAAGTTCAAAACCAGCTTCAGCAACCTAGTGAGACCCTAAGCAAATTAGTGAGACCCTGACTCAAAAAGAAAAACAAAATTAAAGACAAAAATAAAGGGGACCATGTGGCTAGGGATGTAGTTCATTGGTTAAGCACCTCTGACTTCGATAAAGAAGGAACAACAACAACAAAAAAAACGAAGAAAGTGTGGAAAAACTAGATGCAAAGGTAAAATCTTTCCACTGTTGAATGGAGAGATAATCTATAGGGCATCCATACAGTATTACACAATAATAAAGGAAATAAACTACTGATATGAGCAATAGCATGGATGAATCTCAAATGCATTGTGCTAAATGAATGAAGCCAGACTGAAAAGGCAAAGACTCCATTTACACGGTGATCCTGGAAACAGAAAAACCAGAAGGACTAAGAGCATTGCTCATTTCATTGCTCTTAGGACTCTCTCTAAGAGCAATTGACAACCAAAGACGATGAAAGGAATAATGAAACTGGTCTACCCTTGATCATGGTGAGCATAGCAGGATGGTATCTATTTGTCAAAATCCCTGACTATAGAACAAAAAGGGTGAATTGTAATGTGTAAATTATTCCTCGAAGAAAGACTTTTAAAAAATCCTACCAGAGTTCCCAGATTTTCACTTTATCCAAACCAAATCCTCCACGAGGTCAACTTCATTGCCAATGCCACCTTGTGCCTGAAATAGAGACTTACCCTCATCATTCCTTCAAAAACCCTCTTTCTGGTCTCCCTGCCTTTTTCAAAGGTGAGCCTGTCACAAGCAATGCCCTCCTTTCCTTTGCCTTTCCAGAATCACACCTAGGATGCCCAGAGTGGCATGTCCTACTCCACAATGAAGGCCTTACCAAACTCTTTCTTCCAGTCTGCTGCACCACTCAGGACCCACCGCCTGTCAGAGTGTTCCTGGGTGTCTGCCGATGTCACTCTGACTGCAGCTTGCTAATCTACACAAGTGCAGGATGTATCTACTCACCTCTATCCCATCCCTCAAATAACACACAGCCTAGCACACAGTGGGCTCTGGAAGCAATGCACCCAGGAGGAAGAATGACCACTGAGCTCCAGGGTTGAAGAGACTTGAGCTGCATCTTAAGAGGTGGGTGTGAAAGGACTAATCAGGCTCCATCAGGGCCAAGAGCAGTGGAGAAAGCACAGAAAGTGCCCGGTGGCTAGGTGCAAGATGCCTCAGCCCAGCCGGGTATCCCGGCACAGGCACTGGGCCCTGCTTACCTGCAACTCATAGAGGCGCCTGGCATTGCTCACCGCTACAGACTGGATCAGTAGGCCAAAGATGAGTGGCAGCAGGGTGAGGAGGGCGGGAACAGCAACTATGAAGCTGTGCACAGGTTAAGAAGCCAAGCCCTGGGACAGTTCCTCACTGGCCCCGCCCCTTGACTAAACTCCGCCCAGTGGCCTCGCCCCATAGGACCCCGCCCACCTACTCTTCCTTCTTGAACTAGACTGTTGCTCCAGTACACCCAAGGGAAACCTCACTCCACCAGGCTGTCCTCCTGCCTGTCCCTTTTCTACCTTCATTGCCCCTCTTTGTGGCCCTCCTAGATTCTTAACTCTGCAATCCATCCTATACTGCCGATCTCCCTGATCCCACTCACCTTTAACATGGCCTTGACAGGTCCTCCCAAGGGGCTGTTCCCTCTAGCCCCGCCCACATCAGCCCCTTCTCTGTCTGCCTCTCCCTCTCCACAGCATGTGGAGCTCCCAGTGTGGGCCCTTGGGACTGTGTGGATACGCCATGGTTTTCTCCACCAACAAGGGCATCTCTCTGGTGCGCACTAGGAAGATGATGCAGGTCGCTAGCATGACAACCAGGTAGAGGCACAGCGACACCAGCAGGAGCAGGAACGTCCGGAAGTTCCGGTGGCCCACACAGTTGTTCACCCACCTGCAGTGATGGTGATACTCCTAGGGGAGAGGCGGCAGGCATCCAGGGTTATTCTGGCCTGGCCTCCATCACCCCCAATTGCTCAGGACTTCCCAATGTGGCCCTAGAGGCCACATGCTCTTGGCCCTACACACCGGCTCCCACCTCCAGGGAGAACCAGGCATTTCCATTGTTAGAGCAGAGTTAGGACTCCATGGCTCATCAGGTCACCTGTCATGAGTGAGTTCTTTAGACACAAGACATGCCTGGTGTCACTTGGAGAAGGATGTAGAATAACTCTGGGCCTCTCTTTTCTCAGATACTGGATAAGGATGTAAAGAACTCCCTTGCCCAGCCAGCCTTCCACAGTTGGAAGCCCATACAAGGTATACACAGAAGAGCACTCAGAACCCAGAAACCCTCGAACTTGGACATCCAGAGGAACACAGCAAAGATCCCCAGGAAAGGGCAGCATCTGGCCTAGGGTCTGGGTATCTGGAATCAGCAAGCAGGGGATGGGGCAGGTGGTGCCTTTCCTCCCTCTGACTCCACCAGGCTCAGCACAGATGTGATGCCCTTTGTATGTCAGCATCTGTGCAAATAAGGCCTGCCTCTCAGGACTGGTGCAGATACAGAGGAGGTAACAGATATAAGTGACCAAGTGTGGCAGAGAGTCACTATTAAGAGTCTGAAAAGACAGTCTCATACCCTCCCTGGCCCACTTATGCTGTGAGGTTCCCAGTCCTACTGAAGTGACCCTAGATGGGGTGCTGAGTGGACAGGGAATAGGAGTACTCACCTCCACACAGATGTTGCAAATGTCACAGTGGAGGGTGCGAGGTGGGTGGTGGGATCGGCACTGATGACACCAGGGCATTTGAAATGCGTGCCGATACATCCACGCTGTGTGGGCTGCTTCAGGGTCCTGCTCCAAGGTACCTGGCATGGGAAGAGGTTTGGGCAGTGGCAGGAGGCCCTTGCATCACTCTGCTGCCTGGAGCAGCCCCAGAGCATCACTGGGCAACAAGAAGGGTGGGGAGGAGGTGGGCAGGGAATCCTGCTCCCTGTTGAGCAAGCTGACCACTCAGACGGGCTGGCTGTCAAGGAGAAGGGGTTTCCAGGCAGAAGAGCTCTCTACCGAGCTCCACACTTTGGAAGAGTGATCAGTGCCTGATATCGTGTGTGAAATGGGAAGGAAGAAGAGTGAACTGTGGTTTGGAAGAGCCTGCTGGCCTCCCTTGCCAGCCTGCCCAGTCCTTCCTCCTAAAGCAACTGGAAAACCTCCAGGATTCTGTGTATTCACACCTCAGTGGCTTAGGAAATGACGTGCCAGGGCCTAGTCATGATGACATGGAGAGAAGGGATCCTGAGCCCATAGGTGGGGTTAGCTCTTTAGAAATCACTCCTATAGGCATCAGCCCTTGGGGTACCCCTCCTTCTCCCAGGTTTCCCAGGCCTTACCTCGATGTAAGATGCCCGGGTCGGAGATGTTGAGAGAAACCATGGTCCATAGAGTGAGGATGAATAGGAGGCTGGTGACAAGGGCAAAGGCCCACTCACCTTGCCCCACCAGCCATCTGCAACTGAAACCAGAGCCAGACTCACTTCTAGTCTGGGGCAACCCACAGCTCCCCATGAGCCCTGGGTCACCTGACATAGGACTCACAGACCTGAAGGACAGGTGTAATTATCCAGGCTAGAGACAGACCATGGAGACTCCAGCTAATGTCACCAGCAACATCAGCCACCCACATTTCCCTAGATGCTTCCGGCACTCTAGACCTCTGAGCTGCTCACTACATATCCTTATCTCCCCTCTTGACTCTCTCTGTCCACTTCCCTCCCTCTTCACTATCATGGTCTAGTTTCTCTTCTATCTCTTTCTCAGAAACCTGAGAGCTTCCATGGGGAGACTCACGGGAATGTGAAAAAGATGGTGCTGATGTCCAGGAACAGCACTATGCTGAGGATGGCCCACAGACTTTGTCTGAGAGCACTGTTCCCAACCTGGGGTTGGGAAGGAGCCATGATAGGCAGAGACTGCGGCATGTCTGTGCCACTACCTGTCTCCAAATGAGAGCCAACTGTGAACTTTGTTAGGTTGCCACCCAGAGGGCCATGACAACGGTAGGGAGGGAAAGCAGTATCAAGTGTGCCATCACAGAGGCTCTGGCATGGGGGCTCTGGCTGCTCCCACATACACACTTGTACACTGGGACATCCTGTTTTGTCAGTGTTGGCTTTGCTGGAGCGTGTGATGATGTGGAGGAGGTTTGTCCTCCCTGGGTTCATAGGCTGTGGCTTGGACCTCAGTGTGGCAGTGTTGAGAGGTGGAGCCTGGTGTGAGGTATTTCCATCAGTGGGGATGATGCCCTCGGAAGGGAGTGATGTACTTATCCTGGCCTCCAGGAGTTCCTGTGAGAGTGGATTGTTCTATGAAGAGCAAGACTCAACTGGCCCTCCCCAGGTTTCTGCCCAGGCAATCTCTAACTCTTGCATGTCCTCCCACCACGATGCCATTCACCATGTTGTGGCGACCCTCTCCAAAGCTCTGTTGCAGAGTTTGACAAATCTTGGACTCTGGGAAAATAAACATCATTTCTTTAGAAAGTACCCATTCTTGGGTATGTTTTTAGAACAAAATGAGAGGAAGCTGGCTAATACAGAGACTCTGGGGAATTGGCGTGGGGAGAATTTGGCTAATGTTCATCACCCTGTCAGGCTGGATGCTAATTGAAGTTGACAGTGTTCATTGCTTATCCAATCTCCACTTCTTCTTTTTTGTCATAACAGATTTCTAGTTTGGGGAAGGAGGTAGCAATCTACCCAACTAAATGACTTCCCCCTTTTCCCTCATTTCCAGGGTGGGCTTTATGACACAATTCTAGTTAAAGAGACTCCTGCAAATGTCAGGTGAGGATTTCTGGGTAAACTTTTGCCTTTTCAATGAAAGGGAAGTTGATGCAGTTGGCAGAGCTCTGTGCCCCTTCTTTCTGTCCTGAAGCTAGACCTGCTGGTTGGGCTGCCACCTGGGACCCTTGGGGTCACAATCATGCTATCCAGACACAACTTGTGACATTGTTGAGTCCATGTCCTATTCCTCAACTGTCTCACACTGAGCTGCATATTATGAGAAAGTAACTGGGTTTCTATTACACTGACATGTGTCATTGTATTGGCCATTGAGCACCTGAAACTCTCTATGTTTTGCAGGTTCTTCCCACCCTAAGTCTTGGTGAACAGGAGAAAGCACTTTCTCATCTAATTAGAGCAAAAAATGGCCAAATACTTGTGACTTCTCTGACAGTGATCACAGAGGCCTGTGATCCAGGTGATGTCAATTTAACGCTAGAACTGCAACCACCAACTGACTGAGAAGTGTGTGCTGAGATGCAGCAACTGCACAGATGTCTAAAGACCATATATAGTGCACCTCCCTTTTTTGGACTGGGGATTGAACCCAAGGGTACTGAACTATATCCCTGTCCCTTTTTATTTTGAGACAGGTTTCACTAACTTGCTGAGGCTGGCTTTGAACTTGTAATCCTCCTGCCTCAGTCTCTCAAATGGTTGGGATTACAGGCATGTGCACCATGCCTGGCCAAGGAAATTAAATTGATTAAAAATATGTCAGAGCTGGTGGCATTCAGACCAGGGCAAAAGGACAGTCAGTGTAGATAATGAAAGATTGGGTCAGGAAGATGGTGACTGATTTCAATGGAAACAAAGGCCTAACACCACCAGAGCACTTCCCCTTCCTCCAACCTATTGCCTAGGTTACCCACCTCCCAGGAATTATTCCTCCTAGCAAGAAGTCATTAATGAGTACCCCCCAGGCAGCTTCCTTCCTACCTTTCTGGGCAGATATGGCAAATAGGGAAAGGACATGGAAGTTCTCTTCCCTTTTGGCCCTATAGGCAGTATGGGACAAGAGGGACATGAAAAGGAAAGAATCCTGAAATCTATCAAAGGTACAGGACACCCCCATTCCCTTGGACACTCCACCTCGTCCTCTCCAATGGACTCTCTCCCTCTCTCTTTTCTCTCTCTCTCTGTTATATTCTTTAAATAAAAGCTTTTGCTCTTGCTTCAGCATTTTTTAGTTGTTTAATATTCAATACAGGGGGAATGGGACCTGATCCTGATTTTCAAGACCAGTTTCAGCTGGGGGCTCTGCAGGGTTCTTCACCAGGATAAGCTCTACACATCCCACATTGTTCTGAGGTATGCCTTTCTGTCTTTCTGGAGGAGAATAATGGGGGCACCCAATGGCTAATTAAATGCAGTAGTGCAAGCTGCTATTCTATAAGATGCAGGTGATAGGATTCATGGCCTTGGTGGTTCCTAATTACCCGTCCTGCAGGTGAGGCATGTTGGTTTCTGCCAAAGCTGTCTCTCACTATCCTGTCCAGGTTTAGAGCATGTCTGGCATGAATACACAGGGTCTCTAATGCTGGTCTGCCTTTGGATGCATGGAAACAGATAAAGGGGTGGAACAACTGTTAGATTCTAGCAGGGGCCACTCTATCATGCTGTTAGATTCTAGCTGGGGCCACTCTATCATGAACCTCAAAGCTTTCTTCCCCAGTTCCTCTCTTAACTGTCCTTGTGGGGTATCCTGTGGTGATGCATTGATAAAAAGGCACTCTGTAAAGCCCCAGTGACACACACTGCCAGATAAGCTGAACTGCACTCTACTGCACTCATTCTTCCTGATTATTCCCCTCTTCTCATTGATCAAACTCTAGCCATTAAGAAAGTGTCATTTAACATGGAGTGACTCATAAAGAAAGGCCGGGGTTCCCTTTGTTCACATATAAAAACTTTGTAAACCAGTAGAACTTCTCCCCATTGTTGTTTCCTTGGCTGCAAAAGGGAGGCATTTTCAATTCACCTCTTCTGTAATCTCCTCTGGAAGAAGGACATTAAGCAAGATCTAAGGACCATTTAGATGTTCTACTTACCCTCCAGGGATTCCTTTGGTCCACAGAATAGAGAAATATACCCAACAGAGGTCATTTTTTTCCTGTTTGTTATCTATCACATTTGGAAATTTATAGTGGCAAGAGAGGTCAGTCATGATTCTCAGTCTGAACTCACCAAGGTCTTTGTTATGAGGCAAAACAAATGCCCTTGTTAATACTGCCAATGATGCCAGCAATAGATTTGGCAGAAACATGTGGTGAGAGATGAGTTTGCTGGCCATCAGATGCTCACAGGGTGATGTTCCTAAAGAAAAAATGAAGTTTTTTCTGGCATGGGCACCGGAATTCTCATACTCAGATGGGAGCTTCATTCTCAATAGTTATGCCAGGCTCATCACTAGTCTGCATACTGAAATTGTTGGTATTTTCATGTTGTTCAGAGGGAAGCCTCATCCTCTAAAAGGGGGGTTGGAAATTGCTGGCTACTGGAGGCTCTGGGTGCTAGATGCTCAAAAAGTATCTCATTTTCGTCTGGGAAATGACCTAATCTCAGTTGGAAAATGAGATGTCTTATAATTTTCTGCATCCAACTTGGACCAATTATCAGCGGAGGGAATGAAAACTGGTCTTGAGAGGAAACGTAAACCATAGGACCATACCTTAAGACTGATTTTACCAAAGGAAAAAAGATGGTTAAAATGACCTATGTATGAGGTTTTGCCCCTCAATCTCCGACATAAGCTTCCCTTACTCTTTGATTTTCCTATCTTTCCAAGGCTTACTTCTTGACTTTCCTATCTTTCCAAGGCTTACAGAGTCTGCAGAGTTTGCAAGATTTACAGGGCTTGCAGAGGACTAGTTTGAGACCAAAGGAAAAAAAGGTGACTCTTTTATATTCAAGCTACTGTGGGACATAAATGGCTGGTTATCATATCTGCTTTTACACTCTACCTCCCTGTTTTCTTTACCAAGTTCCTCCCTAAGCACTATAGCACAGGAGGGAAAATGGAATGATATCATATATGCAAGATTTCTATACCTTTAGAATCTTTCTTTACCTGAGGATTTCAGTATTCTCATATTCTTTAGATATCTGGACTGACTCTAATCTGAGACAAAATTACATTCCAATCTGACAAAGATGTTCTGCATGCTCCTTTAGTAGAGTAATTATGACCCTGTAATTTTTTAGAACTCCTTTTTTGTTTTTTTTTTCCTCTATATTTTGAGCTCATGATTTTATGGCAAATTCACATTTGATACTTCATGTCTAAATTAATACATTTTCTGATTAGTCTTATTTTATCTAACTATAGATGTTTTAACACTTGTTCATTATTCAAAGTCAATTTTTCAAGGGTTGGCTCTCAAATACATCTCCTTACAAAACCCTAAGAAGGATACAGACATGGTCATGTTGGGAATAAATCTGATGGCCACTCGGGACTAGTAGCCACCTGAACCCTTGATTTCAGTGTCTACTATGACTGCCAGACTTTATATTTGGCATTTCCATCTGTACAAGCCTGCCCTAAATATAAGTCATTATGTAAGTGTCTGATAGGCTCTATTTTAATTTCTAGCAGTTTAAATCTAATAGAGACTTTTTTTAGGGGGAGTTACTGGGGACTGAACTCAGGGGTACTCAATCCTATTTTATATTTTATTTAGAGACAGTATCTCACTGAGTTGCTTAGCACCTCACTTTTGCTGAGGCTGGCTTTGAACTCAAGTTCCTCCTGTCTCAGCCTCTCAAGACACTGGGGATTGCAGGCATGCACCACTGGGCCTCACAAATAGAGGCTTTAATAAACATTTGCCACATTGACTCTTGTCTGTGAAGCTCTCCTACAAAAAGCTACAAGATTTTTATTTCCTGTCTGTTTTATGTATGTGTGCACACCTATGTATTGTATTGTGTCTACATATGTGCTTGTGTCCATATATCATCTGCATGTCATCACAATTGGCATATAGATAAATGAGCACTCATAAATCAAATTTTAAAAAAGAAATGGAACCAAATACCTTTTAGTTCATGTGACTTAAAAAAAAGAATTCAAATTAGGTAAACAGATGAGAGTAAGGATGTTTTTAAAATTACCAACTCACAAGACAATAATGTATTGATTTCTATGAGATGTTCAGAATGTAATATTCATTGATTCTAGGATTTTTCCTCAACAGGGAAGAGATGGCTAATACTTGCTGAATCCTGGTTTTCTCAGTTAAAAATGAATAAATTAAAATTTAACACAAATGGGAACAATCTTGATAAACATGTTTGTTAAAGGAGACATCTGATTAACTTGCAAAGTAAAAATGCAAAAATTTGCAAAGTTGAGATTGCTTTGTTTCTATACCTTCACTAAAAACAAAGTTACTAAGAATTAAGATTCTTTCAAGTGTAATTCTTCATACAAAGAGTGCAAAATGTTTTAGTTGAACTTGAATTAAAGTATCAGAAAAATGAGGTATTCCATTATTAAAATGGAGTAATTTGTCTAAATTCACAAATTTTATAAGGATTGTTTCAGAATATAAATTTAAAGTGGGGTCAACAACTAGTAAAGAGATATAAAAAGTCTTAGTTTTGGAAATATATTTTAATGTAGAAAGGTAAAAAAAAGTTTCTGAATGTGTAGTGAAGCAAAAAGTTGTAAATTGTCTAAGTAAGTTACAAAAGGTTTGTTGAGGGTAAATCTCAAAAAGTTTGTGTGCAACTAAATTTGTTACATATAATTACCACAATTAAAATTATTTAAGTCTTTTTCCTAAAGTCAAATATTAATATACAGATAACAAGCAAAGTTTAATCCTCCATATGTTAAAGTAATAAGGATTTGTTAAAACATTTATCTTCCCTTTTCTACAAAGATAATTTCTTATGTCTTTTAACTTTTATTAGATAATTGTCTTAAATAAATTATGGTATGTACATGCTAGTTGAAAAACAACTGTTATTTTAGAGTATTACACTACATTCCAGATTCCAAATTTTTCTTTAAAAGCTGAACTTGGTAAATATATATGGATATCAGTCTAATTGTGGTGCTGTTACCAGCTTCTTTGAATAATAGATATACAAGGTATATCCAGGTATACAAGTCTTTAAAATATCAGGTTTAGAAAAACATTTTGCCAAGCTGGTGTTCTTCAAGCTAAAGTTTAAAGGTTTAAGGTTTAGGATTATAAAAATTATGCTTCTTGTTTCATAGCTATTATACAAACTCAATATGTTTTTACTCTAGTTAATTTCATTTTGTATTTTCCTTGTAAACTTCATAACTATTGTCTGTTAATGCCTTTAAAAAGTACAAATTCTAATGTAACAACCTGAGTTAATTTGAAATAATAGGCCATTACCTAAAGTACAGACAGGATGTAAGGCTAACTTCCAGGACTAATACTGACCCCAAATGAATGGAAGGGGTGAATAAATGTGAAATTATAGACATTAAAGTTAAAACTCCAGGATTCCTACTTTAAGACTGGTGACACTGACTAAGCTGGATGTTTTAAATGAAAAGTTGGAAACTAAAGTTAAGGAAGTAAAAGGGCCAAGAAGAAAATAGCCAATATTTGGCTCTTGCTTTCTGAGTCACCTTGAATCCAGGAACAAGGATCTTCTGTGAGGGCTTTAAAACTCTGGGATACATGACCTTTGAGTCAGAGGGACCAATGAGACCCTGGAGAACAAATTCAACCAGTGTACATGTTACACAGTGAAGGTTAATTGGAAAGGAAAAAATCCCTGATGTTTCCAAGAGTAACCACCTGGTCAGCAAGATTCTGACTTGCACTGACAGGTGGCACTAGAGGAGCTAAGAAGCTTCTCCAATTCCCAAGAGTGACCCCCCTGAGGAAACTCAGCTGACTCTTAACAGTAAATAGGAACAAGGTCAATTTGACCAGCTTACTCTTAAAACCTAGCAAAAAATTATAATTAAAACAAAGCCATACCTACATATTTAAAAGTAAAGAAAATAGTTCTTTTAATGTGACTTAAAATGTACACTTGTGTCAGTCACACCAAGAGTAAATAAAGCTGGAGGCTACGAAAGAATTATTCTAAGACAGGAATGCCTAATAGCTATCATAAAAGTCTATCAGAGTCAAAAGCTTTTTTTAGTCAATCTAAGGCCTACAAATCTTCCTAACCCCTTGCATAGGCAGACTTAAACTGTTTTCTGGAATGATTATCTAGCACTAAGTTACAAAACAAAGTGGTCTCTAATAAACACAGAGGATGTACCTACAAAAAGTTATTTTGCAAAAATTAGATGTCATTAGATAGCCTAATTACATCTTTTGCGGACCCCTATGACATTATGAAAAGTAAGTGTTGTGTTTACATTCCCAATAACTCTGACAATGTAATTTACATCTTTAAAGATTTACACTTCCAAATAGAGGCCATTTTCTCACTGGGCTTGTTTTGGAAACAACTTCTTAGCTCTTGCATCTTCTGGTGAAAAAATTGCTGGTCTCTATCAGAATTGTCTTTTCATTTATTTTGTATTAATCTCATTCCAGTACTTATGTCTTCTTGTTTCCATCACAGAAACACCCACATCCCTGATGACATTGCAACCTGTTCTTTCTGAACCAGACTTTTATCACAGACCCCTTAACTGATCCAAAACATTCCTAAAAGGGAAATCCAAACTGCTGGCCTTACATCACCCCCTCTCACCTTGAAGAAGCTGGAGTGATCATTGCCTATTTCCCCTTATAGCAGTAAGGGTTTCCTTAATTAGAATGGGGGAATTAGATTCAGATAAACAATCTGCAGCTAATTAACAGAGAAAAGGATATAGGTAGAGAGCACTCCCCACCACCAATCCTTTGGTACCAAATATTTAAAGAGCCCTCTGAGATTAGGAGACTATTGATGATAAACTTGAAGTTAAGTTGAATGCCTTGGAGGCTACTGTAGTGGGCTTGGGTGACCAGACTCAAAGTCTTAAGGTCAGACAACAATTATGATGCCATGTGACTTATCAGTTTATTTATGTTCCATACAATAGCTCCCAATGGGGATGGGAAAAGATAAAGATACATCTATTTTGAATTTGGAATCACAACAATGTTATTTAGTTCTCTTGAAAATTGCACCATTATATCCAAGTTGTGCAATAAAGTCAGATTACCATGCTATTTCTTGCCAGTTTTGTAGAAAAGCTGTTAGATGACCTGAATGCTTTCAATCCTTAAAATATGCTAAAATATACTGCATGGTATCTCATAGGACTTATTTCCTTGGTCTTAATTCTGTGTTATTTTCTCACAGTCAGATGTAAACTCATCTGATCCAAGTTCCAGCACTTCAGAGTAGATATGCACTGGTTGCAATTAAAAAATAAAAAAGGAGGAGATGTGAAAAGTGATTATTTGTACTACGGTCTTTGATTGCCCTGGAGCTGTGTCTGTGCTTTGCCCTGGGAAATTTATGTGCAAAATTACAGGACAAGTTATGGTAATGCCCTGCCTAAGTTCTGTGCAAAGGGATGGAATAATAATAGTTTTT
Source organism: Glaucomys volans (assembly GCA_020662805.1). NCBI lineage: Eukaryota > Metazoa > Chordata > Mammalia > Rodentia > Sciuridae > Glaucomys > Glaucomys volans. The sequence goes on along the minus strand of JAJEJO010050379.1, from coordinate 739,668 downwards.
ACCTTGAGCTCAGACACCAGCTACTGGGGATAGAGATTTCTGAGCATTACAAGATAATCGTAATATCTTTCAAGCACTGTGAGCTTCAAACCTGCTTGCTTTGCAGAAACTTTCCCACAAATAACTTTTTATGATAAAACCTATATAATAAACATGCTGTGCTAGCTCTGGGTCTCTGATCCTCCATTAGAGGTTGGTGTCTCACCTGATCCCAGTTTTCTTTTTGTAAATGCTTGTGTGTATTTCTTAATCCCCCATTGCCCATTGCCAGTCTTTAGGGTTTGGCCTTGCATATCCTGGCAATTTTTGTATTTTCTCTTGGAGATTGTTATTTAGATTATGGATCATTTTTAAATTAAATTATTATTATCATTATTATTTTCTTTTTCATTGTTTGAGTTCTTCATATATTCTGGATGTTAATTATTTTTCTAATGAATGGTTTCCAAATATTTTCTTCAATTTGTAGGTTTCATCTTAATTCTGTTGTTTCTCTTTTTTTTTCTCTAAAAATCCCTTTAGTTTGATTACTTGTATTTGTCAATTTTTGCTTTTCTTTTCTTTTTTGGGGATCATACCCCAATTTTTCCCAGCCATCATCCTGATTTATTTTCCCTGTTTCCTTTTGACAGTTTTCTAAGTTGGGATGATTCATTTAAGGTTTCAATTTTTCAGTTGGTTATTGTATATGTTAAAGATGAATCTCAAGTTTCATCCTGCATTTATATATTCAATTTTCCTAGAAACATTTATTGAAGAGTATAGTGGTATGGATATAAGGTGTCCCATAGAACTGTGTTAATGTAGGAATGTTTGGAGGGTGAAGTGATTAGAATATGAGAGCTGTAATATAATCAATGGATTAGTCCATTTGATGGGTTAATAATTAGAAAAGACTATTGTACTGGGTGATAACTATGGGCAGGTGGAACAAGGATGGAGGAGGTGTGTCATTGGGGCAATGCCTTGGGTAAATTATACTTTATCCACTCTTTTTACTTCCACGCTGCAACTACCATGTGTTGGGCAGTTTTCTGAACCATACCCTTACATCTTAAGTTTCTGCCTCACAATTGTCCCAAAGTAATGTCCTTGGACTAAACCTCTGATACTGTGAACCTAAATAAACCTTGATTCCTCTATGCTGTTATTCCTGTGTGTTTTGGTCACAGTAATGGAAAGCTGACTAACACAAAGAGAATGTCCTTTTTCTAAAATATGTTCTTGGTGTCTATATTCTGTTGTATCTTTCATGTCATTATACCTCTCTTTCATAAGTTTATATTTTTAGTTTTTTTATAATTCCTTTGGTATTTTCCAGTTTATATAATTTTCTCTTAACTCTATCTAGTGTATTATTTAAACCCAACAAATTTCAGTTTTATTATTTTAGTGACAATGTATTTTGCAACCACAAACAACAGTAGTTTACCAGGGGTAGTTATTAGGGGAGGAAATGGAGAAATATTTGGGAATGATAGTGGCAAATTATCTTATTGAGTCATGTGCATATATAAATATGTAATAATTATAATGCATCAATTTAATGCATCAATATATGAAAAAGATGTGCTTTTTTTCTTACATACCTCTTTATTTTGTTAAAACTTATAATTCTCTTAAAATGAGTTATTTCATAGTTGTTTTCACTATTTTGTTATTACATTATTCTAATTTTGGAACATCCTACTTTGTGTGTGTGTGTGTGTGTGTGCGTGTGGTAGTGGAGATTGAACCCAGAGGCCCTCTACCACTCAATCACAACCCCAGTCCTTTTACTTTCATTTTGAAGCATTGTCTTGTCATATTGCTGAGGCAGGTTTAATCTTGTGATTCCATGTCTCAGCTTCCTGATGGCTGGGAATACAGGTATGCTGATATATTCTTATTGTTGATGTTTCTGATGATTCTTTTTTATATCTGTTTTCTCTGCCATTTTATCTCTGCTTCCGTCAGTCTCTCTTTCTGTGTATGCATGTGCTTAATTTTAATTTTGATCTCATTGCCAGAGGCATTTGTTTTTATGAATATGTTCCTTGCAATAGTAGTTTATATTGTTTTTATATGACATATTTTTCATTGCTTTCTCAAGTGATACAAAAATATCAATGGACTCCCATTTTTTAAGATTATTTACGAACTTGTATAATTACTTTCTCAATTAATATTCACTACGTGTGTATCAATTAAAGAAGGATTTTCCTAATCAAAACTTGATGCAAAATTTACAGTTTCTGTTAATACACAGTTCTAGTGGATTAACTATTTTCATAGGATGTTTAACCCCTTACTTATCCCAAATTTATTGTGGTGATGTCACTCTCAGATCCCTTTCTTACATGAATAAATCTTTAAACCAATCTCTATCTTGTAATAAACTCATCATTCAGTAAACTCTGTATTTCCTGTCTTGGAATTGTATCTGCAAGTATACGTCACATAACAACATTTCCACCATGATCGACTACATATATGGAAGTGGTTCCATAAGAATTTATAATGTACTAGAAAAATTCCAATTGTCTAATGATGTCATAATCATTGTAACATCATAATTCATGTGTTTGTGGTCACACCAATATAAACAACACTACTGCATTACTAATCATTTAAAAGTATAGCATGTATAATTATGTAGAGTCCATAACATTTCATAATGATAATAAATGACTGTCACTGGAGTGTGTATTTGCTACACTATACTTTTGATCTTTAAGAAAGGGTAGACTCTTTCTTCTTATAAAAAGTTTACTGTAAAATAGTATGCCCTATTCCACTGGCAGAAGCATCACACATCTTGTGTTTACTGATTTACTGATAACTTCTAGGTTCACATGAGTATACACTGAATGTTTGCACACTAAAGAAGTTGGCTAAGGATAAATTTCTCAGACCTATCCTTGTTCTAAAGTGACACACCACTGTTGGCACATGACTGTTAATGATTTTTAGTTTTATTAGGTAGTTGTATATTATTATGCTTTAAACATCTTATTTAACTAGTCATTTCTCCCCCAAGATATACTTCAAGTTATCAATCATTTTATAATTTCCTTATAACTTATCTCCTTAAGTCATTAGAACTGATAGATTTTCATTGTTTAGCATTATTGAAATGACTCTTTATATCAAATTATGGTAATAGAACATTTTATAATGTTTTTACTAGGACATTATAATTGCACATTTTTCAGGGTTCAGTTGACCTATTCCTAAATACATATAATATAATTTGTCTCATTTCAATCCTCAGTATTTCTTTTCCTACACTGCTCCCTCCATCTGATTTCCTTCTCCTATTCTGCTGGTCTTCCTTATATTTTTATTTTTTTTAATTGGTACATTATAGATAAACATAAAAGTGAAATTTATTGTCATAAATTTCATAAACATAGCATAATTTGGTCAATTTTATTCTCCACTTGTTCTCCTTTTCCCTGTACCCTTCTTTACTCCATTGTTCTATTATTTTCATGAGATCACTTTTATTTAATTCCTTATTTCTCACTAACTTCCATACATTAGAGAAAACACTCAACCCTTGACTTTCTCATTCAGGCTTATTTTACTTAGAATGATATCCATTTCATCCATATACCAGAATATGACATAATTTCATTCTTCTTTAGGGCTGAGTTAAATAAATTCCCTTGTGTATGTATACTACATTTTCTTTATCCAATTATCTGTTTATGGTTCCATTGCTTGGATATTGTGAAGTATGATTAAATATAAGTAAGAATATAATAAATTTTAAATATAAAATAAATAAACAGTGGGCACACATTGTGATATGTGTATCAGCAAAATTATGCCTTTTTTATTCCTTTTGGATCAATACAAAGAAGTGGGATGGCCACATATGGTGTTTCTATTTCTGATCTTTAGATGATTTTCCATACAACTTCCCAAAGTGATCGTACTAATTTTCAGTCCCACCCACAAGGCATGAGTGTACATTTTTTCCCATATCTTCACCAACATTTATCATTATCTTCATTCAAAATGATTACCCTTCTAATTGTTATGAAATGAAATCTCAGTGTACTTTTGATTTGCATTTTCCTGAGTGCTAAGAAAATTAGATATTTTTTCATATATTTGTGGTCCATTTGCATTTCTTCTTTGGAGAAATGTCTGTTTAGTTATTCTGTTCATTTATAAATTGGGTTATTTGATTTATTTTTAGAGGTATTTGTTTCAGTTCAGTAATAGCTTGTTTAAATGTTAAAAGATTCTTGCCACATTTGAAATGAAGCATTTTTGTTTATAATTCATTTTTTATAATCCACTTCTTTGTATTTTATGTATATTCAGATATGAGATTGATTTATAATTTGGGGGAGTAAGAGATTATTAACCATAGTTTGTATTATATATAGGTTATGACAATAGAATGATTTATAGGGTTTTCTATAGTTTTACTTGCTTTGAAACAGTTTATACTAGAACAATCTATCAACAATTTTTCAGAGGAATATCTAGGCCATGTGATATTTTATGAATATTTTTTATTTTTAAAATTGATATGTGAAAAGAAATAGTTTAATTAAAAGGAAATAATTTGTTATCAATATTATGTGTGATATTTATTTTTTCTATATCCAATTCTAAGGTTTTTAAATAGCATATAAAAATAATTCTGTATTTTGAATAATTAAAGGATCATTGGAAATTCAATTGTGAATGGTAGAATAAATCAAAAAATAAAAAGATCAGGGGAAAAAGAAAACCTGAGGTTATTTTTCCTATGATATATTGCCATTCAATTTACATAAATTATTTCTCAAACTAACCCTTATTTGAATGATCATTAGCAAGCTCATGCAGCTTCTATAATGTGCTCATGTAGTTTAATCCATTATCAATTCTTAATCAAAGAATCTAAAGCCAAGCAAAAGACCAATTAGCTTTCAACAAGTTCATATTTTTCTACTATATCACAAGAAAATGCATATTATAATATTAAAGTTTAGACTGAAAAGTAAGTATGTTTTAGCATGATTATGAGATTTAGAATACTATACAGTTTTTTGTGAGAATCTAATGTAGGAAAATATGCATGCTATTTGCTACAAAATTTTAAGTGTTTAGGATAATAATTATTAAAATCTTAAATTATAATATTAAAGTATTAAAATTATTAAATTATTGTATTTGGATATCAACATGAACAAATAAATGCATAGTACATTATGTTATCTTAGTAATCTTATTAATGAAATAATTGCTTTACTTATTTTCTGTACTTAAATTAGCATTAGTGAACATTCATCTTAGAATTATTCTTCCTCTCCTCCTCCTCCTCTTTTTCTCTTTTTCTTCTTTTTCTCTTCTTTCTGGTACAACATTAAATAAAGAAATAATCTGCTATTTTTACAAACTAGTTGAATATTGAAGGTAATCAAATGTAGAAACTTCAAAACTATATTTCAGGAATTACATAAAAAATTTTTAAAAATGTAATTTCTCTTTCCTTTGACTTATTAAAGAAAAATACTGTTGGATCTTTTTGTTGTTGTCCCACATTATTTGGAATATTTCAGGGTTATAAATAAATTTATATTTTCCATACCTTAATAAATAATTAACTATTTAGAAGGACAAAAGAGATATAAAGCACACTTGCTATTTTTATTACCATACACAACTGCCCAAGGTTTGAACATTAGTCAGTTGAAAATCAAGATATATTTCATGTTAATGAAAATATTTTGCAAATTATTTAAATAATGTTTTCTATATAACAATTATGCATAGTCTTCATACTTTTTTTGTCTAAGTAATGTTGAATTAAAATAGCCATGTCTTATAAAGTAATGAGTACATATCACTAAATTCTTTAGCTTCAGGAACATGACACAAAAGTCACTAGATGGTGTATTTGTGTATTTAATATGTCTTAATTGGTCTCAGCAAAAATATCAATTTATAGTTCTAAAAGAAAAAGTTTTGCCTTTAAGAAATAAGTATATTTTCCACAGTTTTGGATTTACAGATATATTAAGATGGTACAAAGAATTTACATGTATCACGTACTCAGTTTTTCTGATGTTTGACACTGAACACAAGGATGGTATATTTGTGGAATATATTAATGATTCAAACTTTAGGTACTGTTATGGAATAAATTCTGAGCATTATTCAAATTTCCTTTGTTTTTCAACTAGTGCTTCTTTCTGTTCTAGTATATTATCCACAATAATACATTACATTTATTATTCTACTGAGAATCCTCTGGCTGTGTTACAGCCATCTCAGACTACCCTTTTTTATATGAGTTTGATTTTTGCACATTTTATAAAATGTCCTTCAAATTTTCAAACTGGATCTGTCACAATCAGACTAGGGTATGAGTTTGTGTTAGTTTGGGTTCTCCATAGAAACAGAATCAATTAACAGAATGATGTACGTGTGTGTCTGCGTTTCTCTGTATGTGTGTGTGTAAAAAGATTTATTGTAAGAAACTGGCTAATACAATTTTGGAATCTAAGAAATTCAAAATCTGTAGAACTCATGTCTCAGTGTTCGAGTACAGAGGCTAGAAGGAACTGTAGAGCCAGGAAAACCTAATGTTCCAGTTCCAAGGCAAACGGGCATGAGAATTTTCTATCAATGTGTGTCAGCAAGGTCAGGTTCTGGTAAGGATTCTTTCCTTGGATTTTAGAGGGTCTCCTTCATGCTATGTCCTCATGATCTTTCCTTGATGTATTCATGTGGGGAGAGAGAAAGAGAAAATTCAAGATGGTGGTTTGTTTCAAGAAAAATCATTACTTTCCATTTGGTCCTCCTTATTCTTCTAATGGTAATAAAGGAAATAAGAACTTCCAAGCTCTTTATACATTAAAATTGAAACCATAAGTGAATTTCTCCTCTTATGTTGTCTCTATCATAAACTGGTATTCTACTTTAGTAATTTCTGATCTTACCTGTAAAATTTCTTCCCTTCAGTTATTTTTGATTTAGTTTATTATTTTTTCTAACTTACTGAGATAAAGAATCATGGAAAAAGAGATGCAAAATTTTAAAAGTTTTCCAAAAGTTTGACTCTTGGTACTAATGGACTTTGAACAGTATATATTTAGTTTTGTGCTTAGTTACATACACATATAAAACTAAAATAACAAATACATATTTCTTGTAATTATTAACTAAAGTATTACAAAACCCTACAATATAAAATAGATACAGTTGAAAACTGGCTAATAATTCATTCCATTAACTATCACTTTTTACCTATGGATTTGTATTTAGTTCATATTCTAGTACTAACTAATATACTAACTACTATACTAACTACTAACTTGTCTTTGCAGATTTATTTTATTTTTGTTCATTTTTAAATTTGGGATAACATTTTTAGAACTGTTAGTTTGAAAGGATTAAAACAATGTTTGGGCTAATATGAGCAAAAACAAAATCTTTAAAATGTAGCAAATAATTTTTACTTGTATTAGACAATTTTAGCCTATTTTATTGATTATTTGCAATTATTTCTTTCGTATTTGTCAGTCAGTTTTTTGTTACTAAGACCAAAACACCTAACCAAGACAACTTAGCAGAGAAAAAGTTTATTTTGAGCTCATGACTATTTTGTAGTCATGATTGGATGGCTCCATAACTTGGTGAGGTGAAGCATCATGGCTAAAGATCACAGAAAAAGCTGTTCAACTTGTGGCAGCTGAGAAACAGAGAGGAAGGAGCTGCCTGTAACATAAACTTTTCCCCATATTCCCCCAGTGACCCACCTCCTTTAGCAACCTGCCTGCCTACGATGATCACACTGTTAGTCTACATAGACTGCAATGGACTGATTAGGTAATGGCTCTAATTATGCAATAATTACACCTCTGAGTGTTCCTGCATTAACACAGGAGTTTTGCGGGGGGCGGGGAGGGGGGGCGCACCTCATCTCTGGCCCATAACATTTTTAACCTTGTTGATATAGCAACCACTTGTTTCTAACTAATTTCTATAATTCATTTATTAGACTATTACTATTATTATAAGCTATTTTTTTAAATTTTTTTTAAATTTTTTTTTTTTTTTTTAAGAAGCCAAGAGAACTTTTAATTTGTTGCAGTGCCAGCAGAGGTTGGGAAAGGATGTGTGTTGATGGGGATTTATTTGGAGTTGGCTACAGAGTGCGAGGCTAAGGCTGGGAATCTAAAAGTCACAGATGGAACCACTGGTCTCCGGCTGGAGAGATCAGCTTCTGTTCTTTAGAAGCATTTTGAACTTCCCTTTTAAAGTTGGATTTCCTAGTGCTCTTTTTCTCTTAGATAATCAGAAGAGATAAACACTTGAATATAATATAGAAGTTTCTTCACTTTTTATTTCTGGTGTGTTGTTTTTCAAATTTAATGCCAGGTGATTGGTTCCTCCGGCAGGTAGGTGTGGCCTTTTGTAGATGGGAAACTGTGCCAATGGAAATGTCATTTTCTTGTGCCCAGTTTCCTTAAATATTGCCCAACATCAAACTCTTAGCGAGCTGGTCTGTTCATTCATCCAACAAATATTGATTGATTGAGAATATGTTACGCACGAGATGTAACCTTTTGTGACAGCCCACTGCACTTCAGATTAGAGTCCCAAATGGATGAAATAATGTATATATCAAGTGAGGAACACTCTTCCTCCAACAGCATGGGATGGAGGCCAGATCGTGAGAGCGTTCCACAAAGGGGGCAGAAGGTAGAATGGGAGGTTTCTGGAGGAAGGAGGAGCCGGTGGGGCCTCTGTGAATCGGGAATGGAGTTCAGAAGATGGTTGGATGAAGCTGAGCGAGCCTGGATCCAGGGCCGGGATGGAAGGCGCAGGAGGGCACGGGCAGGCCCATAAACTACTCTTTAATATGTTAAGTATTAAAAATATAGCCATTTTCTGGTGTATACCATAAATCATTTTCCCACATTTATCTTATGCTTTTGAAGTAGGTTAATATTTCTGTGTGTGTCTGTTTGCAATATCAACATGTAATTCGATAATTATTGAATTCTTCATATATTTAGTTATTCCCTAACATATCTGATTGCATTGTCCACATATTTTATGATCATTGAACATATTATATAATATTTTATTAACTTCATTAAATAACTACAAATATTAATGGGTTTACATGGTTTCTAGTCAAAAAAGACAAAAACAAAAACCTCTAAGATTTAAATTAGTAAAATGTTGACTCTAGGGTTGCAATGTACTTGTGATCACTCTGGTGTGATTTCAGTACATGTCGTTGTTTTGCTTATCACTCTAAATGACATCTGTTAGTTGGTTATGGAAATACATGTGGTTATTTACATGATTGCTAGTTGTAATAAAATTTTACTTTTGCATTGAATTTGGTAGTAAAATATTATTTTATAGTATCCCAAGCACTGTATTATGAAATTTATTTGTAATCCCGTGAGCTTGATATCATATATGCTAACTTTAATAAAACTCTGAGATAGTTCTTCATATTTGCACTAGATTGATAGTAAGTAATGAAGCTAGTGCAGTATAAAATAACCTGATACACAATAGGCAGATTCCTGTGGCTTATTGACTATTCAAATTATTTGACTGTGATTTGTCTCTTTTGTATATTATTCTTACGCAATATTTCAAATTATTATCTTAGTCACTTGATAGTATCATAATTTTTTATTCTTTCCTCTGTTTTTCTGCCCAATTGAAAATTTAATGTTTGAAGATTATCAACTGAATATTTTATTCATAAGCTTCCAAACACTTCTGTTCCTTTGCCTTTCATTTTTAACCTCAGGAATCATTATGAATTCATATATTTTCAGAAATAAAGTATATTTACAAACATTCAAAACTTAAGATTGGAATCACCATCTCTCTTTGGTGAACAAATAATTAGATTCAGGAACTGAAGATTCATAGTATATTTACTGTATATCTTTAAGTCAATAGAAACTATTTTTTTCTTTATTATATTATTTTCTTGTCTATAAGGCAAAGTGAAACCGAAACTTTGCCCATATTTACTAGCTGGTTAACTAGAACTGTGCACTTAGACAAACTAAATTGACCTGTTTTTTAGTTGAGTTTACTTGGGAAAAACAATAGCAAAATGCATCACTGAGTTTTTCTATTTTAAAGGCCAGTGGCAATGATTTTCTCTCTCCTGACAGGAAATGACTTTTGTTGGGTCTCATGTGGGAGAGAAATTGACATGCTTGAAGAACATTATAGAATTCAAAGAGATTGGGTGATTGAGGGAAGAGATGAGGGAGATTAGAATGAAAGGGCAATATAAAATTCTTATTCAGGCATACTAATAAATACTTAGAAAATAAATTGAACATTTTACTTTCTTCTTCTAAAACTATAAAATTTTAAAAGAAATGCAATCCCCAAGGCTGGTGATAGAAAAAGAGCGAATATAATAAATAGAGTTAGAAATGAGAAGATAGCCTAAAAGGACAGAATTACTTTGTTACTCAAGTGTTAAGTGATTAGACATCATAAAATAGAACTTGCCTTAAACAAGGTAGTTTAATCACATCAACAAATGCACATAGAAACAAGATCATCTAATACTAGCATTTAAACTGCAGCAGGAAACCAAGGTATTGATGAAAGTGACCCAACATTAGGGTCGTGCTCTATACTTGAAAGGAGGTAGAATGTTTAAGGTGTACATTTGAATCATTGATAATTGTAGAGAAAATTTAAGTTTCAATGTTTCCTTGAGAGCATGGTGATGAACAGTGAACAGGAACTACTTTGAAGTCAGTGATATCCCAGAAAGTCGTTCCACAGAACATGGAACTCCAGCGAACAGAGTGGCTGAGAAAGAAAATCAGAAAGAGGTCAAGTGAAAAGCCCCCTCATATTCCCAAACTAGCCCTTTAAAAATAATATCCTTGCTTTCCCAGGTAAATATGAAGGCTGGGTTAAAGTTCTCTGTATGTTCAGGATTCAATATAGTCTAAAATTAGGTTTAAAAATAAATTTTTACTTTCACATCCTATCATGTTATTTTTTTCATGATTTCAAAGAAAAGAGTCAGCATGACAACACATTCCTGTGGTTTCATTTATTCAGAAGACTGAGATGGGAGGATCATTTGTGCCCATGATTAATGACTAGCCTGGAAAGACAGTGAGATCCTTATCCTGAAAAAGCAAGCAAGAGCAACTGAAGAGAAAAAAGTAAATAAATAAAATAAGAAGGAGAAAAAGAATAAAGAGGAATAGGCATGGTGAAATACAGAAATTGCAAAATTGCCAGTTGTTCCAGTTTGTCTTTTACTTTTTCCTTAAAAGTTATTTCTCCCTCTGATAATTACAGACAATTGGTAAAGCAGTGCATATGACATCTGTCCATTCCTTAACTCACTTTGGTTAGTAAGCATTTATTGAAGTGTGCAGACATAAAATATATTGCAAGATTAGACCTGGTTCCTATTCTTTTAGAATTCCAAACCTTCTTCAGAATTCTTTTGAATAAAGAAATGATAGCAATAGATTATGACCATTGTTTCCACATGTATAATGGTGTCTGGCAAAGATTAGAATATGTTAACCTTTTCTCTCTTGTAATAGCTTTCACTTTCTTTTTACAATACTATAAAGTATAAAAAGATCATGTGGTTTTATTCTATATGAAAAACAGTTATTTTCATTTTCTTCAGTGTATTGTATTTTTATGATTTTTACAGTAAAGAAATAAGCAATATTTTTTTAAAAAATCAATGGTCCTAAGAATTATAATACAGAGAGAATTGGTATTGTGTATCTATAAATAGCATATAAAATGAGATACATCTTAGATAGGAGTATTTACATACATTTTAATTATTTCAATATTTATATGATATAACTGTGTAGGAAACTATGATAAAATTTTATGCAGGGTTTGCTGACTCAGAAAGAGGAGCTTTCATGGTAAACAATAGGTATGCAAAACAGTTCCTATTAAAAGTATGGATTAATTTATACATTAAAAAAGAAAGCCTAATATTCTAAGTAGGATTCTATTACAAATCAAAATTCTGTATGCCCTCCTTAACAAATTTTAACTTATGAAAATCGATTTAAATGCACAATTTAGCTTCATTGTGTAGATTTGAAGAATTCTATACATATACATATTGGATACTTATAAAATGTCCTTAAACATGGTGTTCATAAAAAATTATCCAGGAAAGCTTTCACTTTTTCTTGGATATATAAATAAATGTCTAGCCTGAACTAACAGACTTGTTGTGGCAAAGTTTTACGTAAAATATTTCCTTGATCACTAAAAGATTTTATTTATTCCATTATAAAATTTTATATAGATGCTAACTTTAGATTACACAGAGGGAAATGAGAGGGAGGTGGGGGTATGAAAAATGGTGAAATGAGACAGACATCATTACCCTGTGTACACGTATGATTACCACAAATGGTATGAATCTACATCATGCACAACCATAGAAATGAAAATATGTACCCCATTTGTGCACAATTAATCGAAATGAAGTCTGTAAAAATAAAAAAAATTAAAGAAATATGACATTGCTCTTAATTATATTTAAGATCAGCAAAGTTTTAAAAAATATCAAAGCTGCAATGAAAACAAAACAAGTTTATATGTGTAAATCAGCAATAGTATTGATGCACAAAGAGACAAGGAAGGTTATAGTGTCATCATAAAGTGATCAATTGTGCAAGGAGAAATAATAATTACATGTATGTGCACTGAAAATTAAAGCACCCAAAAATGCAAAACACATATTAATAGATCCTTGCTACCATAGATTCCAAAACAATAAGAGTAGGGAACTTTAACAGCCAGCAATCATCCAGACAGAGAAGCAATGGAGAAATAACAGAATTAAATTGTACTCCGGACATCTTCAGGACATTCCATTCAACAATTAAAGAATACACATTCTCATCAGTCCAGGAGCATTATCCAGGATAGATCACATGATAAACTACAAAAGAAAGAAATCTCAAAAAATCTGACAAATTGAAATCAAAGTATTTTTCTGACAATAATGCAAACTAAATATCAAAAAAGAAAAATTTTGACACCATGCAAATATATGAAAATTAAACAACTGAATTTTTAACAACCAATTTTATATTTTAAAAGTGTTCTGAGATATATGAAAATTAGGACACAGAAAATCAAAACAAAAAAAAATGCCAATGACAATCTTCACAGAACTATTAAAAAAGGATAGCCTCAAATTTGTATAGAACCAAAGAAAACCCCAAATGGCCAAAAATCTTCTTGAGTAGAAAGAAAAAAGAAGGAAACTTTACATTATCTTACTTCTAAATGTACTACAAAACTACTATAATCAAATCATCATGCTCTTGGCGTGAAAACAAACAGATCATTGAACAGGATCTTGAGTCTAAAAGTAAATTTATATATATCTACATATTTACAACCAATTGAATTTTGACAAGGTGAGAAGAACATGCTCTGGAGAAACAACATCAATAAATGGTGCTGGGGGAATCAGATATTCTCATGTAGAAGAGTGAAACTAAATCCCTGTGTCTCAAGAGTTATAAAAATCAAGCCTAAATGGTTAAAGACTTAAATAAGTAAGACCTGAAAAAGGAAATCACTAGAAGAAAAGAAGGGAGATGCTTCAGGACTCTGGAATGAGCAAGAAACTTTGGGACAAAACCCCAAAACACAGGAAATCATAGCAAAATTAGGTTAATGGGATTACATAAAACCAAAAAGCTTATGTGCAGCAAAGGAAACAACAGAATGAAGAAACTCCCTAAAAAATGGGATAAAATATTTGCAAGCTATATATCTTACAAAGGGTCAACATTCAGAATAGTTACGGAATTCTAAAAATTTATAGCCAAAAACCTGATTATAAAATGGGCAATAGACCTAAATAAACATTTCACAAAAAAGCACATTTAAATAGTCAAGAGGTATATGAAAAAAATAAAAATATTCTGTGTCTGAATATATATCCAAAGAAATATAACCAGTAGTCGAAAAATGTTTCCACTCCCATGCTTTTGGGATCATTAGTCTCAATAGCCAAGAAAGGGAAACAACACGAACACTCATCATTTGATGAATGGGTCAAGAAAATGTGGCACATATACAATGGAATATTGCTCATCCACAAAAAAATAATAAAATCCTCTTATTTGTGACAACATGCACTGCACCAGAGATCATTATGTTAAATAAAATAAACCAGGCACAGAAGCCACTCATGTGGAATCTAAAAATGTGGATCTCACAGAAGTTAAGAGTAGAATGGTTGTTTCCAAATGTTGAGAAACATGGGTGTGGGGGGAGTTCAAGCTCCATCAGTGGTTACCACATTGGAGTTAGGAGTAAGGTCTCCTTTGCTATCCTCACACAGATGGTGATTATAGATAACAATCATCTACTGTGTATCAAAAGGCTAGAAGAAAGGATTCTGACATCTTTTCACCATAAATAAAGAATATGTGCTTGAGAAGATATGTTTAATGTGGTTTAAACATTTTACAATGTATGCATGTACTAAAAACTCACATGGTACACAATTGTATGGTTTTATGTATAGTTAAATAAAGAAAAAATAACCCCCAGGGAATAAGAGCCATAAGCACAGATAACATTTTTGAGGACATTTATTATCAAGCATTTTATTCACTAGATCCCACTTGTTCCAAATATTGGTGTAATCATGTAACAGCAACAATAAACCTTCAAAGGAAAGTATTCTGCATGTTCAATCTACCTCACTCATTATCATATTCCAGGTGCCTCATATTATGTGGTGGAGATAATTCCAAATAAATAGCAAGCTGAAACATTGGAAATTCATAAAATCTCAATACATATCTGGAAAAGATTTTCATATTTTTAATTTTTTATAGTGAAATTTAAGCTGTAAAACTCAACATGAAGATCTATATTGGTTTATTTCACTTAACACAATGACGTCTCCTTCAATCTATGTTGCCACAAATGATTTCATTCTTTTATATGGCTAAATATTACTGTTTGTGTATATGTACCTCATCTGAGATGATGAAGATACTAGCTTTGCCACAAATAACTTTGTGACTATTAAAAATATTAAACCAGTTGAACTATAAAAAATGAAATTGATCTTCACTGGCAATTGATAAATTCAAATTGTTTGATACCAAAGTAGTTTTAACATATTTTCAACACGAAATGTTTTTCTGAGTTTGGCTTTCATCAAAGGTATGTTAAATTGGTTTATATTTTTAATAGGGTATATTTATTTTATGTGTTAATGTAGTTTGGCATCATTTTTCACCACATGCATGCAGAAATCATTGATTAAATCAGCCTTCCTTTATTCACTTTCTCCTGCCCTATCCTTCCCTACCTCCAGTAAAC
This sequence comes from Glaucomys volans, assembly GCA_020662805.1. NCBI lineage: Eukaryota > Metazoa > Chordata > Mammalia > Rodentia > Sciuridae > Glaucomys > Glaucomys volans. The sequence goes on along the minus strand of JAJEJO010050379.1, from coordinate 724,314 downwards.
ACCCTTTTATATTCTTGTTGATATCTTAGCTTCCACATACAAGAGAAAACATGTAATACTTGTCTTGCTGCATGTACTTATTTTACCTAAAATAATGTCCTCCAGTTCCACCCATTTCATTATGTATTATATGATTTCATTCTTATTTTTGGCTAAATAATTTTTTCATTATATACATATATATGCATACACATATATATCATTTTTTCTTTAAGCATCTATTGATGGGCACCTTGGTTGATTCCATATCTTAGCTATTGTAAATACTGCAGCAATAAAACTGGTCATGAGGAATCTTTTTGGAATACTGATTTCATTTCCTTTAGATACACACCCAGAATTGGAATAGTTGAATCATATAATATGTATATACTTTTAGTCTTTCACAGACTCTCCATAATCTTGTCTGTAAAGCTTGTGCATCCCAGTGCATAAGAGTTCATTTTCTCTACATCCTTGCCCACATTTATTTTAGTGTTTGCTGTTGTTGTTTTACAACAACCATTCAACCTGGGTGAGATGGCATCTGATTACTTTTTAATTTGCATTTCTCCGATGGCTGATGATTTGGAGCAATTATTCATATATTTGTTAGATATATGTATTTCTTCTTTTGAAAAATGCCTATCCCAATAATTTCCAGAACCAACATAACATTCAAGATAAAGAGAGAAATGGGTAAAGAGAGAAATGACAAATTCATGGCTTTGTGTTTTTAATTCTTTGGTAGTGTTGGAGATTGAATTCAGAGACTTGCACATTGAGACATTTTGAAAGCCTAAATTAATTGTTTTGTTTTATCTCCCATGTATGGAAGCTACTATATAAAGATTTAAAAAATAGTTTATGTATGTATATGACTTATTATTATAGATTGAATTTTATAAAGCAGTTGCAAAAGACAAAAATTCAGTGTACATAAGAACTCTAGACAGACAAAATAATGTCTTCAAATTATTCCACTTGATTTTATAAAAAATTCTTACATGCAGATTCTAACAGTCAGCTATGAATTTTTATATTTCATAGATATTGATAATTTATCAATAATAATATATTGATAATTGATATTGATAATTTAAGCTATATCTACTTTAATATTTGTTTAGTAAAAGTTATAATCACAGACATAATAAAAACTATCTTTGGGCTTGAGATTTTATCTTGAACATTGCTGTCATTACTTTAAAATACAGTTTAAAAAAAATTCTACTTTTCTAAAACATGTTCTTAAGTAGAAATTATTAATCGCATCTGATTAAAATTTTAGGGTACACGTTTTATTCATTTTAATGAAAACTAATGTAGAAAACCAATATCCATATATTTTATGTAGATCGATCCCAATCTAATAACAAAAATCTTTAAAAGTTCTCTCTATAAACTTTTTTAATTGTCACATTTCTAGTTTATTTTTAATAACCAGAGGAATGCATATATGATCATCGGAAGTCTACATTGAAGTCTCCTTGTCTGTAAGGACTTATTTTTATCTTTAATGTCCTGCTTTTTTCATCTGCACAGAACTTTCAGAACATTAGCTAATCAATATCCACAACTCACCTCTAGATAAGGTCTTTATTGCCTGAGATGAGAAATCTTAAGAAGAGTTAAGTAACTGGTACAAGGTCAGTATGAACTGGTGTCTGAGCTAGGGTTAGCATACAGATTGACTATCCCCACAGTGGTGTCTACATTACCTGGGCAAAGCAGTTCCAGACAGTGCAGGAACAGAGAATCTCCTTTGACTGTGGAGTTTCATTGCATATTTAAACATAGCTGTATACATATTTTCAATTGCACATTTCTGCATATTTTTGCCCGTTATATTTCACAAGATAGAATCTTTATGTGGAAAAGGCCTTTTTCATTCAGATAGATAGATGGACATAAAGAGACAAATTTTAAATTATTTTCTGATTCTTATTTTATGTACTATATATTGTTGATTTTAGCTAAATCTTTAGAATTATGCTGTTTGGCTTGGATCAGGAATGTCCTCCAAAGATCCATTCTTATAGGCATGGTCCCCAATACAGTAGTGTTCAGAGGTGAGGTTTTTAGGAAGAGATTGGATCATGAGGGCTCTGATCTCCGTAGTGGATTAATCCATTAATACCTGTTGTACTACTGGAAGGTGAGACCTGATTAGAGGAAGCAGGTTTTTAGAAGCATGTCCATGGGGCTATATATTATTCCTGCCCCCTTCCTCTATCTCTCTTTCTCTTCGCACCTCCACTAACCTCCTGACTGCCATAGCTGAGGAGCTTTCCTCTGCCATGTCTTTCTGCCATGATGTTCTGCACCATCCCCAGTCTGGAGGCAGCCTGGAAATTCTGAGTAAACTTAAATTTCTGAAACCATGAGCCAAAGTAAATTTTTCCTCCTTTGAGTTTATGCCAGGTGTTTTGGCCACAGCAACAAAAAGCTGACTAATAAATATAATACTTGCATTTCACAAATGTTAACTATATGGCCACACTCGACTCATCACCTTGTTTTACCATGGTATTCTTTGTTAAAGACCGCATTAGCACTCTTATTTTTCCAATATAGAAAGGCTCTTAGTTGTAGGTTGTAATTTCATTGACTTCTTATTAATGACTCTAAGCTATTAATTGTTCAGAACATCTTCATAATTATATTAAATATGCTCAGACAGTGCTTCAAGTGTTTTAAAAAAACTGCAGTTCCTTAATTTTCATAAATTGGATATACACTAACAAATGCACAATTTTGTATCAGATGTTTTATTTTAATCTTTACTTCAATATATCTACTTTTATTTTTCTGAAAACAAGAAATACGTTTGCTCAGCTTGATCTCAATATCATTTCTTACTCCTAAACTCAATGCATCCCATGCTTGCTTCAATTTTGTATGCTTTCTCCCTTATACTCTGTTAGACTGTGATTTATAGTTCCAGTCAAATCCATGAGTATCTGAACAACTTGGAATGTCATATCCAATATTGCTTTGCTGTGGGTTCTTTGGACCACTTTGACCAAGTTTCTGGATCAGTCAGCATTAATATACTTTGCAAGGATTTAGCACTACTGCTGTCAGGGAATCTTTACAATTATTCATTTTTGTCTTTAACCATTCTTTCTTTCAGTTTGAGTCTTTCATAATCTTTCCTGAACTATTATCTTAACCATTCCTCAATTTTATCAGATCGATGTATTTTTCTTATATTTATTTTTATTATTAATATTGTCTTCCCCTAATATAGCCTTTCTGTATTATCAAAAATAGGGTGAGTATATAACCTTGAATATCCCATTAGTGGACTTACTATTAATTCCTATTTTTTTACTGACTTTAATATACTTTCTCAAAGTTAATCTCTATGAGAAAATTGACATGAGTTTTCTGATATGATCTACTGATTTACTCACATTCTATGTGTTGCAAATCTGATAAGAAGGCAACATTTTTTTTCTATTTGTGTCCATTTCATTTGACTTACTAATCTCATGCAATACATTTGACAGTTTCCTGTTATTTTTTCAGTAATATTAAAAGTTAATATGTTCTATTAAAACATATACTCCTGAGATAAGTAAATTATTTACCATGAAAGGTGAGATGGTCTAAAAAATAAGAATTCTCATAGTTAAGTAGATACTATGCATGACCACAATAGAAATTTTGTAATGATGACCTTATCATAAGTTAGTCTTTGTTTTAAGATGGGTATTGGTTATTTGTTGACTACTTTTGAAAGAAAATGCCCATATATTGAAACATAGTGTTAAAAATAATGAAACTAAGACAGCATATGAAAAACAGCAAATATTAAAATAATATTCAATATTATTGTCTTTTTTATTTTTACAAAGGTATTTCAATTGCATATTAACCATCTGGTCCACAGTGATGGTTAGCTTAGATTTGCTAAATATAGAGTCATATTCAGAGATAAATAAAAAAACAGCCATTATGTCTCATAAATATTGTTTTCAAGAGTAAATACTTTAGAGTTTCTAATCTTTAGGACATAAATAAAAACTGCCTTCTTATTTTTGCCTTTCATGATATTTATTGACTCCTTCTAAATTAAGTTTTGAAAAATTCTTATCATATCCCATAGGTTCTACAGTTAAAATCCAGGAGTGTTTTCTGTGTTTTTATTAAATTATTTTAAATTTTAAAATTTAAATTTCAGTGTCAGTTTTTGGTGAAAAAAAACTTTCATGTTCTACTCAAATGTAAAACTCAGCATGGCTTTATACAATTTTCAAAAGTCCTCACTCCATATTAATCTCACCTTGATTCCAGGCACCTATCATTCTGCAGTAAAATATTGGTGAATAATCTGTTTTATTTTTTTAGTGAAGGGGATTGGACCAAGGTTCTTCAGTATGCTGGTATCAGCTCTACTGTAAGACTACATCCCCAAATTTGAGCTGTTCTTTAACTTGATTTCCATTTCTTTCCCCTTTCTGGCTCCTAAGGTGTGACAAGACAAACAAAAATAGATAAAAGAAAATGTTCATGTTTCAAGTTATATATGGTGTTATTTTCTCGCTGCCACAGATCTCCTTATGGCAGCTGCTAATAAATGACTGATTTATCTAATTTTGTAAGGCAAAGTTTGAAGCAAAGGAACAACTCATTGGATTTAGGAAACAAGCAGGACAAACTGAATAGCCAGGTAGGCCATGTTGCCATTGGTCCTTAGATTTCTAGAGGTCCTGGGAGAGAGTCATGGATTCCAGAAGTCAGGCAGAAAAAACAGCAAGCTATTCATTCATTCTCTGTATAATAACCGTGTCAGTATACTTTCTTCATGAGTTCTAAGTCTTTTGTTTCAGAAAATGTGTCTGTCTTGAACATCTTTCTTAACAAAAACTTTGCTTACCACCCTTCCATTTTTTAGGTCTTATAATCCAAGGCTCTATGGACATGATTAAAGTTTGAGCAAACATGTTCTTTGAAAGAACTGGTACTTGTTACCTATGAAAAGGTTCTTGGTGCTATGTCTATGATGTAGAAAAATACTGACATATATAGTGGTAAACAAATGTTCTCAAACCTGCATGATAATTATGAATGTTGTTTTCAGTTCCTCATTAATTGATGTACTCTAGAATTTGGGGGAAAAAACCCACATGTTACATTTTAAAATAAAAAATGATAATCAAAAAATTAAGAAGTTATCAATTTTTATCTAAATTTCAATTTTTGGAAATTTGTTAAGCTCCCTAGGTTTCCTTTTCCATGCTCTCCTCTTATTTCTGTACCTATCAAATATCCACATGGGGTAACAGCCTTATTTCTTACAGAAATGTTCAATTGCTATGAGCAGTTCCCATAACAGTACCACATCTTGACATTATCCACCTCCATCACAGTCATGATCAAATAATTTTACATAAATATATATTATTCAGATTTGTTTGTCTTTTACCATAGAGTCATGGGTGCATGCATTTGTGCTAAGGGTTACATTATGAGTTCCATATTTTTATAAAGAACCAGAAGCGTTATCAGAATGTTCCATGTTGCTCTCATTAGAATTTATCACGTATTTTCACCTTTGGACATTTAGAAAAACAGCAAGATCAAAATTCACATACAATAATCTGTTACATATATTTTATATCATTCTATTTTTTGTTATCAGTGTATTCTAATAATTATTTAGTGTAAAAATAATTCTTTACTTAAATTACAAAACAACACATATATGAATATATTTTGGCAATTTTTTATAACTAATTACACTGTTAATTGTGTAACACATTCAAATGCTAGCAAAAAGTTGTTTATAGAATTGGATAAAAAAAAGCATTTGGAAAATATTTAAACAATTAAAGGAAAGAATCACATGGGCATTTTTTCCATCTGAATAAAACATAATATTTTTGTATGGTAACCTCTAAGAAAATAATTCGGAAAGGTCTGTAAGTGTTCCTCATTATTATATAAAAAGTGTAGGCTAAAATGTCTCTGAAATTCAGGAACCTGTGTAATATCAAAATGGATTTAATGTAATAAAAAAATTAAATTTTAGCATCCAAAATTCCAAGCATATTGAGAAAACAACATATTAGTAAACATCTAGCACTTTCTACAGAGAAGCAATTTATTTTCCACAGAAAAAAAAACACTGTATGAACAGAAATATCACTGAAGATACAATCTAGTTCTAAGGAGCAGATGCTTGATCAATAATTCAGTATCTAAAGTCATATGATCAGAAAATAATGACAAACATTTTTTATGGAGTAATAAATTGTGTTTTTGTGTTTCATGTTCAGACTAGAACTATTCTAAAACATACACTATGTTTTTCCATTTTCATGCAACATACATTTTAGAAATTTGAAAGTAATTATCAACAAAGTGAAATAAATTCAGACATCTATTATTCACTGTAGGGCATATTTTAATTAAGTGGAAACTTCATCATTACTCCTAAATTCCACTTGATAGTAAAACTTTTTATCGAGCAAAATTTGTTAAGTAACAAATGAGTAAAATTAAAAAAAACTGACAAAAGGAACAGAATATTTTAATTTTACCTTAAATTTTTTGGTAGAAATAATACTGCTAGTATATACCACTGATCACAATGGAGGCAATGGTTCCATTGCTTCTTTCACCTCAGTTTATATCCCATAATTGGGTAAAAGGATTCAAACTCACGACCTCAAATACCTGTAATACCATGCCACTTTTGTTACTATTGTTCTGTAGTATAGTTGAAGGTCCAGTATTGTGATACCCCCTGCTTTGCTCATCTTGCTAAGAATTGATTTAGCTATTCTGGGTCTCTTATTCCTCCAAATGAATTTCATGATTTCTTGCTCTATTTCTATGAGGTCTATCATTGGGATTTTAATTGGAATTGCATTGAATTTGTATAGCGCTTTTGGTAGTATGGCCATTTTGACAATATTAATTCTGCCTATCCAAGAACATGGGAGATTTTTCCATCCTCTAAGATTTTCTTTGATTTCGTTCTTTAGTGTTCTGTAGAGGTTTTTCACCTCTTTTGTTTCCCAAGTATTTTTTTTTTGAGGCTATTATGAATGGGGTAGTTTTCCTAATTTCTCTTTCAGAGGACTCATCACTTATGAATAAAAATACATTAGATTTATGAGCATTAATTTAATATTCTGCTACTCTACTAAATTCATTTATGAGTTCCAGAAGTTTTCTGGTGGAATTCTTAGGGTCTTCTAAATAGAAAATCATGTCATCAGCAAATAGGGATAGTTTGAGCTCTTCTTTTCCTATTCGTATCCCTTTAATTTCTTTGGTCTGTCTAATTGCTCTGGCTAGAGTTTCAAGGACGATGTTGAATAGAAGTGGTGAAAGAGGGCATCCCTGCCTAGTCCCAGTTTTTAGGGGGAATGCTTTCAATTTTTCTCCATTTAGAATGATGTTGGCTGTGGGCTTAGAATAGATAGCCTTTACAATGTTAAGGAACGTTCCTACTCTCCCTATTTTTTCTAGTGTTTTGAGCATGAAGGGGTTCTCTATTTTATCAAATGCTTTTTCTGCACCTATTGAAATAATCATGTGGTTCTTAATTTTAAATCTGTTGATGTGGTGAATTGCATTTACTGATTTCCAGATGTTGTACCAACCTTGCATCCCTGGGATGAAACCCACTTGATTATGGTGCACTATCTTTTTAATATGTTTTTGTATGCAATTCTCTAAAATTTTGTTAAAAAATTTTGCATCTATGTTCATTAGGGCTATTAGTCTGAAATTTTCTTTCCTTGATGTGTCTTTGTCTGGTTTTGGTATCAGGGTGATATTAGCTTCATAGAATGAGTTTGGAAGGGTTCCCTTCTCCTCTATTTCATGAAATACTTTGAGGAGTATTGGAATGAGCTCTTCTTTGAAGATCTTGTAGAACTCGGCTGTGAATCCACCCAGTCCTGGACTCTTCTTTGTTGGTAGGCTTTTGATGACTTCTTCTATTTCATTGCTTGAAATTGATCTATTTAAGTTGTGTATGTCCTCCAGATTCAGTTTGGGTGGCTCATATGCCTCTAGGAACCTGTTGATGTCTTCCATGTTTTCTATTTTGTTGGAGTATACATTTTCAAAATAGTTTCTAATTATGTTTTTCATTTCAATAGCATCTGTTGTGATATTTCCTTTTTCAACATGAATTTAATAATTTGAGTTTTCTCTCTCCTCTCTTCATTAGTGTGGCTAAGGGTTTATCAATTTTGCTTATTTTTCAAAGAACCAACTTTTTGATTTGTTAATTTTATGATAAAATAGTTACAAATCAATGTTAATTTAGGCAAAAGTAAAGCAATTTTATTTTTAATTTCTACACAATTAAGAAAAATGGATTGATTTTCCTAAATGCAAATAAAGCAAATTTGAGCTCTAAAAAAATACCTGCAATAGAATATTGAATTTCAAAGAGAGCTCATGTTACTTATAATTGAATGTTGGTGTAATTCTATTCTTACATCACACAATTATCTCTCAACATGCCTTATAATGGGTTCTTCATCACTGATCTCAAACATTTTCTCTCTTGTTTTCCCCATGTAAATGAATCATACAAAACATACATAGATATTTAAATATCCTAATTTTTGAATTCTAGTCTTTAGCACAGAGCCAGGGAATTATAGTCACAGTACTCAATGAACACAAATTGCTTTTTTCCTTTCAGGTACATTCTGTTGAGAACTTAGAAATCAATATTTTCTTTGGCCAATTAAAGGCACATGGGAATAAGTATGATTTCTAGTTCTAGACTTTTATCTTATGTAGTTTCCCATGCTCTATTTTCTTGTCATGAAACATATAGAGGCTAATTTGAAAACAAAGATTCCTGTAATAACGACATGAATGAATCTCAGTACTGAGGAATAAATGCTAATTCTATTGTTATTAACACTTTGGATGTTATGTTAAGGCGGCAGAACTTTCCTTATTCTTTATATACTACAGCTATATAAAGAGATGTTCATTAAATGTTTTGGGACAGTCATTTAATATTTGTTGATTTAATTTTTCAAATATTCCTCAGTTTTTCCCCTCTATTTTATTAGTGTTTTTGTTTTTATTTTCACTACCAGCATATTTAAATTTTACTTCTGATCTTGCATTCCTCCAATCTACCATCCTGGATTTCACAGCAGTGACTTTTTAAAATTAGAACATGGCATCATTACATGTTTGGTATGCTTCCCCTACAAAATAGTTGGAAAATTATAGGTTTTTCCAGATGAGAGAAACACAGGTTCAAGAAGAGAAACTAGGAGGAAGAAAATGGTGGATTAGAGAATGTTGCTTTCCTGGTTGCTCTACGGCATGGAATCAGACACAAAACTTCTCAGCAAGTTGAGAAGGGGGCACTTTACTGGGAATTAATCCTGGGTGGTCAAAGTAGATTGGGGTCTCAAGGGGTTGGATATAACAAAATGAAGACATCCCCGGTGCTGCTGCCACCAGTAGTAGCACCTGCATGTGTGGGACCTTCACACACACAAGAAAATAGTGGAGAGACACATCAATTAAAAGGATCCACATTTTTAGGAGGCCTGAGGCATGACTCAGTATGGAAAACTCAGAGATCAAAAAAGTATCAAAAAAGTACCTTATGTTTTGCATATAACCCTTGCTGCTCTGCCATTGCAACTCAACTTTAAAATGAACGTATTTCTTTATCTTCCTCTCTCTCTGCTTCTCTATAATCTCTTCCCCTCTGTAATCTTGGGGGAAACAAGATTATCTTTCTTCCCCATTTTAGGCAAATTTATCTGTCCTTGAGTACACTCTCATCATAGGAACGAAGTTATCCAGACTTGAGGATGATATCAGAAGATCTCAGAAACAACTATCTCCCAAATTAACAAGTGAATCACAACTCCAACAGAGAAAAAATGGAACATTGCCTTTGAATCATCCCTTTAAATAGCCCCCGTTCCTGCTGATGGGCAGGATCACAGCCACTGGGACAGAAGTCCCCTGTGTTTCTCCTTTGCTAGCAAAGCAAAACTTCTTTTTCCTTTCTCAAAACAATGTCCTCATTATTGGATTACTGGATTAGCATCAGGGACAAGGACCAAGCTTTTGCCAACAAAGACACTGCCTGAGTCTGAAAGGTATCCTGTGCAGGAAAGAAACTGCATTTGTCCTGGCCACCAGAGAGAACAAAGGGATGAACCATTTTGCAGCTGTGGCATAGGGGCTGGCAGCTGATGAAATCAAATCCTGTCTACTGTGCCTAGCCTGAAATGCAGGCCTGTCAAATAGACACCACATGACATAGAGTGTGCTTAAGTGACCAGGAGAAAATCAAACATTGAGATGATTTTATACAGGAGACTGCTGTTCAGGGAAACCTCCAGAGTGGCTGCTTAAAGGATTGGCTGGGAGACACACCTGGCTAGGAGAGGGGTACCCAGGGAATTCTAAAAGGAGGAGAGAAGAATTGATCGATTTTGAAATCTGAATCTGAGAGTCCAGAAAATGCTGACTTCACAAATGACTGAGGGGAACAAGGACTGGCCCCTCCAATGCACTATTGAAATCAAGGAGTTCTTCCTAGCGGACAGGATCCCAGTATGCTCAGGCAATTGCTCAGCCTGGAAGGTGCACTGAGTTAAATATCTTCAGAACAATCCCCTTCAAGGAGGAAACTGGAGCCTAAGCCAAAACTCATCCCCAGGAATCCCACATACAGGATTTCCCATCACACTCCAGCAACCCCATCTAACACATCTGAGAAGGGAAGCCGAGAATCTTTTGAACTCCAACAGAAACAATTCAGTAACTTTTCAATGAAGTTCTTTTTATCTCTCTGTTCAAGTTTGACCTGAATGCTGCATGGACATGTATACATTACTTATATCTGTTTCTTTTTTCTCATTCCTAACATTTTTCTTGCAGATAATTGTTTTGCATGGATTAGTACTTTGAGGACTAAAATGTCTGATTAGTTTGTATAGGTTTCTTTTATTATATTGTTATTTTTAAATTATTTGTTATTTATTTTTATTTGTTCTAATCAGTTAAGAATGACAGAATGCATTTTAACACATCATACTTCTCATTCTTCTTGTGGTACATGATGTAGAATCCCACTGATTGTGTAGTCACATATGCACATAGAGTAACAATGTCCACTTCATTCTACTATTCTTTCTATCCCTATGCCCCCTCCCCTCTCTTCACTTCTCTCTGCCAGTACAGGTACCTCTATTCTCCCTAGTCTGTCAACATGTCCCTCCTTTATTAGCATCCATATATCAGAGAAAATTGGGCTTTTGTTCTTTGTGGACTGGCTTATTTCACTTAGAATGATGTTCTTCAGTTCCATCCATTTACTAGCAAATGCCATAATTTAATTCTTCTTTAAGGCTGAGTAATATTCCATTGTATATGTATTCCATAATTTCTTTATTTATTCATCTGCTGAAGGGCACCTAGGTTGGTTCCATAGTTTAGTTATTGTGAGTGGAGCTGCTATAGATATTGATGTGGCTGTGTCACTATAGCATGCTGAGTTAAAGTTCTTTCAGTATAAACCAAGGAGTGGGATAGCTGGGTCAAATGATAGTTCCATTCCAAATTTTTTGAGGAATCTCCATATGACTTTCCATAATGGTTCCACAAATTTGTAGTCCTACCAAGACTGTATGAGTGTTCCTTTTTCCCCACATCCTTTCCAATATTTATTGTTGCTTGTATTCTTGATAATTGCCATTCTTACTGGAGTAAGATAAAATCTAAAAGTAGTTTTGATTCCATTTCTGTAATTGCTAGAGGTGTTGAACATTTTTTCATATATTTGCTCATCAATTGTATATCTTCTGTGAAGTGTCTGTTCAGTACCTTAGCCCATTTATTGAATTTATTGATAGGGTATATTTTTTTTGGTGTTAATATTTTTGAGTTATTTATATATCTTGGAGATTAATGCTCTGTGTGAGGCACATGTGGTACAGATTTTCTCCCAATCTGTAGGCTCTCTCTTCACATTATTGATTACTTCCTTTGCTGAGAAGAAGCTTTTTAGTATTATTTAATATTTATTTTTGTTTATTTTTATTTTATACATTTTTACATTTTTTTCTCTTACCTGCTTCCCTTGATTCTTTTTCTCTTTTCCTCTGCTAAGAACCCATGTCTACTGATCTCTTTCACTTTACCTTTATTTTTTACTTCTATTTTCTCTCCTCCTCCTCCTCCCCTATATTCATCACATCCTACATCACATCTTTTCTATTCCCAACAACCACTTGAATTGTCACCTCTTATGTAAACTTGCTCTTTTTAACATGGCAAATAAATTATCACATAATTTCTGTTTATTGTGAAGATTGACATTGTAGATGCCAAAGCAGGAACTAATTGGTTTAATGCTGTGAATCATTTGTATTTTTGTTGTATCTCTCTCCCCATAAAAAGTCCCATACAAGAAATCTTCAGGGACACTATAAGTTCACAGGGTAGAAATTCTATCATCTCAAAATCAAATTATTAGATGGGTAGAGAGACAAATAACATGAAAAATCAAGGGAAAAATTTCCCCAAACAAATCAAAATGATAAAATAACAGAATCCATTAACACCACAGTGTAAAAGTTGTCAGAGAAAGAGTTTAAAATGTACATATTTAAATTGATCTGTGAGGTAAAGCACAATGTAAAAAGCGACTTCAGAAAGAAAATATAGGAAATAAAAGATCATGTCAATAAAGAGAAATTTTGAAAAACAATGAAGCAGAGATCCACAAAATGATGGAATTAATAAGTCAAATAAAAAATTCAATGGAAAGCATCATAAACAAACTAGACCACTTGGAAGACAGAATTTTGGGTAATAAGGACAAAATGTATAATCTTAAAAATAAAGATCATTGGGAGAAGATGTTAAGAGAGCATGAACAGAACTTCTAGAAATATGGAATAACATGAAAAGACAAACTTAAGATTTATTGGGATAAATGAAATCTTGGATATCCAAACCAAAGGAATGCACAAACTTTTCAATAAAATTATACCTGAAAATTTCCCAAACCTTAAAAAGGAAATGGAAAATCAGATATAGGAGACTTACACGATCCAAAATATGCAATAATAACAACAAACCGGCACCAAGGACCATTATTATGAAAATACCTAACATTCAGAAAAAGTATAGAATTTTAAAGGCTGTCACAGAAAAACAAAAAATCACATTTAGAGGGAAATCAATCCAGATATCAGCTGCTTTCTCACCTGAGAACCTCAAAGCTAGTAAGTCTTGAAATAATATACAAAAATGTTTGAAAGAAAATGAATGCCAGCCAAGAATACTATAACCAGCAAAATGAAGCTTCAGAATAAATGATGTAATAAATATCTTCCATGGAAAAAATGCAAAAAGAATTCACAGCTAGAAAGTTTGAACTACAAAGCATACTCAACAAGATATTTTATGAAGAAGCAAAGAAAAATAACAGTGAAAATCAGAAAAAAAGAGGAACTACATTAGAAGAATAGTCAATCAAAAGAGAAACTAACTCAAATAAAAAATCAGAAATAAATGAAGGTGACAGGGAATAAAAATAATTTCTCAATAATAACCTTGAAAGTAAATGGCCTATATCTGGTTGAGGGGTGGTGGGGGTGAGAGAATAATGGAGGAACTTTAGATTATGTAGAGGTAAATAAGAGAGGGAAGGGGCAGGGGTATGAAAAATGGTGGAATGAAACAGACATCATTACCCTATGTACATGTATGATTAACAAGAATGATATGAATGTACAACGTGCACAACCATAGAAATGAAAATTTGTACCCCTTCTGTGTACAGTGAATCAAAATGAAGTTTGTAAAAATAATAAAATAAATAAATTAAATTAAATTAAAAAAAAAGAAAGAAAGTAAATGGCCTAAATTCATCAATCAAAACACAAAGACTGGCAGATTAATTAAAAAAGAAAACCCAACAATATATAGCCTCCAAAAAAACTCAACTCACAGGTAAAGACATCCACAGACTGAAGGTAAAAAGATGGGAAAGGAACATATCATTCACATGGATCTTGTAAACAAGCAGAGGTTTCTATCCTCATATCAGCTAAGGTGGACTTCATGCCAAAGAAGGCCATACATACAGCTTAAGGGAATTATACATTAACAAGATATAACAATCATAAGCATTTATGCACAAAACAATGGAGAATCTTCATTCTTCACACAAACCCTTCTAAATTTCCAGAATCAAATAGATCACAACACAATAATACTGGGTGACTTTCACATGCCTCTCTCACCATAGGATAGACTCTTCAAACAGAAACTAAAGAAAGATGCTACTGAACTAAAAAAATACAATTAATAATCTAGAAAAACAGAAAAATGTGATATATTTTATCCATCAATGATTAAATACATTTTCTTCTCAGCAACATATGGATTCTCTCAAAATTATGCCATATCTTAGGACACCTATCAACTCTTCAAAAATACAAAAAAATACAGATAACACCTTTCATTCTACCAGATTATAATGAAATGAAATTAGAAATCAATGACAAAATAAAATTAGAAACTACCACATGGAAACTAAAAAATATCCTATTGAATGACCAATGAATATCTGAAGAAATCAAGGTTGAAATAAAAAATAGGGGTAAGTGAGAAGAGTGACTCAACATATCAAAACATCTGTGACATTATAAAGGCTGTTTTAAGAGGAGAGTGATTGCATTGAGCACATGCTTTAAAAGAATAGAAATACACCAAAAAAATAATCAAACATTACATCTCAAAACCTGAGAAAAAGGACAAATCAACACCAAAAGCAGAAGACAGGAAATAATTAAAATTGAGCTGAAATCAATAACATTGAAACAAAACAAATTTCAAAAAAATCAATGAAACAAAAAGTTGGCTCTTTCAAAAATAAAATTGATAAACCCTGAAGCAAACTTACATTTTTTCCCTAAGTATGTGATATAAAAAGAAATATCAGCATGGACATCACTGAAATACAGATAATAATCAGAAACTATTTTGAAAATCTATGCTCTAATAAAAAAAAGAAAATCATGAAGACATCAACAAATTTCTAGAGATATGTGACCTACCAAAATTGAAACAGAAGGCCAGAGAGAATTTAAACAGATAAATTTGAAGTAATGAGATTAAAGCTGTCCACAGCCTACCAAAAAGAAAAGCCCCAAACCAGATGAATTCTCAGCCGAGTTCTAACAAACCTTTAATGAGAAAATAATATCAATGATACTCAAATTATTCCATATAACAGAAAAGGAGGGAACCCTTCTAAACTCATTCTATGAAACTTATACCACCCCGACACCAAAACCAAGCAAGGACAGACACGTCAAGGAAAGAAAACTTCAGGGCAATATCCCTAATGAATATAGATGCACAAATTCCTAATAAAATACTGGCAAATTCCATACAAAACATAATGAAAAGCTGGTGCACCATGATTGTGATTGTGTGATTGTGATTCATCCCAAGGACAAAAGGTTGGTTTAACATATGGAACTCAATATATCTAATTCATCACATCAATAGATTTAAAGACAAGAATCACATGATTACCTCAATAGATGCAGAAAAAGCATTTGACAAAAATATAGCTTCCATTGATACTCAGAACACTAGAAAAATTGGGGATAATGAGAACATACCTCAACATTGTAAAAGCTATATATGCTAAACTCAAGGTCAATATCACTCTAAAGGGAAAACAATTTAAAGTTTTCCCTTTAAAAATGGGAACAAGACAGCGATGATGGTTTTCATCACTCTGTTCAACACAGTCTTTGAAACCCTAGCCAGAGCAATTATCAAAAGAATGAAATTAAAGGGATACAAATAGGAATAGAAGAGCTTAAACTATCTCTATGTGATGACAACATGATTCTATATCTATAATACCTCAAAAAAACTCCACCAGAAAATTTTTAGATCTCATAAGTGAATTCAGCAATGTGGCAGGATATAAAATTAACACCCTTAAATCAATACGGTGATAGTGAATCAGCTGAAAGATAAATTAGAAAAACTATCCCATTCACATAAAAAGTCTAATAAAATATTTGGAAATAAATCTAACAAAAGAAGTGAAGAACCTCTACAATGAAAACTACAGAACACTACAGAAAGAAATTGAAGAAGATCTTGGAATATGAAAAGAGCTCCTATGTTCTTGGATATGCAGAGTTAATATTGTCAAAATGGCCATACTATCAAAAGTACTATACAGATTTAATGAAATTTTTATTAAAATTCTAATGATGGTCTTCACAGAAATAGAAAAAGCAAAAATGAATTTCATTTGGAAAAACAAGAGATCCAGAAGAGCCAAAGCTAGCCTTACACAACAAGTGAAGCAAGAGGATCACAATATTAGATCTTAAATTATACTACAGGGCTATAGTAACAAAAACAGCATGATACTGGCACAAGAACGGGCATTAAAACCAATGAAACAGAACAGAAGACACAGAGACAAACCCACATAAATACAGCTATCTCATCCTAGACAAAAGCACCACAAACATTCTTTGGAGAAAAGATAGCCTCATCAAAAAATGATGCTGGGAAAACTCGAAATCCATATGTAGAATTAGATTAAATTAGATTCCTAGCTCTCATCTGCACAAATTTGATCCCTATCTCTCATCTGCATTAGACCAGAGAAATATCAGGGTATTAGATATTAGAAGAAAATCTAATTACCTATTAGAAGAAAAATGTAGGCCCAATTCTCCATCATGATGGCTCAGGAACTGACTTCCTCAACAAGATTCCTAAAGCAGAAGTAAAATCAAGAAACGATAAAAGGGATGGAATCAAACTAAAAAGCCTCTTCACAGCAAGGAAAACAATCAAGAATGTGAAGAGAGAGCCTACAGAATGGGAGAAAATCTTAGCCACCTGTACCTCAGATAGAGCATTAATCTTCAGTATATACAAAAAACTTGATTGCTTTGGCTATTAAGCCTACATAGTTCTATATGAATATCCTTTATCCTTTCTCATTAGTGGAGAAAAAAGAATTGGGTTATTGATAGAGATTGTGTTGAAGCAATGTTGATTTCCCTAATAAATAAGTCCAGGATATCTTTCCATTTGTTTCTGTTTTCAATTAATTCCTTATAGTTTTCATAGTATAGCATGTCTTTCATTTTCTTTGTTAATTTTTTTTTCTTTTTGATGCTTTTATAAGTGGGAAATTTTTCTTAACTTTCTTCTTTGAGTATTAATTTTTAATGGATGGAAGTGCGTCCATTAAAGTGTTTGAATGCTATTTTGCATAAAATGAGTTTAATTTGTTATTGATTTAAACTTTTTTTTAGTTCAGTTTATATGGAAAGTTCTGTCCTTTGGGAACAGAGATAATTTTACTTCTTCCATTCTGGTTTAGATCTTGACTAATAGTCCTGTCTAAGACTTAACAGTATTATGCTCAATAGACGTGTCTAGAAGGGCTGTGTTGGCCTTGTTCCTGATTTTAAAGGAAAAACTTTCATGTTTTCTGAATGATGTTAGCTGTGGATTGCTTATAAATGGTTTTATGTACATTCTTTCTTTCCCTAGTTACTTCAGTGTTTCTATTATGAAAATATTGCATTTTGTCAAATGTAGTTCTGTATACATGAAATACATGAAATGGTCATGTCAATTTATCTTTTCTTCTGTTGATGTTTATATTACATTAGCTGAATTTTATATATTGAATTGTCCTTGAATCTCAGGAATAAATTCTATTTGGTCAAGATTTTTATATGGGTTTCTGTTGGAAGGATAGACTGGCTGTAAATTGATCACTAAGAAATTTATTTGATAGAAAAACCCACAGGAGACAATTATCTTTTGAATCAGGGGGCCTGAGGGATTTGAACCATGCTAAGGATCTGACTCTAACAAAAATGGAGGCGCTCACGCCTGGTTTATTTCTAGTGATATAGGTAAAAGGGGAGCAGGTGGAGATTCTTCCTTGAAAAACAGGGTGGGGTGTAGCTAAGCAAGCCATTTTGCTCTAGTGGATCATCCCAGAAAGGGCCTGCAAATTCCAGTGGTGAGCCACTGCACGGAAACCACATACTCCAGGCAATCTGGAACAATCTCTCAGTGATTGTCAGTTTCTGAGAGCCAGATTTCCGTGTCTGATGGCTCCATCAAGTCTGTTTTTATTTGCTGGTCATGGATGGCACCCTGCATTCCTTAATGTATATTTAATTTGTTTTGTTAGGATTTTCATGAGAATTTTTGAATCTATATTCATGTGGGATATTGACCTGTACGCTTCTTTATTTGTAGATTTTTTTCGAGGGTCCAGCTTTGGAATCAAGATGATGCTAAATTCATCATATGAATTGGGAGGTATTCTTTCCTATCTAATTTTGGAAAAGTTTGAGAAAGAGTAGTGATAATTCTTCCTTACTAAGAATTTATTTTTGAAGCCATCTCATCTTTGGTTCTTCTTTGTGGGGTGGTTTTGATGACTGACTCAATCTCCTTATTAGTTAAAGATCTGTTCAGAACTCCTATTCTTTTTTGACTCTTTAAAGGCTATAAAAGCTAAGAATTTGTTCTTTTTATCTAGGTTAAATTGCTGCTCATCATAATCTCTTATAATTCTTTTTATGTCTGCAACATCAGTTGAAATGTGTTCTATATTTTCATTCCTTAGTCTGCACAGATTTGGCATTTTTGTTACTCTTTATTAAAACAACTCAATCCTTTTGATTTTTTATTGCTTTCTTATTATTTTGTCAATTTTAACTCTAATATTTGTATTTTATCTCTTCCTCAAATTTTGGGTTTAATTTTTTCCTCTTTTGGTATTTCCTTAAGGTTATTAAGTTAGTTTGTGGATCTGTATTCTTTATCCTTCATACGTAGAAATTTATTGGCATATGGTTTCCTGTTAGTAGTGCTTTTACTACTTCTCATATATTTGTATGTTGTATTTTTTCTCAAGGTATTGTCTTTTTCCTTGTGATTTCTTCTTTTACGCATTGATTGTTCAACAGCATACTGTTGTTTAATTTCATTGTTTTCTTTACCATTCATTATTTATAAAACACTAAATTTCTAGTAGTTTCATTAATCCAGTTATGAATTCCAAATTTGATTAAGACACTGGGAATATTAAGGAATAAAATGCACACATTTCTATGTTTACCTTGGTCAAACTATTACATCACTTTAGAGCTCCCTATATTACTCTAGTTATTTACTCAAAAGCATTTATACAAAAGTATATGCAAAATATGTTAGTCTTGAATTTTACACTAGAGATTAAACTACATGAGTATGTACGCTTCACTTAACTCAAAATTGACTTTCATTTACAAATCTCAAGAAGGCAAGTCCATTAGCAGGATATCTACCATTTTTACCAGAGTGCTTTACATGAAACAACCATCCAATAAGACTGTGCTCTTTGAGTATTTGAAAAACAATAATTAGAAAGTGTAATATTTGGGCTAGATAGTAATTCCTTTAAACTTTCCTTGAAAGTTTATGTATTTTGTTCTGTTTGTTATAAACATAAAATATTGCTTTTTAAAAATGAGACAACTGAATTTCTGACAATTTTCTTCTTAAACCATATTTTTTAAGAGTGTTTTACAGATAGAAAAATATCAGCCAGTGATATGCTTTTCTGATTATTTGGCAAAAGAGTAATATATGATGTAAATATTATGATAAAAAGGATAAAATGTATGAAATACATCCTCAAACTCATTAGATTTCAAACAAGTCAATAGCTTACCCATACTGTTTCTTCTCTTGCTAATTAAATAGTTTAAAATTCTGCATGTATTCATTCTGGGAAGATATTAAAGTATTGTTTAGTGCAATTCCCTAAACATAGACTATTTAAAAATAAATGAGATGTGTAATTTCAAATAAAACATCCTGTAAGATGAAGAAATCCACTTTTTAATATTTTGGTGATCAAATAACAGCTTAATAAACAACTGTGCTTAAAAATATTTTTCAAGTCACATATAAATTCCATTACATTTCAATGGAATAATTAAGGAAAGGTGAAACACATATGAAGTTCATATGTGGTCTCCCCAGTCCTTAAACATACGTAGTGATTATAATTTGTATAAGCAACAGGCATTTTTATTTTTTTTAATTTTGATTGCCATATTTTTATGGCACATCTGTGAGAATAACAGAGTATTTTTACACTGAGAGCAGAATATCATCTGTCTCTTTACAGACTTGAGAGACTTGAATAGCGACCATCATTTCAGTGAGTTCTCCTGTCAGTAACATTATGTTTGTTTCTGCTTTCATGAAATCTAAAGCTTCTAGGTAAAGCCATCTATTCACTTTGTACAAAAATTCTCCTTTGAGGTTTTCCTTCATACTGAGATATGCATAACAATGAGCCCATAGAATATAGTACTTACTATTTATACTATAAGATATTTTTTGGAAGGACTACTATTTGTTACTGTGTAAGTCTCAAATGGAATTCAGCTGATTTATTCAGAAGAGCAGTTATTATTTATCAATGTTTTTTTAAATTTTCTTTGAAATGTTAACAGTAATACTATTGTAAGCCATATCTTTGACCAAGGTGTGTCCGTTTTCCCTAGGGTTACTTAAATTGCTCTTTATTATAGTCACATCTCTTATGACAAGATAATGTTAATTTATTATTGACTTTTGTGCAAGTAAATATCAGATATATGTTTTGCTTTATTTTTTTTCCAAAAAAAAGAAGTGTTTTTTGTTTTTTTTTTCTTTGTTTTTTTAACTGAGGCTTCGGAATCTATTAATTCCTTTAGGTGTGTTTGGTGGGGTGTTTATTTACAAATGTCTAAAATAAATTTTAAACAAGTAAACTTACAAAATTAAGCTGAAGTGGACAAGAACTTCTTTCAGTCATTTTTCAGATTAGATTAGAGCTGCTTATTTTAAAATGGGTAAGGAATTAAACTTAAGGGTCTCTTATTCTTTCTCAAATTTATTCCTATTTTAGAAGGTAAATTTGAGTGAAGTGAACTCTTCATGGATCCAGAAAAAACAGCATTTACTCATGCCTGAATGCAAAACTCTGAGTGAATGCCTGTTATGCTCTAATTTTAAATTCTAACAAATATAAATGACCATTTGTCTTAATGTAAGTGAATATTTTTCATTTCTAATGCTGTAAGAAAACATTCAATGGAAATTTCTGTTCTTTTGTTATTTTTAGTAATTGTGCCCATTCTATAAATTCAATTTGATCTGATATAAGTTGACTTTACATAAACAGCTAATACAAAAATTTTTCTGCCAGAACTCACAGTTTAATATTTTTGTTTCTTAAACAATGCTGTAAAGATAGTAATTTAGTTATTTAAAAATATAATCCATTCATTTTTGTCTTATGCTCTTAGTTCTTTTTTATAAACCACAAAGCTAACTTCTAGCATTACATTCACTTTGATATTCACTGTTTTAATAAAACTTGATCTAATTGTGCTATGAAAAACACAATCGAGAGAGTGACCATTTGTGGGTGCCTGAGGCCTCGGAGCTGAGGTCCGGCCTTCCCAGCCACTGCATGGCAGCTCCTGGAGAGGTCTGGCCTGGAGTGGCTGGAGTAGCCGGCTCCAGCGGGGAGTTTGGACCCTTCGGCACCATTTTGCAGCTTCCCTGGCAGAGAGCAACCATCTGCAGCTGCCTTGAGGCCTTGGAGCTGAGGTCCAGCTTTCCGAGCCATTGCGTGGCGGCTCCTGGAGAGGTTTGGCCTGGACATGTTGGAGTTGCTGGCTCTGGGGGGATACTAGGCCCTTCGGAGCCATTTTGCAGCTTCCCTGGTGGAGGGCGACCATCTGCGGCTGCCTGAATCCTCAGGGCTGGGCTCCGGTTTTCTGGCGCCCTTGTGCAGGGACTCCTGGGGAGATCTGGCCTGGAGCGGCTGGAGGTGCCAGCTCCAGCAGGGAGCTTAGGGCATTTGGCGCCATTTTACAGCATCCCCGGGAGAGAGCAACCACCTGCCAAGGCCTGAGCCCCCAGGGAGGGGTTCAGGCCTGCCTGGGCTCTCAAGCCCAGTGTCTCCATCACTGAGCACAGTTCAGTGCCCCCCCCCAAACTTGGTTTAGTGCCCAGGTCCACACCCTGGCTCGGGGTCTAGCACCTTGCTGTATCTGATTGTATCAACACCAGGCTGCCTCTGCCCAGAAACATTGATCATCCCCAAACTGGAGGTAGTAGGACAGCACCTTTCTTGGGTCACCACTTGATCCAGCATTCCTCAAATATCAGGTGAGTTACTGGAAATCTGCAGGGACATTTTAAGTCTTCATAGGGAAATTGCAATCCCTCTGATTCTCACTACTAGAGGGGAAGATACATGAGCAACATGAGAAAACACGGGAAGAAAGTGTACCAAAATAACCTAGATGATACATCAAGAGAACCCAAAGACACCATGGTAGAAGGAATGACAGAAAGGGAGTTCAGAATGTTCATAATTAAAATGATCCGGGAAGAGAATGATGTGACAAGAGAGCACATTCAGGCTATGAATAATCAGCTAATAGAGCAATTGCAGGAAGCAAAAAATCATTTCAATAAAGAGAAGTACTGTGAAAAAGCAACAGAAATCCTTGAAGAAAACAAGGAAATGAAGGAAACAATAAACCAAGTTAAAAACTCAATAGAAAGCATAATTAATACAATAGATCACTTGGAAAACAGAACCTCAGACAATGAAGACAAAATATTTAGTCTTGAAAACAAAGTCGAGCAAACAGAGACGATGGTTAGGAATCATGAACGAAATGTCCAAGAAAGATGGGACATCATGAAAAGACCAAATTTAAGAGTTATTGGGATTGAGGAAGGCACAGAGATACAAACCAAGGCAATGAATAATCTGTTCAAGGAAATAATATCAGAAAATTTCCCAATATGATGAATGAGATGGAAAATCGATTACAAGAAGCTTACAGGACACCAAGCCCACAGAATTACAACAGATCCACACCAAGGCACATTATAATGAAAATATCTAACATACAAAACAAAGATAGAATTTTAAAAAGCGGTGAGAGAAAAGCATCAGATTACCTACAGGGGGAAACCAATACGGATATCAGCAGATTTCTCAGCCCAGACCCTAAAAGCAAGAAGGGCCTGGAACAACATATTTCAAGCTCTGAAAGAAAATGGATGCCAACCAAGAATCTTATACCCGGCAAAACTTACCTTCAGATTTGATGATGAAATAAAATCCTTCCATGATAAACAAAAGCTTAAAGAATTCACAAAGAGAAAGCCTGCCCTACAGAACATTCTCAGCAAAATATTCAAAGAGGAAGAAATGAAAAATAACAATCTCAGTCATCATGGGGAGTAAATACCCTAAAAAAAGAGTCAATCAAAGGAGAAAAAGTTAAGCTAAAAACTCCCCAAAAGCTAAAATGACAGGAAATACAACTCATATCTCAATAATAACCCTGAATGTAAATGGCCTAAACTCATCAATCAAAAGACATAGACTGGCAGATTGGATTAAAAAGAAAGACCCAACAATATCCTGCTTTCAAGAGACTCATCTCATAGAAAAACATGCCCAAAGATAAAGGTGAAAGGTTGGGAAAAAACATACCATGCACATGGACTGAATAAAAAAGCAGGGGTTCCAATCCTCATTTCAGATGAAGCAGACTTCAAGCCAAAGTTAGTCAGAAGGGATAAAGAAGGACATTTCATACTGCTTAAAGGAAGCATAAATCAGCAAGACATAACAATCATAAATATTTATGCACCAAACAATGTTGCATCCATATACATCAATCAGATCCTTCTCAACTTCAGGAGCCAAATAGACCAAAACACAATAATACTGGGGGACTATAACACTCCTCTCTCACCATTGGACAGATCTTCCAAACAAAAATTGAACAAAAAAATCCATAGGACTCAATGACACAATTGCTAATTTATACTATACAGACATATATAGACTATTCCATCCACCAAAAAGCGAATACACTTTCTTCTCAGCAGCTCATGGTTCCTTCACTAAAATAGACCATATGTTATGCCACAAAGCTACTCTTACCAAATACAAAAACATAGAGATACTACTTGTATACTATCAGATCATAATGGAATGAAATTAGATATCAATGATAGAGTTAAAAACAGAAACTACTCTAACACCTGGAGATTAAATAATATGCTATTGAATGATGCATGGATAACAAAAGACATTAGGGGGAAAATTAAAAGATTCTTAGAGGTCAACGAGAACAAAGATACAACATATCAAAATCTCTGGTACAGTATGAAAGCAGTGCTAAGAGGAAAATTCATTGCATGGTGTGCATTTAATAAAAGAATGAAAAGAAAACACATCAATGACCTCACATTTACAGCTCAAAGGCCTAGAAAAAGAGGAACAGATGATCACCAAAATAGTAGAAGACAGGAAATAATCAATATCACAGCTGAAATGAATGAAATTTAAACAAAAGAAACAATTTGAAAAATGGACAAAACAAAAAGTTGGTTCTTTGAAAAAATAAACAAAATTGATAAACCCTTAGCTACACTAATGAAGAGAAGGAGAGAGAAACTCCAAATTACTAAAATTTGTGATGGAAATGGAAATATTACAACAGACACAATTGAAATACAAAACATAATAAGAAGCTACTTTGAAAATGTATACTCCAACAAAATAGAAAACATGGAAGACATCAACAGGTTCCTAGAGGCATATGAGCCACCCAAACTGAATCTGGAGCACATACCCAACTTAAATAGATCAATTTCAAGCAATGAAATAGAAGAAGTCATCAAAAGCCTACCAACAAAGAAAAATCCAGGACCAGAAGGCTTCACAGTCGAGTTCTACAAGACCTTCAAAGAAGAGCTCATTCCAATACTGCTCAAAGTATTTCTGAAATAGAAGAGGAGGGAACCCTTCCAAACTCATTCTATGAAGCTAATATCACCCTGATACCAAAACTAGAGAAGGACACATGGAGGAAAGAAAATTTCAGACCCATATCTCTAATGAACATTGATGCAAAAATTCTTAACAAAATTTTAGCGAATCGCATACAAAAGCATATTAAAAAGATAGTGCACCATGATCAAGTGGGTTTCATCCCAGGGATGCAAGGTTGGTTCAACATCCGGAAATCAATCAATGTAATTCACCACATCAACAGACTTAAAGTCAAGAACCACATGATTATTTCAATAGATGCAGAGAAAGCATTTGATAAAATACAGCACCCATTCATGCTCAAAACACTAGAAACAATAGGGATAGTGGGGACATTCCTTAACATTGTAAAGGGTATCTATGCTAAGCCCACAGCTAACATCATTCTAAATGGAGAAAAATTGAAAGCATTACCCCTGAGAACTGGAACAAGGCGGGGATGCCCTCTTTTGCCACTACTATTCAACATTGTTCTTGAAACTCTAGCCAGAGTAATTAGACAGACCAAAGAAATTAGAGGAATACAAATAGGAAAAGAAGAGCTCAAACAATCACTATTAGCTGATGACATGATTCTCTATGTAGAAGAACCTAAGAATTCCACCAGAAAACTTCTAGAACTCATAAATGAATTCAGTAATAGAGCATGATATAGAATTAATGCTCATAAATCTAATGAATTTTAATTCCTAAGTGATGCATTCTCTGAGAGAGAATTTAGGAAAATTATACCACTCACAATAACCTCAAATAAAATAAAATACTTGGGAATCAATCTATCAAAAGAAGTGAAAGACCTCTAAAATGAGAACTACAGAACAGTAAAGAAAGAAGTTAAAGAGAATCTGAGAAGATGGAAAGATCTCCCATGTTCTTGGATAGGCAGAATTAATATTGTCAAAATGGCCATACTTCCAAAAGCGCTATACAAATTCAATGCAATTCCAATTAAAATCCCAATGACGGACCTCATAGAAATGGAGCAAGCAATCATGAAATTTATTTGGGGGAATAAGAGACCCAGAATAGGTAAAGGAATCCTTAGCAAGAAGAGCGAAGCAGGGGGTCTCGCAATACCAGACCTTCAACTATACTACAGAGCAATAGTAACAAAAACAGCATGGTATTGGCACCAAAATAAACAGGTAGATCAATGGTACAGAATAGAGGACACAGAGACAAACCCAAATAAATACAGGTATCTCATACTTGACAAAGGAGCCAAAAACATACAATGGAGAAAAGACAGCCTCTTCAACAAATGGTGCTGGGAAAACTGGAAATCCATATGCAGCAAAATGAAACTAAACCCATATCTCTCACCCTGTACAAAACTCAACTCAAAGTGGATCAGGGACCTAGAAATTAGACCAGAGACTCTGCACCTCATAGAACAGAAAATAGGTCCAAATCTCCCTCATGTTGGCCTAGGACCAGATTTCCTTAACATGACTCCCAAAGTGCAAGAAATAAAAGCAGGAATCAATGATTGGGATAGAGTCAAACTAAAAAGCTTTTTCTCAGCAAAGGAAACAATCAGCAATGTGAAGAGAGAGCCTTCAGAGTGGGAGAAAATCTTTGCCACACACACTTCAGATAGAGCACTGATCTCCAGAATCTACCAAGTACTCAAAAATCTTTACACCAAGAACACTAATAACCCAATCAATAAGTGGGCCAAGGAAATGAACAGACACTTTACAGAGGAAGATCTATAAGCAATCAACAGATTTATGAAAAAATGTTCAACATCCCTTGTTATAAGAGAAATGCAAATCAAAACTACCTTAAGATTTCATCTTACCCCAATTAGAATGTCTTTTATTAAGAATCCAGGCAACAAGAGGTGTTGGTGAGGATGTGGGGAAAAGGTACACTCATACATGGCTGGTGGGAGTGCAAGTTGGTGCAGCCACTCTGAGAAAAGGTGTGGAGATTCCTTAGAAAACTTGGAATGGATCCACCATTTGACCCTGCTATCCCACTCCTTGGCCCATACCCAAAGGACTTAAAATCAGATTACTACAGTCATGCAGCCACATCAATGCTCATAGCTGCTCAATTCACAATAGCTAGATTGTGGAACCAACCTAGATGCCCTTCAATAGATGAATGGATAAAGAAACTGTGGTATATATACATAATGGAATATTATTCAGCCATAAAGAAGAATAAAATTATGGCATTTGTAGGTAAATGGATGATGTTGGAGACTGTTATGCTAAGTGAGATCAGTCAATCCCAAAAACCTGAAGGCTGAATGGTCTCTCTGATAAATGAATGATAATGTATAATGCAGGGGGGAAGGGTGGCAAGAATGGAGGAAGGGATAGCATAGAGGGAAGGGAGGGGATGGGTTTGGTGTGTGGGGGTAAGAATAATAACAGAATGTGTGGCAGACATCATTGCCCTGTGTACATGTATGAATGCACCGATTTTGTGACTCTGTTTGTGTACAACCAGAGAAACAATAGCTGTACTCCATTTGTGTTCAATGAATCAATAAGTAAGTAAAAAAAAGAGTGAAAAAAGAAAACACAAACTAGGGAATTGATATAGATCAGAGATAGAACGTTTGCTTAGAATGCATAAGACACTGTGTTCAATCCCCAGTATAGAAGAAAACAAAAACAAAAACAAATAGCAACAACAATAAAACAGAAGAACCTACAATCTAGAACCTGTATATATTAATATGATTTCAATGACTTACAGGAAAACTTAAATCAAGGAAAAATATCAGAGTCATAACATGTGAATAGGACATAACACATTAATTTTCCTTCAGAAGAAAGATTTTCTTGTGGTTCAATGAGTTAGCATTTTATGATAAAAATGTATCATATCAATATGAACTAAATTAGCAAATATATTCATAACAGCCACGAACATCACAAATCCAAGGTTTCCTAAATTAATTTATCCACAATATTTTAAAGTCAACTTATTTCAGGATACAAAGAGTAGCTAAAACAAAAACTGGAAGTAGTCAGAAATACTGGCGTCATCACAAGACTGGGTAATATCAATGCCTAAAAACATTTATGTCCTGTTTTCCCAGTTTTATCACTTCTGGGCAGAGGGGAAGTCCATATCATGTTTTTATTGTCTGGAATCTCCTTGATAAAATGATAAGTTAAAGGTCTATCATTTTTCATAATTTTCTCCCCTGCCAAAAAGTCTTCAATTTTCACTCTATCATATAAATATTTTGCTTAGAAAATTAAAACAAAGGTCTCTACTATAATTTCAAACTACATCATATGTGTTCATAGCTTGAAAGATGTTGTATATGACATATTTATTACCAATCCTTCTTCAATGTTAATCCAGTAGTTTTACAATTTAAGGATGTAATTCCTCAGAACCTTGAATTCTATATTTTGGGTAAAAGGGACATACTTTTATACCAATCATTTATTTTCCTCTGCAGATAAAATTATATGTATATTTCTATTTGAGATTATATGCCATTTTCTTCACTTTATCTGGGATCCTTTTAGATTTATCTTCATAGTTCATTGCCTAAATTTCAAATACATTGTGCCTACATGGGCATGACATTTTTCATTTAAAATACTGTATCTGGGAATATTTACAACAAAAAAATGTCATATTCATATAGCTTCTTTCAATTTGATGATCACTATGCTCATTTAATTGAGGAGAAAATTTGTCATATCATTTCTTTGATTTTTTTTCTTCAAGCTTCTGCTTCCAAATTTCCCATTAAGTGAACATATGGCTTCCAAGGTAATCCTCATTTGTCCAAACTTTTCTCCTAAAATTTCTTATAACCTTTCTTTTGCAATTAAATTTGAAAGAATTGTGGGGTCTGCACTAATGGTTATTACTTAAAAATGAGTTGACATTTATCCAATTTTGTTTTCTACTGTGCATTTTAATTGTAAATTCAGAAATTGAAAATGCAATATCAGCAAAGGAACCAACTTCCTTAATAAGTCTCCAAAAGTGTGAGAAATATAACTAAAAATCAATAGGTGGAATGCCATAAAACTAAAAATATTCTGCACAACAGAGGAAATGATTAAGGACATGAAGAGACAGCCTACAGAATGGGAGAAGATCTTTACCACCTGATCCTCAAATAAGGCATTAATATTCAGAACATATAAAGAACTCCAAAAACTTAACATCAAAAAAGCAAATAATCCAATTAATAAACGAGCAAAAGAACTAAACACTTATCTAAAGAAGAAATACAATGGCCAACAAATATATGAAAAATGTTCACATCTCAAGCAATTAGGGAAATACAAATCAAAACCACATTGACATTTCATCTCACTCTAGTCAGAATGGAAATCATTAAAAGTATAAATAATCATAAGTGTTGGCAAGGTTGTGGGAAAAAAGGTACATTAATACATTGTTGACGAGACTGCAAATTGCTGCAACCACTCTGGAAGGCAATATGGAGATTCCTCAAAAAACTAGGAGTGGAACCTTATGACCCAGCTATCCCACTCTCAGTTTATATCTAAAATCAGCATACTATAGGGATGCAGCCACATCAGCATTTATAGCAGCACAATACAAAATCGCCACTCTACAGAACCAATTTATATGCCCTTCAACAGATGAATGGATAAAGAAAATGTGGCATATATACACAATGGAGTTTTATTCAGTCAAAAAGTAAAGAATAAAATTATGTCATGTGCTAGTAAACGGATGGAACTAGAGACCATAATGCTAAGTGAAACCAGCCAGACTCAGAAAGTAAAATGTCAAATGTTTTCTCTGATATTCAGAAGCTGGTCTAAAATTGGGAGGCTGAGAGAGTTAAGAAATGGTGTGGGGGGAATTCCACCAAATTTAAAAATTCAGATCAGGGGAGTAGAATAAGGAGGTATGGGGAGAAAGTAGGGAAAGGATAAGGGAAAAACAGTGGAATTAATCTGACCTAAGTTTCCAATGTAAATATATGACTACACTACCATGAATCACACCATTATCCATAGCCACAAGGCACTATTTTTTTTAAAAAGGTCAATAAGTAGAAAGATAAGTAGAAAAGAGGACAGGAAACAAGGGAAGGGAGGAGAGGAAGAATAAAGGTAAGTACTAGGAATCTAATTGAAGGAAATTATACTCCATGCATTTATAATTATGTCAAAATATATCTGAATGTTATTTTTAACTATAATGAACCAATAAAAATCTTTAAAAATCAAGCTCGTATTTCCAATAATTGTAGAACTTTGATGCCAGATAATCACAGCTTCATCAACTCTGTAATAGTTATCATTCTAAAAAAGAGATTTGTTAAGTTCCTTTGTACTTATGTAATATCCATACATAGCTCCTTCCTTTAAAATAGTATTCTCATAACTCAGGAGACTGAGGCAGGAGTATCTCAAGTTCAAAACCAGCCTGGGTGTTGCAAGGGAAAATATGATGTCCACACCCAGAACACCACTAGCTGTTAGCTTCCTTAGATTCAACCTCAGCTGCAGAGATGGCACATCCTGAAGGCACATTCTTTCAAGTTTGCACACATCTTGTGTCTGAGATATGTGGAAATGAGTACTCCCTAATTCAGAGATTCCTACTGTGTTTGCTGAGGCTTTGTTGAACCTATAACAACATTTCACTTTGTCCAAGATCATAGCCCTTTAATTTGGACAAGGGTTGATTCTTAACACCCATTTTACATGGTATTACATGCTTAATTGTTTGTTCCTTCAAAAAACATATTTTGAAATTCAAATCTCCATCCCCACACTTCAAATGTGACTGTATTTGAAGATACTGTCTTTCAAGAAGTAATTAAGATTAAGTGAGACCTTTGCACTATATTGTAATAAATATGACTGGTGTCCTTGTAAATAAAAGCCATCAAGACACAGAAAGCACAAAGAGAAGACAGTAAAGATACAGTGAGAGGAAAACCATACTATAAGTCAGTAGAGAGGCTCTCAGAAAACCAACCTTGCAGAGACCTTAATTTTGTATTTCTAGCTTTGAGAATTGTGAGAAAATAAATTTCTGTTGTAGTAGACCCTGATCTATAGTAGTTTTTATGGAAAACTTACTAAATTAATGCACATCTCAAACTGTCTCAAAATCAGTTGTTCATAATCCAGCCTGTGATAGTTGGAACTAAAAATCACCCACGATATTAATTAAAAGAATAGAATTTTGAAACTGATGCAGAAGATGGAGAGATCATTGCCAGAATTACCTCACTGTTAATATTCTTCCTCTACCTATTCCTCCTCCTCTCTGCTTCCTTTCATAGGTGTTCGTGACTAGTAATGTCTTTCAGCTGACACTCTGACTCAACTTCTGCTTCCAGAAAATATGAAGTTCATTCATGTAGGAAGGATTGATGATGATCAAATTCAGTGCAGGGAGAAAGTATTATAACTTCCACGTATCATTCAGTTTCTCTCTTTCATAAATGTATGTGTGTATTAAATGGGCATATACCTCATAATGACATCAATAGACCAAATTTCTAACAGTGTTTTTCTAAGATCATATTGCCTAATGACGTAGCCATCATTGCTTTTAAGTAAACTCTATGACATTTTCACAATGACAAAATCACCTAATGACATGTCCCTGTCTTTAAGCAATGCATAGCTATATGTGTGTGTCCATATATGTCTGTCCATGTTATATTATTATATGTATTACATGATATAACATTCATACAACTCATAAATAACCAGTATCATATGTGAATTCACATATAACTTATACGCTATTTAGGCATAATAGTTAAGAAAAAGGATCCTAGATCACAAGACAGGTCTGGATATATTAATTTGGTCTCTGTGATCCTATAGTTTTAGGTAAGATAATCTTTTTGTGCTTGCTTTTTCATCAGAAAAGTAAAAATGATCCAGTTTTGTAATTGAAGATTAAATAAATTGGTGTCTATCACATAAAAAACATTAAATAAATTATAATGATTATTACATGTTCTATTTAAAATCACGAGGCTCATTGCCCTAAAAAATTGGAAAACAGTAAAATATATTTACTACTTTGCAAATATTTTGGTAAAAGAAATGAAAGAAAGCAGATCAAGAAGTCTACTTTGACAATGTGACATCCAAGGAAGGAATAAAGCAGATCTCCTCTTAGGACTGCGGCAACGTACAAAGCATACTTAATGTGATGTTTTTCAGTCTTTTCTAAATGCTAGATTCTTTAAGAGTATGGATTGTACCTGCCTAGACTATCACTGTAGTGTTTGGTGCACATAGGTATCAAAAAATAAAACAACAGGGTAGGTAGGGTGTCACATACTTGTAACCCCAGTAACTGGGGATACTGTGGCTGGGGATCATGAGTTTAAGGCCAGTCTCAGCAACTTAGTGAGATCAAAAAAAAAAAAAAAGAAAGGTTGGGAATGTAGGTCACTGATTAAGCTACCCTGGGTTCAATCCCCAGTACCAAAAATAAAATCAAATGACTAAATTCTTAATAAATAAAAAATAAAGCTTAAATTCTGCTTTATTGTGAAAATATTGGTAAAGAGTTTCCAAACTCTTTAAAGTTTCTAAAATCAACAAAGAAAACAATAAATCTACTAAAATAAAAATTTTAGTCATAATGGTCAGAGAGAATATGTGTAATGTTGTAAATGACCAAATTAAAATTTGGGGACTTGGTCAGTTTAGATGTGAGATTGATTCTAAGACGTTTGTCAATTCGTGCATACACATACAGATACATGCTCCCATATATAAAATAATATTGTCTCATTTTAAAACTCCTGACATGTGCATAGTAGAAATCAGCTTAGCTACAAAAACTATTTTAATGTGATATTCATTGTATAAATATAATATATTCACATATGTCTATATATAATGGTAAATAGTATTTATAGTATTAATATATTGCATATATTTTGCATATAACATGCACATATACATATATGTACATATGTATATACATATATTACAATTATATTCTTTGAATAGATCAATGTTACTTCTTCTCTTTTTATTGTTTTCCTATACCTAACATCTCTGTGCACATATATGTGTGTGTATACATATATGTATATATGATACTGTGAAGTTTATCATATTAATTAAATCTCAGATGATTATATTTCAAATGAATTTTGTTGAACTTAAAAATCAGTGAGTAACCTATTACTAAAGACAAAATGGAAATACAGTCTTCTCCTACAGTTGGTCAAAGAAAAGTACTTCCCTCAATTGTTTTGGAATATGAATCTAGATCATCCCATTAACAAAATGGGATGTATAACTATGACTTTTTTGTGTGCAGAATTCACTAATTAAGACAGATGATGTTTAAAATTTAATAATATTTAATAAAGATGTATTCACTGTGTCTGTATACTTAAATATGCAAATCATGACTTAAAATGAACATAAAATTAAATAAATTTAAAATATCCCAGGGAGTTCAGATAACAAATAGTGATTACTATTATTCTCAGTAATCCAGTGTTTAAATATCACATTTCATTAGTTTAAACAAAAATACTGAGGAATCATGATGTTTGTATTTCCATTTTGAAGTCATGATGATTTTTTAATATTGTATAGTAAGAAACTATTAAAGTAAAAATTAAACTCATGATTCTTAATTGTGAATTATATAATTTTCTCATTTTATATCATATTTCCTCTTTTCAAAAAATAAAAACATTATCTATGTCTTCAGATATTTCCAAGGACCCCATAGAAATAGGACAGAGATATGTAATAATATGTTAAAATTGGAAATTTTATATTACTTTCACACAGTAGGTGATTATTAAAGAAAATTTTAATGTACTATATGTTTTAAAAACCTAGGCAAAAGGGATTTTCAGTGTTTTCAAACTAAAGAAATTATAAATGTTTGAGGAGGTACATTTTAAACATTGCATATTGCATACATGTATTGAAACATCACTTAGTACTTTATAAATATGCACATTTTTATGTATTAGTTAAAAAATTCAAATACAATGCATACATGATAAGGACTAGTATTTTGAGAAGCATAAAGAGAGGCTTATATTATGATGTCTTCAAAATTATTTTCTCAGCAAACTAGAGCTTATTTCCTTGTAATCATTATAAAGTTTATAGAAAAGGTCCTGAGAATAATACAAAAAAATATAAATGTTGGAAAACAAGTATATTAAAAAGGCTTATCTATGACACAGAACATCTGAATAGGAGCTTCTCCTTACATAGGAAAAACATTACATGGCATTATTAGACTTGGTGATAAATTTAAGATAGCCAGTTGGCTAAACTTTATTGCCAATGTAGTAAATTAAGGAAATAAATTGATATATGTTCACTTTAAATATAAACTCCTAATGCATTGTTTTTATATTTCATATTTTGTGCAAATATCTGCTGAATACATTAGCCAATCATTGGAAAGAGATTGCTGGTTATTATTCCTTTTTGATCATGCAAATCTCAAATATTCATTTAATATTAATACAGATGGTGTACTTTAAATATATAGCTATCTCCCTAACTATCTGTTTTATGTACATTTTATTTTTATTTTTGGAACAGATTGTATAGAATATATATTTAGGTTTTAGCATATTTCTTATCCTTGAAGAAAATATTTTATAATTTTTCATTTATATATTACTATTTTGTGTGCTTGAATTTATTTGAAATGACAAATTAAATTGGAAGACTTTTAGGTGTTATTTTATCTGGTAGATAGAATGGTTAAATTTAGACTCATTTAAAAAAATAGGGCATGGCAAAACTCACAGTTAAATCTTTTGTTTCATAACATGAAAATGCTGTATAAAAGTTTAGAGTATAGTGCAAAATTTGTGATTACATAGAATATATTTTGAAAAACTTTTGTTTAATATTTAAAGAATATTTGTTTAAAAAAATCACGTCAGAAATAGGCTGGTTTTAATTATAACATTTGTGGCATTTCTATATCTTACTGTTCAAAATGAAGAAATGATTTGTATTCTTAAATCCAAGAGATTAGAAAATTTCTCTAAATTCTTTATTTGGCATTTTAAGCTAATAGTCTTCTAATTATTTTGTAAGCGTGTCAATTAATCTGAAACAAAGTCTGCCAAACTTTTTGTTCCGAAATGTATTAATTTACTAAAGGAGTACCTAAAGATAACGTTGTTGCTGTTAATAGCCACCATTGGTTTATATACATATTCTCAGGACTTTGTTAGGTGCATAATTATTGAGTTTAAGTTTCACAACCAAAAAGAAATGTTGGCAAGGGATAGTTTTCACTATTAAGTATTAGGGTAGGACTCATAAGAGATAAAATCTAGGTAAAAACTGTGGGATATGAGGAAATTACCTCAATTCCTGGGGTAAGAATAGTCTAAATACAAAGATGAGAGTTGGAAGCACATGAACCATAATTGATGTGTGCTGTGTAGCAGGGTGCAAAGGAGAACCAGCAAATCATGGTAATGAATAAAATCAACATAAAGGAGGAGAGCAATGGCAGAAGAGGTCAGAGAGACAATAAGCACTAGTGATAAGACAATTTGGCAGTGCAGTGATGGATCCTCCTATTTGTCCAGGCCAATTATTATCTTTGAGTATTATTCAGTCATAACCATTAGTGTCCTCTTTATATTCTAATCTGTTTGGATAATAAATTCAATGATTACCCTTCTTATAAGCATTGCAAATAGTTTTTTATACTGTATAGAAGCAGTAGCCATGCAGGGTTTAAATCAGACAGGAAATATTTCTGGTTTGTGATCAGAAGGTTCACTCTAGCATCTGTCTTTGGTGCTCTAAATTCTTGAATATTCACAAGGAAAACACTTAGAAGGTAAGATTAGAGATTATGGTAGATCAAACCTAATGACAGCAATAGGGAAAAAGTCCTAGGAATTTTATGTTTCAAAGTAGAGTTAAAATTATAGTTTGGTTTGCGATGTTGACGTTTCCATTCTGTTTTGTATTCTTGTTTTGTTTCAAACAATGGATTCTAGCATGAAATCATTTTTTTTCTTATCTTAAAATCTAGAAGGAACAATTTGTGATCCATAGAAACAGTGAAGGCTGTACAATGAATCAAAATCCAAACTGTAAAATTAATTAAAAAAAGAAACAGTGAAGGCTGTATTGTAGATGAAAAGTTTGTGAAATTCTGAATTCATATTTGATATGCTAAATTTTAAGGTATTGAAGAGAAAATCAAATGGTGATGAATATAGGTTTTTGTATAGGATAGAATTTATAAAAGAATCCTGCATTAAAGATATAAATTTGAGAGTTGTCAGGTTATAGGTTATGTTTAACCACAAAACTGGATGAAATCATCATGAATTAGGAATAGGGTCCTTCAATATTAAAATTTGTACAGAACTGGGCACAGTGGTGCACACCTATGATCCCAGAGACTCAGGAGGCTGAGGTAGGAGGATTGCAAGTTCAAAGTCAGCATCAGTAACTTAGTAAGGTGAGTGAGGAATAAGATGCAACATCAGAGATGAGGGACCAACTCCTATGGTGTTGGAGAAAACTGAAGAGAGTATTAAGAACTTGAATGCATCTTTTATAGTGTTTTCCTCTGAAATAAAAATTTCTCCATTTTATGTCTAAATATTATATTTCTATTTAATTTTATTTTCTCTCAAATAAATTGTTCAAATGTCAGTATCAAATCAATGATATTATTTTCTCTCTAACACTACATTTTCAGAAGTCTTTAAGGTTAATTGTCACTCAGTGTTCAAAACACATTGTGATTATTCTATTCTTATATACTAACAAAATAAAGAGATGATTACCTCTGATTTGGATTCACAAACTTCAGCTAATTGTCTTCAGAGTTTACCTAAACAAATGACATTATAAATTTTATTCTAAAAAGTAATAAATTTAATCTTCTACATTATTCTCATTTTTAAATATCCCACAACAGCATATTCAAGTTCTAACTTTCAATTTTACATGAAGTCAATTAATGTTTTTATCTGAAAAGATGGTAACGCCTATGCAAATTATGTGTTTAATATTGGTTGGGATTCATCATTTTATTATGTCATTCATCTAAAATATTAACTTCACATCCATGCCAACGTCTATTATTGTTTGTATTCTTGATAATAGTCATTCTAATTGGAGTAAGCTGAAATATTAAGTTGTTTTAATTTGCATATCTCTAATTACTAGAGATGTTGAACACTTTTTCATATATTTATTGATCACCTCTACATCTTCTTCTGTAAAGTGTTTGTCCAGTTCCTTGGCCCATTTTTTGATCAGGTTATTTGTATTTTTGGTGTAAAGTTTTGTGAGTTCTTTAAAAATTTTGAAGATTATTGCTCTATCTGAAGTATGTGTGGAATAGATTTTCTCCCACTCTGTAAGCTCTCTTTTCACATTATTGATTGTGTCCCTTGCTAAGAAAAAGCTTTTTAGTTTGAATACATTCCATTTATTGATTCTTGCTTTGATTTCTTGTGCTTTGCGAGTCTTGTTAAGGAAGTCTGATCTAAGCCAACATGATGAAGATTTGGGCCTACTTCATCTTCTATTTGGTGCATGGCCTCTGGTCTAATTCCTAAGTCCTTGATCCATTTTGAATTGAGTAGATGAGAGGCAGGGTGAGAGATAGAGGTTTTGTGCAGGGTGAGAGATAGAGGTTTAATTTCATTTTACTACATATGGATTTCCAGTTTTCCCAGCACCATTTGTTGAACAGGCTATCTTTTCTCCATTGTATGTTTTTGGCTCCTTTGTCTAGTATGAGGCAACTATATTTTTGTAGGTTCATCTCTGTGTCTTCTATTCTGTACCATAGGTCTGCCTGTCTATTTTGGTGCCAATACTATGCTATTTTTGTTACTATTG
This sequence comes from Glaucomys volans, assembly GCA_020662805.1. Taxonomy (NCBI): domain Eukaryota; kingdom Metazoa; phylum Chordata; class Mammalia; order Rodentia; family Sciuridae; genus Glaucomys; species Glaucomys volans. The sequence continues at coordinate 686,532 of JAJEJO010050379.1, read as the reverse complement.
TTCTGTAGTATAGTGATACCTTCTGCTTCACTCTTGCTCAGGATTGATTTGACTATTCAAGGTCTCTTATTCTTCCAGATGAAGTTCATGATTGCTTTTTCTATTTCTATGAAGAACATCATTGGAATTTTGATTGGAATTGTATTGAATCTGTATAGTGCTTTTGGTAGAATGGCCATTTGACAATATTAATTCTGCCTATCCAAGAACATGGGAGAACTTTTTGTTAATTTTTTCTTTAGTGTTCTGTAGTTTATTTCTTGTGGAGTTGCAAATTGGTGCAGCAACTCTGGAAAGCAGTATGGAGATTCTTCTGAAAACTTGGAATGGACCCACCTTTTGCCCCAGTTATCCCACTCCTCTGTTTTTTAAGTCCCAAAGGACTTAAAATGAGCAGACTTTACAGTAATGCAGCCACATCAATGTTTACAGCAGCTCAATTCACAATAGCTAGATTGTGGAATCAACCTAGATGCCCTTCAACAGATGAATGGATAGAGAAACTGTGGTATATATACACAATGGAATATTATTCAGCCATAAAGAAGACTAATACTATGGTATTTGAAGATAAATGGATGGAATTGGAGAATATCATGCTAAGTGAATAAAGCCAATCCCAAGAAAGCAAAGGCCAAATGTTTTCCCTGATAAGTGGATGATGATACATAATGGGGGTGGAGGAGTAGGAGGTGAGAGAAGAATGGAGGAACTTTAGATTAGGTAGAGGGAAATGAGAGGGAGGAGGCTGTGGGGATATGAAAGATGGTGGAATGAGACAGACATCATTACCCTATATACATGTATGATTATAAGAATGATATGAATCTACTTGGTGCACAGCCATAGAAATGAAAAGTTGTACCCTATTTGTGTACAGTGAATCAAAATACAGTCTGTAAAAATAAACAATAAAACAATAAAAAAATAAAATATTAACTTCAAAGAATTGTATGTAATGTATGTACATGCTTTTATGGAATATATGTGAATCTAGGGTTCAAAGAAAATATATAGAACTGAATGAGAAACAGATAATTTATATTAGATTAATGTAAAATTTACCATACAGCACTAAAAGTCTTCATTTTAATTCATATTTATGCAGCAACTCTTTGGGGTAAACAAATAAGTCAAACTCATTTTAAACTTCATCTTATTTTCTACTTAGAACATAAGAAAACTTGATTGAGTCCTTTAACTTCAGTATAACATTATCTGCATAGTCCAATAACAAAATTATTTCTAAAATCATCAGGAACAGTTAATATTAACCAAAATTTACAATAAACAAAATTTAACATTAATCTACATTTTGAAAAAAGTAAAGTATGTCAGTAACATGAAACTTGAAAATGCCAAAAGACTTATTTAAAATGAATTCTTTGTGGAAAAAAAACTTGTAAGCAATTCACTGTATCTCACTCGCTTCTTTTTCCCTTCATTTGGCTGCTGTAACAAACATTTAAATGTAAACAATAATTATATTACTTATTTAAACGATGGCATTATATGCTAGATGGGTCACTAAAGTAAATTGTAACACTATTAGAATGAAGTATTAAGTTCTGTATTTAAATGGAAGTAATTAGAGAAAATATTTATCTTTAGCATCACAAAAATATTCCTCTGTCCACTTTTTCAAATGTTTATGTTAATTGTTTAAACATAATCTTTTTAATTACTCATTATATTATTATTTAAAAATATATGCTAAAGATAGTTCTGAGTCGTATTCAGAATTAACTTTCTTGTGTCCCACACAAATAGAAAATCTCTAAAATGTAATTTCATAGAAACCAAGGAAAACTAATTACAAAAATAAAGGAGCACATGAATAAGGTACACATTTCCAATAGGCTCTTTTTCAAATATCAGATATAATTTATTCAATGTTTATGAGAAAAATCTGCATATAGGTGATAAGTGCTATTTTGGTTATAAAAATGAACTTCTTATAAACCTTACCATATCATGCAACTCTTAACTCCAGAAGATTTTACTGTGTAGGTAGCTCACCTGTAGAATGGCATACTTAAGGATAACAATATCATGCATTGCGAGGCCTTTGCAACTAGAAATATTGTTCCCGGACCTTCGACCACACATAGAGTCTAATGTCAGAAATTTTTGGGGGGTTTTTGTTGATGTTGATGTTTGTCTGCCTGTTTAATGATTCTGTGCTTTCCAGTGGTTTAGTAGGTAAGGTCAGAACTGTGGGATACATGATTTTAGGGAGCATGATTTTCCATGAAAATGCAGTTTCCGCTGCATTGCCTCACTGCATGGGGCTCAAATGTTTTCTGCCTAAGAAACTCTAAAGACTTAGAACTTACAGGAGAAAAGAAGAGCTGCACATACTTAGCTAGATGTATTATTTTGTTTTTTGAAAGTTTAAATGCTTGGAAAATTTTGCCAGTCTCTGTCACTTTTCTAGACATTGAGGTCAAGGGTAGAGAGAAAAAGAGACAGGGTCACTACTGCCCTAGAACTTTTATGGCCTTTTATGAGGACAAAAAAGACTGCTGAAACATAAAAATATCTACTGCATCTCATTTTACAAAAAGCTTATTTCAGTCAGTTGTCTTTTTCCTTATTTGTAGATACAGAGGTTGCCTGTATCTACATTGTGGCAAAGGTATTGTGGTTGCCTTTTAATTTTTTGTGGTATATTTATCTTACTGTAGTTTTTTGAATTTGCATAGTAAAGTTGACTGACTTTTGGTGCATAGTTTATGAATTGTAACAAATGAACACATTGTAGAATGATCAGCACAGTCAGCATATTGAACTGTTCGATCAGTTTCCCATAATCTCTAGAAAATACTGAGCGCATTTCTCCATCTTTATATTTTTATCCATTCAAGAGTGTCTTAGAAAGCTGAGGATATAACTCGGTGGTAGTGTACTAACTTAACATGCAAGAGGCTATGAGTTTAATCCTCAGACTTGGCAAGAAAGAAAAAAAATGTTCTGTGATTAAATCATGCAATGCGTAAATTTTCAAGACTAAACATAGAGTCTTTAAGACTCATCTACATTGTTATGTGTATCAACAGTTTATTTCTTTTTCATTTTGGAGGTATTTTCTGTTCTTTGGATATATCACAGTTCATTTATCCATTCTTCCAGAAGAACACCTGGATTGTTCCCAGGCTTGTGTATCTAAGAATAGATCTGTTATTAACATTCTTCAGAGAAGTTTGTATCTGGATCAAGATTTCATGACCCAGAAGTAAATATCCAAATAAAGAATCTCTTGATTATATGGTAAGTGAATGTTGAACTTTATTAGAAAATGCCAATATATTTTCTGAACTGACTACAAATTTTTTTCATTGCCACTATCAGTTACAGAAAGATTCCATTTAAACTGGATCTTTAACAACAGCTTGCAATCTAATAATGTTGGCCATTTTAATAGGCATGCAGTGATATCTCATTCTTGATATGTGTAATTTGTTTCTTCTGTACTTTGTCAGTATATTTAGAGGTTCATGCATTTCTTCATCTTTTCGAATAACCATTTTTTTGGTTTAAAATTCCCTTTTTCTTTCAATTATTTCTGATTACTTCTTTGTCCTTTCATATTTTATGCTATAGACCTTTTTTTATTCTGATCTGTCTAGTTTTTTGAGGTAAATGCTCAAAAAATTTCTCAATATTGTTTTTCCTAATTTAAGCATTTAATTTCATAAATGTCCCTTGAGTCACTGCTTTATCTACCTCTCACAGATATAGATGTACTATTTGTTCATTTTCATTCAGTTCTAAATACTATGTACTTTTTTTACGACTTCCCAGCTACCGTGCGTCATTTAGAAGATGATGATATTGCTGCTGTTTTATTGTTTTGCCTTTTTAAAAAGATTTCCCTGTTATCTTTCTGTTACTGGCTTTTACATCAATTCTATTATGACCCCCAAATTTGACTATATGATATCAATTCTCTAAAATGTATTGAGTTTCTTTCTTGAAAATTTACTGATTTATCTTGATGAATGATCTGTGGACCCTTGAAAATAATGGATTTTTAACATCTATGAAATATTATTTGTCCTGTTGTCTGATGTTTATTTTATTCCACTCCAAGTTTACCTCCTTCTATTTACATTTTTTGAGTTACAATAGCAAGGCCCTAGGCAACTGAGCAAGACCATCTCAAAATAAAAATAAAAAGAAGGGTGAGATGAGGATGTAGCTCAGAGGTTAACCACCACTGAGTTCAATTCCCCATTCAAAAAAAAAAATTAAAAAATTACTGGTTCATGGATATCGTCCATATTTTATAACTGTTTTCAACAAAGAGTCAGGGTGAAATGAGAGTACTTCATCTTAGCCTGCAACTGAATGAACATTATAGATGTTAGTGAAACTCCAAATAAATAAATTGCACGTGTGTGTGTGTGTGTGTGTGTGTGGTGTGATGATGTGAGCATATTCTTTTCTTATTGTTGTTGGTATCAGGGATTGAACCCAGAGATATTTAACCAATGAGTCACATCTCCCGTCATCTTAATTTTTTTTTTTTTTTTTTTGAGACAGGGTATTGCTAAGTTGCTTAAGGCCTCCCAAATTTCCTGAGCTTCTTTGAACTTAAAATTCTCCGGCCTCAGCTGCCTGAGCTGCTTGGATAAGAGGTGTGTGCTACCCCACAGTTTGCAAGTATATTCCCTTTAGGCTATTTTTGCCTACAAAAACCATGAATAAATATTATTGGCCTTCCTTGGAAGTATCAGTGGAAGCCTCCATGACCCCTTACCTCCCGAATTCAGCATTCCTACAGAACCAGCGTCACGTGGATGATGCCAAGTTCTGACACCAACTCAATCAATAGCAAGGATTCCTTGGACCATGAGAACAGTGGACACTGTGCAGTCTCAGTGGCTGGGCCGCTGAGCATGGTAAAACAAATCCTGGTGAAATAGCTTTCTAATCACCTCTGTGTGCATGCTCTGTGCTCTTTTAAATAAATTTTCACTTTTATACCCTTGAGCCTATGATGGGTATGGTCTGGGTGACTCCTGAGATGCCCTCAAGGCATCTTTCCTATTGTCTCTGTGCAAAGTCTTGTCTTCTCTTTAATGGCAGGAATCTCTTCAACAACCACAGCTTCCTTGAACACAATATTATGTATGCTTCTTTGGCCAAACTGCAGGTTTTTAAAATATTTCCTTTCTGCTCTCTCCTCCAGATTCTCACAGTAAACCTGGCTAAAAGCTGCCAGCAATCCTGAGCTACTACCTGAATGTTGTGCTGCCTTGAAATTTTTTGTACTGTAAGGTGCAGTGGTGCATGCTTGTAATCCCAAGGTCTTATGAGGCTGAGGCAAAAAGATGACAAATCCAAGGTTAGACTCAGCAAATTAGCAAGACTAGCAGAAACTTAGTAAGACTATCTCAAAATTTAAAAATAAATAAAGAAAAAAGACTGGGGTGTAGTTCAGTGGTAAAGTGTGAGGTTCCTCTCTGCCTCATTCCACGTGGAGGAGAAAAGGGTTAACTGCTAGAAGAGGATGTTGACTGTATATCACTCAATTACCCAAAAAACTTGTCAATAAACACACAAGAGCCAAAACTCTTTTTAAATGAGAAGGGGCATTATGGGTCTGGCCATACCAGCTTTGGCCTCTTACAACATGGAGTAGCCTAAGTCTCTTTTATTTATAGACACACAGGTAGAGGAAGCAAGGACTGGGAGGAGCTTCTTCTATGATGGACAGGATAGGGTGGAGTTAGGGTATCCATTCTCTTAAGGGAAATCCATTCTCAAGTGGTTCCATTCCCTAGTGTATCTATTCTCTAGGGTATCCATTCTCTAGTGGTTCCAGAGGAGACCAGGAACTACTAGAAGCCAGGCCTCTGTGTCACATGGCTCAATCTAGTCTAATTCTGCTAAATAAGAATGGCTTCCCACAGTAAAGTGTCCCTGTGTTCAATCCCCAGAACAAATAAATTTAAAAATAATTAAGTAAGAAAAGAACTTTTCTCCATCATGTCAATTAGTCCATCAATTTTAAATTTAGCCTCACACTAAGTCTCAGGACACAGGCAAAATGTAGATAACTTCTTTGCCAGAATATAACATGAATGACTTCTAATCCACTTCTAGTAGAGCCCTCCTTTCCCTCTAACACCCCAGGAGCACAGTCTTTACATGTTGGCATCCCTATAAGTATCTAAGATTATCCTAGCTTAGATGAGTTACCCCTAGAATTGCCCATGATGCTCCATTTACAATATTCTAAGACTTTTCTGGCCTTCACCTCCACATTTTTCTAAACTCCTCCTACATCACAGCAACAGTTCTGTATCTTGCACCAATTTCTGTGCTAGTCAGCTTTTGTCACTGTGACCAAGATACCTGACAAGAGGAACTTAAAGGAAGAAAAGTTTATGTTGGTTTACAGTTTCAGAGTTTCAGTCCATGGTTGGCTGACTCCATTGCTCTGAGCCTGAAATGAAGAACAGAATGGAAGCTACTCAGTTCATGGAATCTGGAAAGGAGAGAGAGGAGGGACAGTGGGGCGGGGCGGGGGAGAATGAGAACACACATGGAGCCAAGGATAAAATATATAATCTTGAAGAATGTCCCAGTGAACCACTTTCTCCAGCCACATCCTCCTGCCTATTGCTACCCGCAGAAATAATCCGGTCAAGTTACTTCACTAATCCTTCAAATGGACTAATCCACTCATAAATTTGTGACTTTCATGGTCTAATCATTTCACCTCCTGCATTATTAACACAAGAACTTTTATCCAAACCATAATAATATTAGAGAATAATCAATTGCCATGCCAGTAGTAATGAATGGAAAAAATGAAATTTCATATCTCGTGGATGTTCACATTTAGAAAGTAAATTCCTCCTTCAGTTGATAAAAATAACAGTAAAGATTTGACTATAAACACATGTTTGGTAATAAATGACCAGTAATATCTTATATTATCCAAAGTGATTTATAGAAAGAATAAAGCCAATGTGGGAATTGTCCTATTTTTTCCAAATTGTTCACAGATATTTTCCATTAATTAGACAGATGTACATGGCAGTAGTGTAACAAAGAAAATATGCATACTTAAAATCATTGGTGCCTCAAAAATTAAATTTGGATTATTTATTTATTTATTTTGGCTCTTTGAAATGATTGGATACAAATATGCATGAAACCTACTAATTATTTGAGGGTAATTCATAAATCATGAGCTCATGTTTTGAAAGTCTTCCTTCAAAATAAACATACTGTGGTTATACAAACAAGAAATAGGCTGGAAAAACAAGGAAAGTATTATCTATTGCTCAAGAAAATTGCTTGGAGAACAGAATCAGGGCCAAACAAATCGAGGTTTTGACTTCATAATCTCATGATTGACTTTCACAATGCCTACAGAAAGCCTTCAATATATCTAGCCAGTAGATATTCAGAACTGCTAAGGAACAGAAGGAAGCGTCCCATTATTCTCCTTTCTTAATGGTATGTTCACTGAAATTATCCAATTCATGTTCCACAACCTCATATTGATATAGTATAAAATATATTTATAAAGTATATGTAAAAACACAAAGTATATTGACAGTGCAGAAAACAACTAGATGTGTTTACTTTTTATTTTTGTTTTGTTTTTAAATTTAAAGTCTCACAAAGAAGAGAAGCAGCATTCAGCTCTCATACATATGTGACGACACCTTAACTGAAGAACCTGGAATTCTACTTAGAGAACTATTGGGTTTTGGGTTTGAGTATCTTGAGAAAAAGTTTCCATACACAAGAACAAAAAGTAAGTCAAGGGTTATTCAAAAAAGGGCAGATTGTGGATCACATCTTTAGTGACAGTTTAATGTTATTGGCCCTCTCTAGTAGTTTTGGGCCTTGAGACTAGTTCAGCTTAGAGAAATGTAACAAAGAGTGACACACGTCACTACTGAAAAGAGGCACCTAACGATGTTTCCTCCATTCTTCTCTTTCCCTGCCACACAGTGTTCAAGATAAACCTATTCCAGAACTTGGTATAGTAGTCATGGAGGAGAATCTCAGGGTTGTGAAAAGAACAACATTTTTTTTTGTCTAGAAGCTCTATATTAGTTTTTAAATGATAGTCTACTCAAATTTGCCTAATATATAGTGAGAGAGACCAAAGAAATTCGAAGTCTGCAAGAATTGGCATGCAATACCTGCTGACTGCTCTGAAAAAAATACTTTCTTTTTTCCCTTCCTTTTCATGTTCCTATTTGTTACTATTTATTGTCTGCTCATACACATCTGTACCTTGATTTAATGTAAAACATTTTTCTTACATTTGAGTGCAATGATTAAAAAAACAAGTTATAGTGGAATTTCAGTGACAACTTGCTTATGGGTTTGGATATAGCAACATTAACTTTTACGTATTTATGTAAGTATATTAGTTTTGTGAATGATTTTTCTTCTATAGCAGTTATAAAATGTGTCATAATCAAAACACTTATAAACTTAAAAGAACCAATATATTTTAAAGTAAGTGAAATTTTTGACCATAAAGAGTAAACTGTTTTTGTGTTTAAGCCTCAGGTAATAATTTGCTTATCATTAGATTCTGCTTTCAAGTCAACACACCAGATTTATAAAATATATATTATCTGTTAGGATCACAAACACTGGTTCTAGGCTGCTGGATGCTGTAGCAGGCCCTCAGTGTTCTATCCATGTTCTGAATTTAGCATTTCCCTGCTCCCTGAACAAGTTTTCAGCCCCTAGCTTTGCAATTATTTGTCCAAGGGACTTCTCTGACCTCCAGAAGCAACACTGCTAGAGGACACTAGGGGAATAGAAACTTGCAACAAAATGAACAATTCCCAGAAGTAACCTCAAACCAATGATGAATTTTACTTGAGAGCGATAAATCCTAACAAGATTTCTACATTGTACACTAGAGCTCCTCATCTGGATTAAGCTTCAGTGACCTGCAGTGGTAGTTTACAAAGATAAACTATTTTGGCTTTGTTTCTTCCCTTTTTTTACATTACTAATCAACCACCAAAGTTCCATTATATTAAGAATGAAATAAATTACCTGTGTTTGAATCCTCATCTCAGATTCTGCTTCATGATAATTCAAATATTGCCACCCATAGTCCAAAAATGGACTCCTTTTATCTCAAAATGCCTAAAATCTTAGTAACCCACTGTAACCGACTGCACATGATTGTTCCAGTAATACCACTGCTTTTCACAAGCGATCCTAAAATGATGTTTATACATAGATAAAATTGAACTCACTTTGAATTGAGGAAAGGTTGATATTGAGTAAAAGAAAAAAATATATATAACACAAACTAATAAATACAGTTTTTGTGGGGGAAGGGGAAAGGGAATTGAACCCAAATGTGCTTAACCACTGAACCACGTCACCAGGGTTTTTTTTTATATATTTTATTTAGAGACGGGGTTTTGCTGAGTTGCTTAGGTCCTTGCTAAGTTGCTGAGACTGGCATTGAACTCGTGATCTTTCTGCCTTAGTCTCCCCAGCTGCTGGGAATACAGGTGTGAGCCACTGTGCCCAGCTACAGTCAGTTTTAATTGCAAAATATTTAGAAAGTGTTTCCTGCCAAAAGTATAAACCAAAATAATTCAAGCAAAAGTGTGATTTCCAGTAATGTTCTTTGGATCTCTATTATATATGTATTTGTGTTCAATTAACTCAGACATCACATTGCTTTGTAATGTATGATATATGTGCACAGAACATTTGGAAAACTATAAAGTGCTCGTAAACACTAAGGCTAGCAAATTATATTTTTCTAAGTAGGAGTAGAAACAACAGCAACAACAAAACAGAGGAGTCAGTATGTCCACAAGGCAAGGAGTACAGTTCTGGAGTTGTATAGCCTGAGTTTAACTTGACGCTCTATCACACATCCCCCCCCACACACACACACGCAAACACACACACACACACGTGTGTGGGGTACCCAACAGTTTGAAACAATTTGATCTTTATCCCTTCCTTCATCTGTAAAATAGGCATATATAATAGGAGAAACTCTTGGGCCATTGTACTGATTATTGTACTCTATTATGTACAAATAGAATGCCATTGTACAAATCTCAAAAAAAGAGAGAGAATGAGTAAAAATGCAAAAACGGCTAAAATGCAATATGATTTTAGAGAAAGACAACATAATTGTTAGAAGCTGGGTCCATCAGATTGCATATCAGAATGTGATACTTTTGATTTTACTGAAGTACAGAAAGTTATATAAATTTTCTAATCTCAATTCATAATGTTGTAAATATAAATAGTAACCAATTTTTGCTTAAGAAAAGATTAAAAAGAAAAAAATAGAAAAAAACCTACTGTACTTCCACCAAAACAATCTTTATGTCAAGTACTCAATTACAAGGAATGCTAGAATTCCTATGATTGTATCATCATTCAACTAGTATAATTAATATTTTGATGAAATAGCACAAAAATTTCATTTGAAAATGGAAAAGATATGGTTAATTATATTTGAGACTATGCAAATTTAATGACATTTAATACAAATGTCATTAAACTGTTTCAATATAAGTAGATTTATTATAAATTAGTTCATTAAAGAACAGCTCATAAATTTTAGTTGTTCACTTTTCAAAATACAAAGAGTTTCGATTCCCAGCATTGCACAGCAAACAAACGAATAAAAAAGTAACAACAAAATGCTGTGTTTCAATATTTCTTTCTCAGCTAATGAGAATAATTTTGCTTAATATAGAGGCAACCTTTGCAAAGTGAAAAATTAGGCATAGGAAATTAGAACAGAATTTTTTAAAATGTGAACTGATACATTACATATAAAAGATGTACATATCAAAGTGATACCATGAAATATTTTGATATATGTATATATTACAGAATGTCTAAGTCCTGTCAAATACATCTACCTCAAACATATATCATTTCTTTATTTATCATATCTTTATTCTTTATTTCTTTATCAAAATCCTTTCTTGGAAAATTAGGCATAGAAAAGTAATACAGAATTTTTTGTCATACAATTTTAAGCTATGAAGTCAACAGTCACTGAAAAAATATCAACATCTCAGGTTTAGTGTTAGTTGAGAGAGCTTGAATATAGCTACTAAGCATGCTTACAGTAAGAAAAAAGATGGAAACAAAACATGCCTTTTCTTAGACTCCATGAAGCACTAAGACTAGAGCACAAATTGACACTCTGAAATCTTTAGAGACAAATTAAGCACTGCATGTAAAGAAACTGAGATGTGCTGACCTGTGACAAAAGCCATTGGTTCTCTGTCCTGGTAGGAATTTATAAATCATGATTTTGGTGAATTGCTGGAAGCTAAGTATGGACTAGTGTTAGGATGGAAATTCCTAGGAAATGCAGTATCAGGTCACATGACACACACTTATAGCCAAGGAGAGGGGATGTCACAACACACCATGCAGAGGCACATGGAGTTTGCCCTGGGGAGCAGAGTGTAAGAAAAGGGTTGCCCAAGGCAGGCTCTGCATTAACAGGAGGATGAAGATAACCCCAGGCTACCACAAGAGGATGTGATTATCTTATCTGAATAGTTGTATAAGTTGGAATAAACGAGAAACCTTTTAGATTGAGGACCAGGTAAGGTGGGAGGGCAGCTAGTCTGTCTGATTGAGTACTAAGCTAAGTGGGGAGCTTTTCCTGCAAGATGGTGATAGGTGAATACAGTAAAGTCACAGGATAAAATTGCAGTATACAAAAGGCAAATGCTTGTTTTACCAAATGAATTTCATGATTGATTTTTCTCATTCTATGGAGAATAACATTGAGATTTTAATAGCAATTGCAGTAAATTTGTATGATGCTTTTGGTAGTATGGCCATTTTGATGATATTAATTCTGACTATCCAGGAGCATGGAAGATCTTTCCATCTTCTAAGGTCTTCTTAAATTTCTTTTTTTTTTAGTGTTCTGTGGTTTTTATTGTAAAGATCTTTCAGTTTTCTTTATTTCTCTTTTAGTGGATTCATTACGGTGTATAGGAATGCGTTTGATTCATGGGTATTGATTTTATATCCTGCTACTTTACTGAATTCATGTATTAGTTCTAGAAGCTTTTTATTGGAATTTTTTGGATCATCTAAATATAGAATTGTGTCATTGGCAAATAGTGATGGTGTGCATTCTTCTTTACATATTTGTGTAACTTTAATTTCTTTCTTCTAATTGCTCTGGCGAGAGTTTTAAGGATGATGTTGAATAAAAGTGGTGAAAGAGGGCACCATGAAATTCATTTAGAAAAATAAGAGACCCACAATAGCCAAAGCTATCCTTAGCAAGAAAAGTAAAGCAAGGAGGTGTGACAATACCAGACCTCAAAGTATACTACAAAGCTATAGTAATAAAAACAGCATGATATTGGCACCAAAACAAACACATAGACCAATTAAACAGAATAGAAGACTCAAAGGCAAACCCACATAAATACAGTTACCTCATACTAGACAAAGGTGCCAAAAACATTCACTGGGGAAAAGAGAGCCTATTCAACAAATGGTGCTGGGAAAAATGGAAAGCCACACGTAACAAAATGAAATTGAACCTTTATATCTCACTCCGCATGAAACTCAACTCAAAGTGGATCAAATATTTAGACACTAGAACAGAAACCCTGTGACTACTAGAATAAAAAGTAGGCCCAAATCTTCACAATGTCAACCTAGACCTGACTTCCTTAACAAGACCCCTAAAGTGCATGAAGTTAAATCAAGACTCAATAATTAGGATGGATTCAAACTAAAGTTTCTTCTCAAAAAAGGAAACAATCAACAATGTGAAGAGAGCATAAGAATGGGGAGAAAATCTTTACCACACGCATCTCAGATAAAGCATTAATCTCTAGGATATATAAAGAGCTCAAAAAACAACAACAAAAAAACAAATAATCCAATCAATAAATGGGCTAAGGAACTGAACAGACACTTCACAGAAAAAGATATACAATTGATCAACAAATATATTAAAAAATGTTCAACATCTCTAGCAATTAGAGAAATGCAAATCAAAACTACACTAAGATTTCATCTCACTCCAATCAGAATAACAATTATCAAGAATACAAGCAACACCCCAATTAGAATGGCTATTTTCAAGAATACAAGCAACAATAGGTTGTTGGCAAGGATGTGCGGAAATGGTTCACTCATACATTGCTGATGGGGTTGTAAATTCATGTAGCCTTCAGGAAAGCAGTATGGAGATTCCTCAGAAAACTTGGAATGGAGCCACCATTTGACCCAGCTATCCCATTCCTTGGCCAAAGGACTTGACCCAAAGGACTTAAAATCAGCATACTACAGTGACACAGTCACATCAATGTTCATAGCAGCTCAATTCACAATAGCTGGATTTTGGAACCAATGTAGATGCCCTTCAATAGATTAATGATGGAATATTACTCAATTTTTTTTATTTACTTATTGATTCATTGAACACAAATGGAGTACAGCTCTTGTTTCACTGGTTGTACACAAAGTAGAGTCACACCATCTGTGCGTTCATGCATGTACACAGGGCAATGGTATCTGTCACAATTTCTGTTATTATTTTTACCCCCCCCCCCCCGACCCCACCCCTCCCTTCCCTCCATGCTTTCTATCCTTCCTCCCTTCTTGCCACCCTTCCCCCGCCCGCATTATGCATCATCATTCATTTATCAGAGAGACCATTCGGCCTTTGGATTTTTGGGATTGGCTAATCTCACTTAGCATAACAGTCTCCAACATTATCCATTTACCTACAAATGCCATAGTTTTATTCTTCTTTATGGCTGAATAATACTCCATTGTGTATATATACCACAGTTTCTTTATTCATTCATCTACTGAAGGGCATCTAGGTTGATTCCATAATCTAGCTATTGTGAATTGAGCAGCTATGAACATTGATGTGGCTGCATCACTGTAGTAATCTGATTTTAAGTCCTTTGGGTATAGGCCAAGGAGTGGGATAGCAGGGTCAAATGGTGGATCCATTCCAAGTTTTCTAAGGAATCTCCACACTGCTTTCCAGAGTGGCTGCACCAACTTGCACTCCCACCAGCAATGAATGAGTGTACCCTTTTCCCCACATCCTCGCCAACACCTGTTGTTGCCTGTGTTCTTAATAAAAGACATTCTTTTATTAAGGGGTAAGATGAAATCTTAAGGTGGTTTTGATTTGCATTTCTCTTATAACTAGGGATGTTGAACATTTTTTCATAAATCTGTTGATTGCTTGTAGATCTTCCTCTGTAAAGTGTCTGTTCATTTCCTTGGCCCATTTATTGATTGGGTTATTAGTGTTCTTGGTGTAAAGATTTTTGAGTACTTGGTAGATTCTGGAAATTAGTGCTCTATCTGAAGTGTGTGTGTCAAAGATTTTCTCCCACTCTGAAGGCTCTCTCTTCACATTGCTGATTGTTTCCTTTGCTGAGAAGAAGCTTTTTAGTTTGACTCTATCCCAATCATTGATTCGTGCTTTTATTTCTTGCGCTTTGGGAGTCATGTTAAGGAAATCTGGTCCTAGGCCAACATGATGATGAAGATTTGGACCTATTTTCTCTTCTATTAGGTGCAGAGTCTCTGGTCTAATTTCTAGATCCTTGATCCACTTTGAGTTGAATTTTGTACAGGGTGAGAGATATGGGTTTATTTTCATTTTGCTGCATATGGATTTCCAGTTTTCCCAGCACCATTTGTTGAAGAGGCTGTCTTTTCTCCATTGTATGTTTTGGCCTCCTTTGTCAAGTATGAGATACCTGTATTTCTGTGGGTTTGTCTCTGTGTCCTCTATTCTGTACCATTGATCTACCTGTCTATTTTGGTACCAATACCATGCTGTTTTTGTTACTATTGCTCTGTAGTATAGTTGAAGGTCTGGTATTGTGACACCCCCTGCTTCGCTCCTCTTGCTAAGAATTGCTTTAGCAATTCTTGGTCTCTTATTCCTCCAAATGAATTTCATGATTGCTTGCTCTATTTCTATGAGGTCCGTCATTGGGATTTTAATTGGAATTGCATTGAATTTGTATAGCATTTTTGGAAGTATGGCCATTTTGACAATATTAATTCTGCCTATCCAAGAACATGGGAGATCTTCCCATCTTCTCAGATGCTCTTTAACTTCTTTCTTTAGTGTTCTGTAGTTCTCATTGTAGAGGTCTTTCACTTCTTTTGTTAGATTGATTCCCAAGTAATATTACTCAATTTTAAAGAAGAATGAAATCATGGCATTTGCTGGTAAATGGATAGAGTTGGAGAGTATCATGCTAAGTGAAATAAGTCAAACCCAAACAACCAAGGGCCAAATGTTTTCTCTGATATGTGGATGTTAATTCACAATAAGGGGAAGGGAACTAGATAAGAATAGAGTTACTTTATGTTAGGTAGACGGGAGTGAAGGGAGAGGAAATGGTATAGAGGTAGGAAGGACAGGAGAGTGAAAAAGACATTATTATCTCACATACATATACAACTGCATGAACTATGTGATACAAGAATATGTACAATCAGAAAAATGAGAAATTGCACTCCATTTATATGATTTATTAAAATGTATAAATGCATTCTTCTGTCATATACAACTAATTAGAACAAATTTTAAAAAAATTAAAAAGGTCAAATTTTTTTTATACTATCAATGAACAATCAAACTTTGAGACTTAAAAATTATGTAACACCATAGATTCAAATATAATGAAACTTAGGAAAATATTTAATGAAGACCTAGACCTTTGGTGTGACACTACTTCGTGTACAACCAGAGAAACAACAGCTGTACCCCATTTGTGTACAATGAATCAAAATAAATAAATGAAAAATAAATAAATAAATAAATTAAATTAAATAAAATAGAAAACAACAAAACATTGGTCAAACAAATCAAGAAAATCTAAAGATATTAAGAGATATCCCTGTTCATGTATTGGGAAACTCAGTTCTTATCAACTTGATCAATTTGACAAATTCTGATAAAATTACCAACAACCTATTTTGAAGCTAATGAAGATTTTAACCTAAAATGACATATAAAATCAGATGTACTAGAAATATAAACCAGTACTGAAAAAAAAGAAGCATAAAGTTGAAGGTTTTAGAGGACCTAATTTCAAAAAATGCCATAAATCTATAGTCCTTGAGATACTATGGTAGAGTTGGATGCAGCTCATTGGTGGAGAACTTGTCTGGCATATGCAAGGCCTTGGGTTTGATCCCTGGGGTGGGGCTGGGGGGATAAAAGACCGTGGATTTATTACATAATAGACACAGATCAATGGATAGAATAGAAAACAAACTCATGAAAACATATTCAAGTGATATTTTACAAATGTCTGAAGGCAAAAAATGAATACATGGTTATATTTTCAGCAAATGGTGCTGGAAAAATCTTAACATCCATACATAAGAAAAATAACTGAGGTACAGGCCTTACTGTAAATAGTACTACACAAATAGTATCAGAGACCTAATTGTAAAGTACAAACAATGGAAAAGTTTCTAGAAAAAACTATGGAAAAAATATATGTGACCAAGTGTTTGATGATTTTTTGATACAATATCTAGTGGTCTATTAGAAAGGTAAAATGATGAATTGTATTTTATTAAAATTGATTTTTTTTCTATTAAAAACACTATTGGAGTATAAATATTTTTTCCACTGCCTTTGTGAAAACAGGATTTGCAAAGCACATATTGGAAAATGGACTTCTATCCAGAATATTAAAAACTTGCTCTTAGACATCAAAAATAGATAAACAAATTAGTCAAAAGTCTCAACAGACATATCATCAAAGAAGATGCACACATGGCAAATAAGCATATGAAAAGATATCCAATATGATTTCTTATTAGAGTTATGCAAATTAAAATAGCAACGGGATATTTATTTTAGTGGCTAAAATTAAAAACAGAATTTGAAAATTGACAACTGTGGCTATTGGAAATAATGTGGTACAGAAAGAACTTTCACAATTCTCCTGAGATTGCACCAGGCACAGTCACTGTGTTACACAGTTTAGCAGTTTCTTACAAAGGTTACATAAATCAGCCATCACACTTCTAATTATTTATCCAAAATGATATGATAAAATATTTAAATTTGTTGAAAAATCTAAAATAATCATTGAATAAAAGGATTTGAAAACTTTTATACATGAAAAAAATTTTGTATGTTTCCAAAATTTTTATTATAATTGCCAAATACAGAAAGCTCCCAAGGTGTTCTTAAATCAGTGTATGGACAAGCTAAACATGGAACATTTTTACAATGAAATATTATTCAGTAAGGGGAAAAAGAAATGGTCTATCAAGACGTGAAAAAGCGAATGAACTGTTTTCTCATTGGTAAGTGAAAAATGTCAGTCTGAAAATGCTACATACTGAGCAATTTCATTTATAGGAAATCCTGAAAAACAAAATTACAGAAAATTTAAACAAATCAGAAATTGCCAGGGGTTTTGAAAGTGGGAAGGAATGACTACATGTAGCAGATGAATTATCTTCTATAATCAATAAGGATGAATACGTGACTTGATGTTTGTCAAATGTCAACCTCTACATTCTATGGAATAAAACGTAGTGAATGTAAATTTTAAAATACCACATTGGAAGGTCTAGACATCCTGGGATTAAATCCAGATCGTAATAACAACATCAAACCATATTGCAAAGGCGTCATGCAATCTCAGGGAATGGAGTGGGGGAAAATTGTCAACCTAATTATCTCTGTAAATGAGTGGAAATTATAAGTTTAAATCCCCAAAAAATCTCTATGTAAGCACTAGACTCTATTTGATGATGTGCTCTCCATTAGGCTCTTGCTTAATTCTGAACCCACTTTCCATATATGGTGGAATTGAACAATTATGTAAATTCATGATAGGTGGCAAGAGAAAGGTTTATCATAGGAATTTATGGTTAAAAACAAGCAAGAAAAGACAATAATGATCTATGCTGGTAATAGATTACAGTTTAGCAAAAACAGTATGAGCTTATGTTTAGCTTAACTTAAAAATAGACAGCAAAGTTTATAGAAAGATATATATATATACATAAATTGGTATACAGAAGTATATTCTCTTACTCTGTTAACTATTTGGGGGCACAGGCAAGGACAGTGCAATAGTAATAACACACCTACCTTCTCAGGTATTAGCTTCTACTTCCATTCTCTGATTAAACAACCTGGGATTACTGGATCAGAGAATATCCAAGATGATCCACTATTCTTAATTGGATAATCACCTAAGGTGTATGCATTACAATATAATGATATAAATAAATGATTGAATAAATAAATAAATAGAAGGGAATATAAAGATTCCAAACAGAAAAGAATCCAAAAATTTATGAAGATAATTCCTGCTCTAGAAAGTAGAGTTCAACTCCTCATCTCTTCAGTGTCCATGGGCCCCAGTGACTTCCTTCAAAGACCACAGTATGGGAAAGTGAAAAAATACATTATAGAAACCCTACCCCATTCAGATGATCAATACTAATATCAACAATAAGAAATAATTTTGATATCATGCATGAAATTGGCAATTTACTTCTGCAGTAAACCTACCAATAACTCAATGAATCATGGAAATCATATGAGGAAAATCTCTAATAAAAGAGATTTTTTAAATTATGAGTGCCATCCCTCAAAATTGTTGAGATCATAAGAACAAGGACATTCTTTTTAGTCATCACAGTGTGCTAATAAATGTAATGTACCTACAGGGACTTGGCAACTAAATGATATCTAAGAAGGAAACTTGGAACAGAAAAAAAGACAGTAGGAAAGGAAGTATGGACTTTAGTTAATCATGTGTCACTTTTGGTTCATTAATTGTGACAAATGAACTGTGCTAATCTTAGACATTAACAAGAAATGAAATCAGGTGTAAGGTGCTGGAGAACTCTGTATTATGCCCATAATTTTTCTATAAATCTAAGTCTATTCTAAAATTTTTTAAAAAGTTTATTTAAAGAATATCAAAAGAAAGTGATATATTAAAAGAGCATGTTGTTAGACAACCTAAAAAACTCTGGGTAAAAAAAAAAAAGATCTGTTTAAGCAATAAATATTTAGCATAGAATTAGATTATAAGCTAAAATAGAAAGTACCTACGTATGAGTCCATGCTGGTATAAGATATAAGGAAATTAATAATTAAATAAATGAATATATGATCCAGATGAGGTAAATCTTTCATAAGCAATCACTCTCTTGAATATATATACTTCCTGATAGGTATTATCTGTATATGTGGATACATATATACATTATATGTATGAATATTTATATATATGCATATATATGCTTATATACACACATATATGTATGCATATATCAGACTTAAGGTGGGGACATTTGTGCTTTCTTGCATCCAAAGGACAGATTATAGAAAGGGAAAATTAATTTTCACAGTGGATAACTTTGGCAAATGCTACATTAACCATCCCCAGTTGATATTGTTATCACTTGATGTGATGAGAATGGCACTGTGTGATATTCTTGCTTTAAAAATCCCCTAATTTCAGGCTACTCAAGAAAATAAAATTAAAGGTTGGGTACATTCCACCAAATGCTTAGTTAGTGTAAAGACTTAGTTGTAAAGACTATCAAGGTCATAGAAAACTAGGAAAGATTATTAAATTGTCAGATTTGAGGATACTAGGGAGAAATGACAAGTAACTATAAAGTTGTACCATGAATTTAACTTGATTCAGAGAAAGAACATTATTGAAAAAAAGTAGCAAAACCCAAATAAATCTGAAGTCAGTTAATATGACTGTACCAGTACCAGTTTCTTAGTTGGTATACTTTCTCAATGGCACTGTAATACAATGCTAACAATTTAGGAAACGGGGTGTGGGTTATACAGGAATTCTCTGTTATATGTTTGAAACTTTTCTATGACAATAGTGTTCCAAAAAAATTTAAAATTTATAAGTGAATATTTATCTAATTTTTTATAAATAGTATGAATAATACTACTAGCTTTGCTGAATTAATGATGGGTTAACCGTCTTTTTCATTCCCCCACCAAGAAATGAAGTCTGTTTTTAAATTACTTCTAATTGTGCTGAGTTTGTGAATGTTTTGTAGAATAAAGACATGATGGAAATGACAATATGCCAACTCAGGACCTAGTGTAAAAAGTGACAGTCAGCTTCTGCTTCCTCTGTCTTTGAACTCAAAAGTCATGTTTTGAGAAAGTCCATGAAGTTGAATGAAAGAACTTTGAAAACTGAGCTCTCTAATGACAACCAGAATAAACTTGTCGGCCATGTTAATGTGGACTCCCAGCCTCAGTCACATCACTTCAGCTAATACCACATTAAGAAGAGATAAGCTGTTCCTACTAAGCCTTGTTTTAATCACAAATAATGATCAAACAAGTGATTGTGGATTTTTTATGCCTCTTATCTTGAGATGGGTTGTTATCCAGCACCTAGTTAAAATGAAACAGTTTCAGAAAAGGTGTGCTCCTGAGGCAAAAATCTAAAATGTGAAATAAGTTCAGTCAGCATACCATAGCAATACAAGCATATCCATGTTGACAGTAGTGCAATTTACAATAGCCAAATTATGGAACCAGCCTAGGTGTTCATCAACAGATGACTGGATTAAGAAAATGTGATATGCATATATGATGAGGATTTATTCAGAAATAAAGAGAAACAAAATTAGGTTTGCAGGAAAATCCATGAAACTGGAAAATATACTAAGTAAGATTAGTCAAACTCACAAAGTCAAGTGTTGTTATGTTTTCTCTCACATGTGAAAACTGCAGAGGAAACCAAAAAGAGGGACCTCATGAAAATAGAAGAGACCATTAGAATGAAAGAAGGCAATGGGCAATGTGGAGAAGGGAGAAGGAGAGAAAAAGTTCAGGAGGAAGGAGGAATGAAATAGGCCAAATTATGCATTTCACATAATCACAGGGAATCTCATTATTATGCACAATTATAATGAATCAATAAAAAATGAAAAATGTTTAGGAACTGAGTGGCAGTGAAAGATTTGAAAATACTGTTGATGAAGGCTGTAAAGTTAATGATATTGTTAAATGAAATAGGAGAAAAGTGAAATAACATTGTGCAATACTGTTCCTTGAGATATTCTGGGAAATAGCAGCGGTATCTGATTAACCCATGGACAGGACTTGGGACATTTCCAGGAAGAATGCTATAGGCACTAGCTGACATCTCTGAGCTTGTGATAAAATGTAAAACATTGCAGGAAGAGCTAAGACCAACTTTTCAGATTGGAGGTAGAATTTAAACATAAAGAAGCAGGAATGTTTGACAATAAAACTATTTCTCATTCTTCTAACTTCTAAACAATACGTTGTTAAAATAATAATTGGTTTCAGAAAAAGGTCAAATTCAGTTTGACTTTAAATCTAATAAAAATTTTCTTCCTAGTCAAATATATCAATGGTGGAGCTTGTTAAACCCTTTGCTAAGTCATCAGAAAGACTTAAGAACCTACCTCATAAACCCATGTGCCTAGACAAAAGGGCTCCTGAACATCTTAAAGTGTTTTCCAAAAGCAGCCTCAAATATGACCTAAACTATGCAAGGGCCTGCCTTGGAAAGAAATGTGGACTTGATTTTGTCTCATTGAGTTGACTATAAATTGCACACAAGGAGCTCACAGTTTTCAAAAGATTATTATTCTTCTTGGACCAAAAAGTACAGAGAAAAGTTCAAAATGAAGAATGACCTCTATCCTTTAACTTCCATGAACATGACTCCAACTGGGAAAGCTATTCAGAGCCAAGAACTCAGTGTGACTTCAACTGCTATCAAAAATTACAACAGAACAGACCTGAGTGCTAATCAAGCAATTGTCAACATGTACCCAGATGAATTTCAGAATTGTTATGAGCTAATGACTTCTATGTGTCTCTCATTTTCTTCCTTTATGGATGAGTGCCCATTGTATTCTCCCTATCTCTGTAATTTTATTCAAGTGCATGGGAGAAAAATATTTTTTTTTATCTTTTTTTAGTAACCATACCTAAAAAAACAACCTCCATATCTTGACATCTTGGGAAGGATGAAATATTCCTGGCTTTGAGTTTGATAACTAGTGAGATTAATCTTTCAGGTGGCCTTAAAGGCATTTTGCAAGTTAGAGATATGTAATCATTTTGACTTGAGAATAGACCAATGTAGATTAAAGAAAACTAAAATTCCTTTGCTACTTCTTTCGCAGAAATGTTTTGTATATTTGTCTACCCTCTAGTTCTGTCATTCTTTCATAAAATACAGTGGAAATAGCTCTTTGCCAGTTTCAGGACTAACTTTTAAGAAGGATGTCATGCTGCAAAACAACAAAAACAACCACCACCCAGGTGAACATGCAGAAGAATTTGGAGTCTAAACTGAAAGTCCAGATGAGCTTCCAAACCTAAACCAGCTTGGTAAGTGAATAATTTTGCAATTCCATCTTCTAACCCCAGTCAAGTTGTTCTACATAGAATAGAGATATGCATGAGTACCACAGAGTACCATGCATTAAAAAAAATCAAGGACAAGCAAATATTTGTTGTTTTTAAATGTAATAATTTGGATAGTTTTCATGCAGCAGTAAATAAACAAACTAATAACTCTCATGTCTTCTCTTGTATAACAGTTATGGCAAATTTAACATAATTTGGAGTATTTTATGATTAAAAAGTATCTTCCTTGCCCAAAGACATTCACAATAAAAAAATAAATAAATGTAAAAAAACCAACTTAGAGGATATCAGTAGATTTAAACACCAAGAACAATAGCTCTTTGGGTGTATTGTACCAACAAGTAACAAAAGAAATGTTTACTTTGTTGAGACAAAAATAGAATTTATAATATTACTCAGTTGCCAAATGATCACTTAAATTTTTATCTTTCTAAATAAAAATTATTACAGGAAAATGAAAAAGTATCTTCCTTCTAGCTTTAATACATAATAACACATTTGAATGACTGAAATAACTTGACTATTTACTAAAATATCATAAATATACTTTATGCTCCTTCCTAAAATTTTTTCTTTTCCTTTAACCAAATTACTTTCATTTATTTGACATTCACTTCAATTGTGAGAAGCTGCAAATTTATTTTTGAATCTAAGGATATCTATAAACTATATCAATGTTAATACTTAACAAGAAAATGGTAATTATTTCCCTCTAAGTTATCATTAAATTGTGGTGACAAAAATATCCTTGAAATAAATCCTTACACAAAGAATTTGCATTTCTATCATCATTACTATTACTTGAACTTGACAGTATAAGCTGATAGTTTATACACTTATATTTGTGTGATATTATTTTAATTTTATCGGTTTAGTAAATTCTTTATTTTTACATATAGTATGCCATCTAGTGACAAAAAATTAAATATAGCAAGTACACTCAAGTCATTTTGAAAAAAACTGGATAATATGCACTTGGTATTGCTCTACTATAAGAACTAAATTATATCATTATACATATTTTTGTTTCATAAAATTATTTTCAATAGCAAACCAATTTTAATATCATCACATTTAATTTACCTTATGTCATGTAGTCTATGCTCCATCTATGTTCAAATCCAGTTCCAGTGTAATGTGAATGTCCTGACATATAATACTGTCTACCAAATTATAATATATTTGAGTAAAGTTTAAATCCTATCATTTAGATCTGATGCTCTGCTTATTATATAAAATAAAGCTCATCAGTTTAGTTTGAAATTAATTATTTAACACCTCTTGTTTCTACAATGACAGATTTTTTCTTTCAGAAGACTAGATCCTTCATATTAATATATACAATGTATAAGGTGTTCCATATAATAATATATTATCTCAATATCTCATTTTTTCTCTCTTGAACATTTTATAGATGTTTATTTTAAGATTCAAAAGAGATCTTCTCATGCAAAAATCAAAATTAAAATTAGCATTAATTAAATTTCAAATATAAAATATAGTATAATATTTGACATTCAGATAATGTCTATATTTTTTTCTTATAATTCTAAGCAGCTGATACATTTTATAGCAAATGCTTGACCATTTTTCACATAACAGATACAAAATATGTGCATTCCATATATATTTTCCATAACGTTTCTTGAAAAAGAATTTACAAAATTAAGCAACACAGAGCAAAATTTGTAAAACTTTTTGTTTGTATTCAGCTATTCAGAGAATTCAAAACAAACAAAAAGGTGAAATAGTTTTCTAAAGTAATCATTTTTCTAAAGCTCATCAGAGATCATTATGGACCTCATGTTAAGGAAATGTGCCCTTGACAGTTTCCTAACTTTCCTGTCAGTCACAAGCAAGATACTTTACAACTGAATCAGCACTAGAACCTACCTTTTCTTAAACATTTTTAGTAATATACCTTTAAATGTGATAACATTAACTAGAAAATGTGCAGGAGCCGAGAATTCAGCTCTATTTATGTTTTGAGAGTATGCATATTGAAATACATACATGCACACATATATGCATGTACATACATGACAGTATTTAAATCATAATTTGTATACAGAAATATTTTAGTGAATTAATTATGTGCATGATTGGATTTTTTCACAATAGCAAACAATATTTTTACTTGACTTTTGAACATAAAATATATAATATGTAAAATATTTTCTCTATTCCTTATTTTTGCCTTTATCATTTTAAAACCTTAGGCCCAGGGGACTTGATCACAGAATTTAACCTAAGGAAATTTTGAATCAGATAGCAAAAGGAAGGGATTAAAAACTGTTGTTATGATCCCCAGAGTTTGTAGGCAAAGAGACACAGATATAAATGGAAGAGTAAGGCAGATACCTTGATCTAATTCCAAAACTCTCAAACATAAGGGTAAAGGTATTTTACACATCTATAGACACTTTATGTCTGAGATTTTTGAAGGATGTACACTGCACAGTGTTCTTCCCTAATATCAGTGGACTCCAGCAAAGAAGACAGGGCAGATTGGCTTTGTTATTTGTCAGGATGAGTTAGTTGTCACTCTTGAATGTTCTATTTACATTTATCATGAGGCTACTCACAAATACCCACCTGCCTTTTATAGTCAATTAGAAGTAGCCAAACTGAAGGCTAAGGTGACCTTAGTCCATGCAGTATAGCTATAGAGAAATAGGCCACTTTGAAACAGATGCTGAAGACTGCCTAGGCAAGAATCCAAATGTGGTCACATTCAGAGATAAGGGCAAAGGATCTTAAAGTAGCATAGCTGATTATCACTGGTCCGAATCAATGCAGAACAGGAGAGTTCAGATAATCAAGTCACAAAAACACAGGAATTTGCTAGATGAATGACCATGATGGAATTCAATTGAACTTATCCCAAGCATATCAACCCAGGAGAACCTACAGTACAGTTATGGATTAAATAATTCTATATTTTCTTTATTGTCACATTTTTTTTTCACGATAGTTTGTTTTCTACTTTTCCATGCCATGTACACAAGATTAAGTTGAGGGAACAGAATGTTGAAACATGGAAATTTACTTGTATTCACCATATAGTAATTATGTATACAGTATTAAAATAAATCTGGTGTGTGTGTGTATATATATATACACACACACACACATATATATATACACATACATATATATGTATATATATTTTTGTTTCTTTGTTTGTTTGTTTTCCTTCTTCTATGTCCTTCAAAAACTCCCATCTGGTACCTGCCACTGAAAACTACTTGAAGATAGAAAATTCATAAGGAATAAGAGATCTGTTTGAAAGAAAGAAATAAATTAAATTTCATTTAATATCTCAGTGTAGAATAAGTTTGTTCACTCCAAAACTGTATACCTAAAGGCTTTATGATGTATTTAAGGAAAATCAAGATAAGAGTACAGATGACACTCTCTTTGTCATCAATAATTATGATAGGTGGCTAGAAATATAATCACAGATTGTGTTTAATTAGCATGCTTTTCATTGTGTTCCTTTACTCATCAACTGATTTTCAGCGGACCTTTATTCTGTGACATTGAACAAAGGGATGTGATTACCAAATAATCATTGTAAGAAACTACTTACTGTTATAATGAAATTGAGACATGTAGCCTTAATTCAGTCTGTTTACAGATATTGCTATAAAACAAATTATAAAACTGAGTATTAGCTAAATTGTTATAGCATCTTAATAAATGTCCATATTTCCAATATATATTCTTTCAATTATACACTCAATAAATAGTCTTATAAAATAACTTAAGGGTACTTTTCAACAAGTACTAATTGAGAATATCTTATGAATAATGACAATTATTTGTAGATTTTCTAATATATAATTTTTAATGATTTATTACTTATTAAGGATTTTCTAATGCAAACTATCATTTAAGTGATTATACACATATACAAAACTTAATAAGTAGATGGCATTACTATTTAATACCATTAAAGAATAATACTATCTTAATAATATAATTTGAGACATTAGGAAATTTATAAATAGAGTGGTTATGCAGCTTTCCCAAGGTTACATGCTAATATTTAGAAGATCTGCACAATCTGGTTTCAAAATCTGTATTATTTAAAATTACATTACATTGGCTCTGCTATCATATTTTGGGATACATCTCTTGTTCCTTCCCCAATATTTTGTTCCCTTCTTTACTTATTTAAAATTTTAATGTATTTTGGGTAAGCATCTCCAGAAATTTAGTAGAATACAACTTAGAATAATATGCAATTCAGGATTAATAGAACTGTAAAATCCTACTTGGTGAAAAATATTGGTTGTGGTACAGAAACAAATTGAAAAAATGAGGCATGAGAATATATTCTGTGGAAATTTCTAAAAATAATTTTCCTCAATTCTACAAAGTTTTCAGATATACTGTTCCCTTTAAAAGGATTGCCAGAATTAGCAACTTACCACTTAATTTGAGTTGTGGATAAACAGTAAAACATTTGCATATTTATGCTCAAAAGTCACTTGCTATATTTTACAAATTCAAATTTCATTGAATGTCTGACTTCACCTGGCAATCTTATCCTTAGCTAATGATAGAATGATGTAGATCTTGGAGCTCTTGGCAACTGAACTGTAATCATTGCGGGACATCAGTCTTGATGAAGAGGCAGATAGTAAAAGAGAAAGAAAAGAGAAACAAGACAATGATGACATATTCTAGCTGCTGAAGAAAAACAGCCCCAAGTCTTCCATACCTCACAGTTTCCCCTGAATGAAAATAACTACTGTTAGTGTTTTACCAGGTTCATTGGATTATCATGTTACAATAATCAAATAGACTTATTCTGACACACACTGAACAATTACATGGAATAGTATTGATCTCAAGAAGTAGTTCCTTTTTTTCCTGAATATGGTTCAGTTATTTAAAAGTTGCTCACTCTACAGTGTGCAGAGTGGGAAGAGAAGTGACGTGCAATCCACCAGTATTGTTGTATCACATTATATAATTCCTTTGCTTTCCTTGACTGCTAAAACCTGAACTTTCAAGTCAGAAGCACAAAAAGGCAATAAAAATTTAATTTATTTTATGTTATTCAATGGAAATATGGGAAATCAACAAGGTCAGCAATATTCAAACATATTATCTTAATACAAGGATTTCATATAATTTGTTCCACCATTGCACATGAATTGTGTGTGTGTGTGTGTGTAAATGTGTGTGTGTGTTTCTCTCAAAGCACCCCTCCCTGGTGGAGAGGTGCACTTCTCCATGTGTTAGGCCCATTATTCAACTGCAATCTTCATTATCAGCTCATTACCTCCTTGATGAGGGATGTTTCCATGTTGATACTGGAAAGGCCTGAATGAGACCTTTGACTCACTTGGGTTTGGGTTAGAATCAGATAAACTAGACATCAGTATTTCTTAAAAAAAGGTGATAGAATCTCCTTGGCAATTTTGAAATGTGTTTCAATGAAGGAGTACTGGAAGTACTAGATATGAATATTCAGTATAATATGTAGTTTGAATAAAGAAACTGAAGTGAACTTTCATTGTATTCAAGCTATCAATTTGTTTTATAATTATGAAAGTATTTCACATACAAAAAATGGCAAATTGTAGAAATTCACAGATCTTTGTTCAAATGAAATCCTATACTTTTTCTGATATTCATACATATATATGTAAATATACTTCCATCTATCAATCTGTTGAAAACTTTTTGATATGAAATTTATGACAGTTGGTTTTCATCATGAACTCTACCCTAAAATAGCCACTAAACACAAAACCTCCCTTATTCCTGTGTGCATATCACATTTTATTCTGAACTTATCACTCACTCTTAAATTATTTCATCTGTTTCTTCTTTGTGATAGGGCATATTAAGCAAATGCTTTTGGGTCTGGTTAATCTTTCAATTCATAAAAGCACATATATACACATATAAAATATACATTTATACAAAACATATATATTTATATATATTTCTGTAGGATTTTCATGCAGAAATTGAAAATTAGTCATATAAAGATGTGATAGATTTTCCTATTCATTTTTCACCTATAAGAGTACATATGGTTACCAATAAGCAATGAATACTCACATAACCTGTGAAGTTTGCAAAATTGCAAATATGCAATAATCATGGACAGTGATTTTTGCTGACTGAGCCCAAGGTCAAAAGACAGCAATGTGGGTTCAAGGTGAAAATTTTATTAAACTAAAATATTTTAAGTTCCTGTTACTAAATACAATAGTACTGCATCTTATTGAATCAATGACAAATGTTTATTCATATTCATATTAATACTTCCCAATCAAATAACTGATATTTTACAAATGTATAATTACCTACTAAAATTATAAGCATGCTAGAGTACAAGTCATTATGATCCACCTGATAACATAGTAACAGAACAAATGCCTTACTAAATACTTATGTAAACATGTTCAAACTAGATCAACACAAAACTATTACGAATGAACAATATTCTATAAATATAAATATATTCTATGAATATAAAAATATTCAATGAACAATATTCTAGTTTTGAACAGTAACACAAATGAACATTTTTACATTGTTAAGCAGATAATCGGATAGATTCACATACTAGTGTTTATTTATGCCACTATATAATAAATCCACTAATATAAAAAATATGTATTCAAGAGTATTGAGGGTAGACACAAACACATGCATATTCACAAACTTGTATAATGCTATATGTATATACACACATATGTGTATATACCATATACACCATACACACAAATATATGTATGAATATATAAATACAAACATAAGTATTTGAATTTGTGCCACAGTATTATGTGGAAATTTATTAACCTATTATCAGTTGTATTAGTTAGACATGAAATACCTGGCAAGAATAACTTAGAGCAGTAGAATCTTATTTTCAGCTTCTGTTTTGAGAGGTTCAGTCCATGGTTGGCTGATTCCATTGTTCATGACCCAGATGAGCAGAAATAATCATGGCAAATGGGTATGGTCAAGAAAAAATTTCTTCACTCATGTTGGTCAGGAAGCAAAGAAAGAGAGAGGAACCAGGAGAACAAGATATAATCCCTAAAATCACACACCAAATGACTCATTCTCTCTACCCTTGACATATCTGCCTAAAGTTACAACCCAATAATCCATGTTAATTATCAATCAAAAGGGTTAATCCACCTCTGAACATTGCATTATCATGTTTTCAGTATATAAGCTTTTCAGGGTACATTTTATATCTAAAATAAAATACTATACCTGGTTCTCAAATGCTCATGTCTACTTCTTAGTGCAACATGCATTTCATCCTCTCTCAGTTTCCATAGTACTAGTTCCAGCATTGCCTAAAAGTTCTTGTGAAAATTCTCATTTAATATTCCAAACAAACTCTCACTTGAAAACCCATATAAAAATTTAAATCAGGTCATATATGTCCAAAATGAAATGGCACACCATTAGCATTTCCATTCAGACAATGAGGGCAGAGAAAAAAGCAATGGGATAAAATAGGATTTAAACCCATCTGAGCAATCAAGTCCTGTAATTCTATGTCCAGCATCTGTGGCATTTATTGGCAAGCTGAAATCTTTAAAGGGCTGTTGCAGCTCCACCCTTATGACTTTTCTGGTTGCAAATCACAAGGCTTCTAACTTTGGATGGCTCTGTTGACAGCCAGCAACTTTCCTTGGTAGACATTCCATGTTATTTGCTTCTGTTGATCCTGGATCAACAGAACTTGGCTTCATTCATTCTCACAGCTTTATGCAATGTCCTCCAAGGGGCTGTGTGCAAGAATTCTTATCATGCTACACACTGCCTGGCCTGTCAGGCTTTCCTATGGAATCTTGGCAGAAGACTTTATGATCACTGAGCTCCAACGTCATGCACTCTTGCAGAATTAGCACCAAGTGGATGACACCAAGTTATCTTACATCCTGCAGTAGTCCTCAGACCCCCTTGTACCATGGTTGGAGTGGACTCTGAGCTCCTAGGTAACTGAGCATAGTGAAAAGAATCCTGTGGAAAAAACTTCCTAGGGACCCCTCTAAGAGTAGGGTCACCCCATTATTTCTTCTTGAAGAAAATTTCCCTTTTATTCTCTTAAACCTTTTATGGGTGAGGTCTTGCTTAGTCCTCAAGGTAATTTCCTATTTTTTTCTATGTAAAGTACTTAGTTTCTCTTTAGTGTCAGTAATCTCTTTGATAACCACAACTTCCTTGGCTGCAATTTTACATAGACGTTTTCTCTGGCCAAACTGAAAAATCTTTCAAACCTTTCCTTTATGCTTTCTGCTCCCAATTCTCACAGCAGTCATGGCTGAAAGCTACCAGCAATAGTCATGCTTCTCCATAAAGGCTGTGCTTCCTTGAATTTTTCTCCACCAGATTAATTAGTCTATCATCTTTAATGCAGCCTCACTGGAAGTCTCATGACCTGAACAAAATCTAGACAAGATCTTCACAAGAATGTAGCATATGGTCTCTACTCCAGTTCCCAAAAAAGAGTTCATAACCTTCTGAAAACTCATGAACATAGTTCTTTAGAGTTCACATTTCTATCTACATTCCTGACTGAATTATTTTCAGAAATTCCCAATAAGTTCTACTTGCAACATTCTAAGGCTCTCTTGCCTATAGTTTTAAACTTTTCCAAACTCCTCCAACAAATAAGTTCCAAAAGTTTCTGAAGTACATAATCAGACTAATTACAGTAATGATGCCACTTCTCAGTACCACTTTCTGTTTTAGTCAGTCTTTTGTTGCTGTGATCAAAATGCCTCACAAAAGCAACCCAGAGAAAGAAAAGTTTATTTTGGCTGATGGACTTGGAGGTTCATTCATGGTTGATGGATTGCTTTCTCTGGGCCTGAAGTGATGATGGAACATCATAACTGAAGGGCATAGTGGAAGAAAGCTTTTCAGCTTTTTAAGCCCAGGAAGCACAGACAGAGTAAAGAGCTGGGAACAAAATATAATCCCTGAGGCTTTGCCCCAGTGACTTACTTTGTCCAACCATTCCCCACCTGTATTTACCACCCAGCAATCCATTTAAACTTTTAATTCATTCAATGAATCAATCCACTAACTAGGGTATAACTCTCACAATCTGATTCTTTCACATGCTGTATTACTACAGGAGGTTTTGGGAGGGCATTTTATATTCAAACCATAATATTTGATCTAGCCCCCAAAAGCTCATGTCCAATCACAGTGAAAGTGCATTTAAGTCCCCACAGTCTTAACAGTTTCAGAATTAGGCCAAAGTCCAAGTCCAAAGACTGCTGTGAGAGGGGGATTCAAGATGGCGGGCTAGCGGAAGGCTGCATTCCTACTTGCTCAGGATTCAAACAGCAGGAATATGGCTCTCAATGAGATTTTATATTCAAATCACATATAAGAGGTCCCCAATCACCACTCTGGAACCAACTCTGCCAGGCTGGGCTCAGCCCCGCATGGGCAACTACCACCTGGGAGCGCCAGACCCCACAGCTGCTTCGGAGTCACAGACCTGGGCCTGTGCCAGCCAGCAAGTGAGTGCAGGTCCCCAGCAGCAGCTTCAGAGTCACTGACCAGGCTCCAGCATCAGCTAGCAAGTGAGTGAGGGTCCCCAAGTAAGTGCGGGTCCCCAGCAGCGGCTTCAGAGTCACTGACCAGGCTCGGGCGCCAGCCCGCAAGTGAGCGCAGGACTCCAGTAGCCACTGGGAAATCACCATCCCTGGGCCAGGTTCAGGCGTGAACCCAGGGCAGCCTCAGCTGTGAACACATACCCACCAAGCCATCGGGCCGCCATATCCAGCTCCAAACCCAGTCCTGCACCCTGTTCCTGGTCTAGTCTCAGGCCGGCACCCATGCTATCACAGACCATCTAACAACAGCAGGTTACCTTAGCCCACAAACATTGATTATCCCTGACTTGGAGGCAGTGGGACAGCATCCTTCTTGGGACACAGCATTACCAAGCACCTGACAGGCATCAGACTACTAAACAACAGGAGGTTTGAATACTACAATATAATTTTGTGGCAGAACTTTCTTCATTTTTTTTTGCCTAAATAGTAATATTACAATTATTCCTAATATACTTACTACATTCCCACTTCTTTCCTATTAATACCCTTATCATTCTATCCTGCTCTAATATAGCAGTGTCCTTGGAGACCCATTCGCTTTTCTCATGCTAAAAACTTATTTCCTTTAATTCTGCTCTCACTATTCCTATGACATAGTAACTCTATAGACTCACTTCCTATCTCATTAACATTATATTCTAAACCACTCAGCATTTTCTTTTTCCACTATTTGAAATTGAGGTCCTTATTGTAAACCTATCAATTATGCAGTAGATAATTTGCACTCATTCCTGTATACTATAACGCAGTTTATATCTAAATGGTTCTATATGGTTTAAGGACACATATTGTTTGCATGGGGAATTGTGAATAATAATCTCTTCAAAGTGAGATATTGGAAATCTGCAAGGACACTATAAGTCTTTACAGGGAAACTGCAATCCCTCAGACTCACACTTCTAGAGGGGAAGATACACAAGCAACATGAGAAAGCACAGGAAGAAAGTGTCGGAAACAAACTTAGAAGATATATCAAGAGAACCCAAAGATAGCATGGTAGAAGGAATGACAGAGAGTTCAGAATGTTCATAATTAAAATGAACCGAGAAGAGAATGATGTGATGAGAGAGCAACTTCAGGCTATGAGTAATCAGCTAATACAGCAATTGCAGGAAGCAAAAAATTATTTCAATAAAGAGATAGAAGTTCTAAGAAAAAACAAACAGAAATCCTTGAAGGAAACAAGGAAATGAAGGAAAAAATAAACCAAGTTAAAAACTCAATAGAAAGCATAATCAACAGAATAGATCACCTGGAAAACAGAACCTCAGACAATAAAGACAAAATATTTAATCTTGAAAACAAAGTTGAACAAACAGAGAAGATGGTTAGGAATCATGAACGAAACCTCCAAGAAATATGGGACATCATGAAAAGGCCAAATTTAAGAGTTATTGGGATTGAGGAAGGCACAGAGATACAAACCAAGGGAATGAATAATCTGTTCACCGAAATAATATCAGAAAATTTCCCAAATATGACAAATGAGATGGAAAATCAATTACAAGAGGCTTACAGGACACCAAACACACAGAATTACAATAGATCCACACCAAGGCACATTATAATGAAAATACCTAACATTCAAAACAAAGATAGAATTTTAAAAGTGGCGAGAGAAAAGAATCAGATTACCTACAGGGGGAAACCAATACAGATATCATCAGATTTTTCAGCCCAGAACCTAAAAGGAAGAAGGGCCTGGAACAACATATTTCAAGCTCTGAAAGAAAACGGATGCCAACCAAGAACCTTATACCCGGCAAAACTTACCTTCAGATTTGATGAGGAAATAAAATCCTTCCATGATAAACAAAAGCTTAAAGAACATGGGGCGGAATTACCCTAAAGAATAGCCAATCAAAGAAGAAACAAAGTTAAGTTAAAAACCCAAAAAAAGCTAAAATGACAGGAAATACAAGTCATATCTCAATAATAACCCCAAATGTAAATGGCTTAAACTCATCGATCAAAAGACATAGACTGGGAGATTGGATTAAAAAGAAAGACCCAACAATATCCTGCCTTCAAGAGACTCATCTCATAGAAAAACATGCCCACAGACTAAAGGTGAAAGATTGGGAAAAAGCATACCATGCACATGGACTGAGTAAAAAAGCAGGGGTGTCCATCCTCATTTGAGATAAAGCAGACTTCAAGCCAAAGTTAGTCAGAAGGGATAAAGAAGGACATTTCATACTGCTTAAAGGAAGCATAAATCAGCAAGACATAACAATCACAAATATTTATGCACCAAACAATGTCGCATCCATGTACATCAATCAGATCCTTCTCAATTTCAGGAGCCAAATAGACCAAAACACAATAATACTCGGGGACTTTAACACTCCTCTCTCACCGTTGGACAGATCCTCCAAGCAAAAATTGAACAAAGAAACCATAGGACTCAATGACACAATCGCTAATTTAGACTTAACAGACATACATAGAATATTCCATCCATCAAAAAGCGAATACATTTTTTTCTCAGCAGCTCATGGCTCCTGATCTAAAATAGACCTCATGTTAGGCCACAAAGCTACTCTTACCAAATACAAAAACATAGAGATACTACCATGTATATTATCAGATCATAATGGAATGAAATTAGATATCAATGATAAAGTTAAAAACAGAAACTACTCCAACACCTGGAGATTAAATAACATGCTATTGAATGATGCATGGATAACAGAAGACATCAGGGGGGAAATTAAAAGATTCTTAGAGGTCAATGAGAACAAAGATACAACATATCAAAATCTCTGGGATACTATGAAAGCAGTGCTAAGAGGAAAATTTATTGCATCGAGTGCATTCAACGAAAGAATGAAAAGTAAACAAATCAATGACCTTACATGACAGCTAAAAGCCCCAGAAAAAGCAGAACAGACCATCAACAAAAGTAGTAGAAGACAGGAAATAATTAAAATCAGAGCTGAAATCAATGAAATTGAAACAAAAGGAACAATTCAAAAAATTGACAAAACAAAAAGTTGGTTCTTTGAAAAAATAAACAAAATTGATAAACCCTTAGGCACGCTAACGAAGAGAAGGAGAGAGAAACTCCAAATTACTAAAATTTGTGATGGAAATGGAAATATTAAAATAGATACTGTTGAAATACAAAACATAATAAGAAGCTATTTTGAAAATTTATACTCCAACAAAATAGAAAACCTGGAAGACATCAACAGGTTCCTAGATGCATATGAGCCACCCAAACTGAATCTGGAGGACATACACAACTTAAATAGATCAATTTCAAGCAATGAAATAGAAGAAGTCATCAAAAACCTACCAACAAAGAAAAGTCCAGGACCAGATGAATTCCCAGCCAAGTTATACAAGACCTACAAAGAACAGCTCATTCCAATACTCCTCAAAGTATTTCATGAAATAGAGGAGGAGGGTACCCTTCCAAACTCATTCTATGAAGCTAATATCACTCTGATACCAAAACCGAGAAGGACACATCAAGGAAAGAAAATTTCAGACCAATATCCCTAATGAACACAGATGCAAAAATTCTTAACAAAATTTTATCAAATCACATACAAAAGCATATTAAAAAGATAGTACACCATGATCAAGTGGGTTTCATCCCGGGGATGCAAGGTTGGGTTCAACATCCGGAAATCAATAAATGTAATTCACCACATCAACAGACTTAAAGTCAAGAACCACATGATTATTTCAATAGATGCAGAAAAAGCATTTGATAAAATACAGCACTGCTTCATGCTCAAAACACTAGAAAAAATAGGGATAGTAGGAACGTTCCTTAACATTGTAAAGTTTATCTATGCTAAGCCCACAGCTAGCATCATTCTAAATGGAGAAAAATTGAAAGCATTCTCCCTGAGAACTGGAACAAGGCAGGGATGCCCTCTTTCACCACTACTATTCAACATTGTCCTTGAATCTCTAGCCAGAGCAATTAGACAGACCAAAGAAATTAGAGGAATACAAATAGGAAAAGAAGAGATCAAACTATCCCTATTTGCTGATGATATGATTCTCTATTTAGAAGACCCTAAGAATTCCACCAGAAAACTTCTGGGACTCATAAATGAATGCAGTAAGGTAGCAGGATATAAAATTAATGCTCATAAATCTAATGCATTTTTATTTGTAAGTGATGCATCCTCTGAGAGAGAAATTAGGAAAACTACCCCATTCACAATAACCTCAAAAAAAATATAATACTTGGGAATCAATCTAACAAAAGAAGTGAAAGATCTCTACTATGAGAACTACACAACACTAAAGAAAGAAATTAAAGAAAGTCTGAGAAGATGGAAAGATCTCCCATGTTCTTGGATAGGCAGAATTAATATTGTCAAAGTGGCCATACTACCAAAAGTGCTATACAAATTCAATGCAATTCCAATTAAAATTCCAATGACGGACCTCATAGAAATAGAGCAAGCAATCATGAAATTCATTTGGAGGAGGGCTGGGGATATAGCTCAGTTGGTAGAGTGCCTGCCTTGCAAGCACAAGGCCCTGGGTTCAATCCCCAGCACCACAAAAAATAAATAAATAAATTCATTTGGAGGAATAAGAGACCCAAATAGCTAAAGAAATCCTTAGCAAGAAGAGCAAAGCAGGGGGTATCACAATACCAGATCTTCAACTATACTACAGAGCAATAATAACAAAAACAGCATGGTATTGGCACAAAAAAAAGACAGGTAGATCAATGGTTCAGAATAGAAGACACAGAGACAAACCCACATAAATACAGGTATCTCATACTTGACAAAGGAGCCAAAAACATACAATGGAGAAAAGACAGCCTTTTCGACAAATGGTGCTGGGAAAACTGGAAATCCATATGCAGCAAAATGAAACTAAACCCATGTCTCTCACCCTGTACAAAACTCAACTCAAAGTGGATCAAGGACCTAGGAATTAGACCAGAGACTCTGCACCTAATAGAAGAGAAAATAGGTCCAAATCTTCATCATGTTGGCCTAGGACCAGATTTCCTTAACATGCCTCCCAAAGCGCAGAAAATAAAAGCAGGAATCAATGATTGGGATAGAGTCAAACTAAAAAGCTTTTTCTCAGCAAAGGAAACAATCAGCAATGTGAAGAGAGAGCCTTCAGAGTGGGAAAAAATATTTGCTACACACACTTCAGATAGAGCACTAATCTCCAGAATCTACAAAGTACTCAAAAATCTTTACACTAATAACCCAATCAATAAATGGGCCAAGGAAATGAACAGACAATTTACAGAGGAAGATCTATAAGCAATCAACAGATTCATGAAAAAATGTTCAACATCCCTTGTTATAAGAGAAATCCAAATCAAAACCACCTTAAGATTTCATCTTACCCCAATTAGAATGTCTCTTATTAAGAATACAGGCAACAACAGGTGTTGGTGAGGATGTGGGGAAAAGGGTACACTCATACATTGCTGGTGGGAGTGCAAGTTGGTGCAGCCACTCTGGAAAGCAGTGTGGAGATTCCTTAGGAAACTTGGAATGGATCCACCATTTTAAGTCCCAAAGGACTTAAAATCAGCATACTACAGTGATGCAGCCACATCAATGTTCATAGCTGCTCAATTCACAATAGCTAGATTGTGGAACCAACCTAGATGCCCTTCAGTAGATGAATGGATAGAGATACTGTGGTATATATACACAATGGAGTATTATTCCGCCATAAAGAAGAATAAAATTATGGCATTTGTAGGTAAATGGATGATGTTGGAGACTGTTATGCTAAGTGAGATCAGCCAATCCCCAAAATCTAAAGGCTGAATGGTCTCTGATAAGTGAATGATGATGAATTATTTGGGGGGGAAGAGTGGCTAGAATGGAGGAAGGATAGATAGCATAGAGGGAAGGGAGGGGGGGTCGGGGTGGGGGGTAAAATTAATAACAGAATGTGTGAC
This sequence comes from Glaucomys volans, assembly GCA_020662805.1. Taxonomy (NCBI): domain Eukaryota; kingdom Metazoa; phylum Chordata; class Mammalia; order Rodentia; family Sciuridae; genus Glaucomys; species Glaucomys volans. The sequence goes on along the minus strand of JAJEJO010050379.1, from coordinate 648,530 downwards.
AGATACCATTGCCCTGTGTACATGTATGAATGCACAGATGGTGTGACTCTACTTTGTGTACAACCAGAGAAACAATAGCTGTACTCCATTTGTGTTCAATGAATCAATAAATAAATTAAAAAAAAATCTGCTGTGATAGCGAAAGCAAATTCTTGCCTGTGAACCTCCGTGTGTGTGTGTGTGTGTGTGTGTGTGTGTGTGTGTCTCATACATAAGGGCAACGAGTAAAATTTCTATTCCAACATGGAGAAATGGTGGCATAGAGAGACCCAGTAAGGCAAACATGTCAGAATCCACTCTGCCACATCTTGCATGGAGGAGGAAATGGTTGACTGCTAGAGGAGGATGTTGGCTATTTTTCTGTTACTCAGAAAACTTGTCTACTTAATAAACACACAAGAGCTAATACTCCTTTTATAGGAGGAAGTATGACAGGTCCAGGCCATATGAAGTCTGGCCGCTTTACAACCAGTCAACCAACTCTCCTTTATTTGTAGACAGATAGGTAAAAGGGGCCAGGACCAGGAGGAGCTTCTCCTTTGATGGACAGGATAGGGTGGAGTTAGGGGAGTCATCCTCTTGGGGGAAAATTCCAGAAAGAGACAGGGAAACACTCCCATACAGTGCTACTTGCCTCCCTCAGCAGTTCCTAGAAGCCAGGCCTCTGAGTCACATGGCTCAAACTAATCTAATTCTGCTAAATAAGGACGGCTCCCCACAAACATATCCTGTGGTTCCACATCCAGCATATGGAGTAGATGGTTGCAAAATGTGATCTCCCAATGGATTAGGCAATGCTACCCCTGTAGCCTTGCTGATTGCAATCTATGTGGCTTCCCTTTCTTAGGTTGGTTCTGTCTGTAGCTCTCAACTTTCCTTAACAATCTCCATGATACTGACATGTCTTACATTAAATGATTGTCTAGTGAGGCTTTGACTTTTCATACCTTCATATCTTTAACCCTTGTGGGGTGCCTGCAATAATTACAACCCCACTACATTTAGCTGCTACCCCTGACCTTCATTTGAAATTATGGTGAAACCTTCTGTAACTCCCTACTTCATTATCCTGCATTCCTGCAGAACCAGTACCAAATGGACAAAGCCAAGGTCATCCATCAGCTCCAGCATTAGCTGGGACTTCTTGGACCATGGCTGCAGTGGCTTCTGATTGCTTGAATGGCTGAAAACAATGAAAGGAATTCTGGGGAAAGAACTATCTAGTCACTACTCTATGAGCAGGGTGTCTCTAATATCTCTTACATGTGTTTTCATATCTACTCCTTGAGTCTGAGATTGGTGTGATCTTGTTTCCTGAGATTCTTTGTACAAAGTACTTATTTTTTCTTTGGCAGTGGTAATCTCCTAAGCAACCACAGCTTATCTGGCCCCAATATCATGTGTTTCTTTCTGACTAAACTATGTTTTTCAAAGCTTTCTTCTTTTTGTTCCCAATTTTCACAGTATATCTGACCTTAAACTTGTCTACACCACCCATGCTGCCACCTGAATTTTGTGTTGCCTTGAAATTTTCTCTATAATATTAACAACTCCAGTGCCTTTAAATTCATCCTCTCTGAAAGTCTCAGGAGATGGGTAAAATTCAGACAACTTTCTCACAAGAATGTAACCTTTGTAGCCTTTAGTTCCAATTTTTAGTGGAGTCCCTATTTCTCTCTAAAACCTCATGCACACAGTCTTTACTGTCCACAGTCCTCTCAGCATTTTGGTCTTTTGAGCTACCACCAACCTTGCCATTAAGCTATACTTACAACATTCTAAGACATCTCCTGCCAGTATCTTAAAACTTTTCCAAACTCTTCACATTTAAGGGCATCTGAACCACAAGATCTGGCTAGTCACATCAATGACCCCACTTTGCTGTAACAATTTCAGTGTTATTTTCTCATTACTCTGGCCAAAATAACTGAAAAGAGCATCTCAGAGGAGGAAATGTCTATTATAGCTTATGGTTTCATAGGTATCAGTCTGTGCCTTAGGTAAGGGACAGCACCATCACAGTAAAGTATCATTAAGGAAATATGCTCACTTTATTGTAGCCACGAAGCAAAGAAAGAGAGGGAAGAGTCTGGTGTACAAGATATAATCTCCAAGGGCACACCACCAGTGCCTCTAGTCATGCCCACCTGTCACAATTACCACCCAATATAGCAGTCTTTTCTAATTATTGATCCATCAAATGGATTAATCATCTGATTAGGTTATAGCTCTCATCATTATTTCACCTCTGACCATTAGCACAGGAGATTTCAGAGGACATCTTCTATCCAAACCATAAAATCAATTCACATTTGTTTATCATTTTAAAAATGTTGGATGCAAACAGTTTATTGCATACTATTTGGGAAAAAATGAAAACTCCAGGAAAGATAACCACTATAATAAACATGATCACATTTAGGGTTTTTAAAATTCAGGATTTTTAAATAAATAAATAAATAAACAAAAGACATGGGAGGTATTTTCAAAAGATATAGACAGTAAAGTGTATTGAACACCATTCAGTGATATCTTTGTTTATTTCAGAAGAAACGTGCTAAATAGACTCTATCACATACAGATTATTCTGTGTTATGAAGATAATTTATGTTTGCTACTCCACCTAAGAACCTTCTTAGTATTTCAGGAACTAAGAATGCCCATGAGCATGAATAAGGAGAAAAAACAAAGTAGGCTAACACCTGCACTCCATGCTACCCCAGAAGCTGAGGCAAGAGAATAACAAACTCAAAGCCAGTTTGGGAAATTTAGTGAGATCATGTCTCAAAATAGAAGGAAAAAGGGGCTAACAATATAGTTCAGTGGTAGAGGCCCTTGGGTTCAATCCCCAGTACTGAAGAAAAGTACAAAAGAAAGAAAGAAGGAAGGAAGGAAAGAAGGAAGGAAGGAGGGGGGGGGGAGGGAAGGAAAATAAAAAGAGAAAGAAACTGAGCTAAAAAAATATACAAAATAGGTAAGAATGAACAAATCATAGGTATATGTCAGAGAGAACACTCACCTCAAAAGTGATGCCACAAAGGAAATACTAATACTTTATCACAGTGATTTTTTTTAAATAGAAATTTACTTCTTCAAAAATGAATGAAATAAACACCCAGTAAAAATTTAGAAAACAAAAATATTTAAGTATGTAGGGTGCTTTCTATCCTGTCTTTTGTCTGTATTTTCTGCATTCTCTAACTATCTACTTTTGATAAATAATTATTTTTTAAAACAACGTCCAATACATGTGAATGCTTACATATTTATGCATATGTATAGAGTAATAAATCGCACAGTTTTCAGTGTATAACAATACACTACTTTTATTGAGACTCAAGTTTTTGTTTTGTTTGATCATTTTTCTTTATATAATACATTCTGAGAAGGGCTATGTTTAGAAATATTCTCTCTCTCTCTCTCTCTTTTTTTTTGCAGTGCTGGGGGATGGAACCCAGCATCTTGTGCTTGCAAGGCAAGCACTCTACCAACTGAGCTATATCCCCAGCCCTAGAAATATTCTCTTTTAAAGCAAAGACAAAAGATGCGTTAATCACTCACTATATAATAAAAAGTTTTTATTGGTTATTTTCAATATTAAATAGTTTCTGTTCATTAGCAAGTTGAAATTAAAAATTAATCCTAATATTTTGAAACAATATCAGTAATATATTAATCCAAAAAGAACAAAAATACTTTCAATGAGTATTTAATATCAGTATTAACAGCTCAATCTGTTTTCCTTTCTCTTTTTGATTTTAAAAGGTATATATAAGGTGCAAACTTTATAGACAAACTGAGTTAATAGAATTCTGAGGTAAACCTGTTGGAGTGAACAAGGTTCTTTATGCAGGTAATTTCTTGAAGTAGAAACTTTATTTGATTTCACATTTTCATGATCTTATCTTCTAGTTACTTTAAACAAATGTAAAGAACCAACTTATAAACAAGGAGCATTTGGGAAGCCTGTGTAATCAACATGGATGATGGGTTAAAAAAAAGAAATGAGCATCATTTTCATGTTGGCATCTCAGTATAGAAAGACCAGATATTAAAACCCACCCTAATAATCATCATTTAGCTGATTACTGATACACTTCCTTAGACACTGAACTATATTTTAAGAGTCACTCTATACTGTAACATTGTATTCTACCTTTTCTAGGTTGAAATTAATTCTTTCTAAATTTATTAGTCAACTTTGGACAACTCTTAATTTGCTCAGTGACTATTACTCTTGATTCTGTGTTATGTGAAATATTTGCAAAATATGGACTTCTTTTGTGACATATTATACAGTATGTTGGAATATCATATGGAAATTTATGACATTAAAATGATGGAATTAAAATTTAAGGTTAAATAATTAAATAATCTGTTCAGCATTTATTTCCAAATTACTACATGAGTTTTGGTAATCACATTTATATTTCTCATACTTTTTGATTTGGTATGGTTATTATTCATCTGCATATGTATTGTCATGATTTATTTATTAATTCTTTTTTTAGAACTGTGGATTGAACCCAAAGGCACTTAATCCACCCTTTTTATTTGTTATTTTGAGACAGGATCTAGCAAAGTTGTTTAGGGCCTGACTAAGTTGCTGAGGCCACACTGATCTTATGATCCTCCTGGCTCATTTTCACAAGTCCTTGGAATTACAGGCATGCATCACTATGTCTGGCTGTACCATCATAGTGTAATCCCTCTAAAGATACATTTAAAACGTCACTAGATATTTTTGACACTTGTTACTTATGGTTTTTGATAAATGGTTTTCATTTACAAACATAATCCTTTTTATTTATTAAGGAAAATGCTTACTTCTAAATAAAATGTGTTTTGCATTTCAGGATTTTTACTCCTATTGCGAATATGTATTGTTATGATGTCTTGGGAAAAAAAACAATTAATGAAGATAGTCACTGATTCATTATTTTAAACAGGTTTTATTTTAGTATTAATTTAGTATTAATATACTAATAGTATATTAGTATAATGGTATAATTACTATTTTTTTAGTATTAATATTCTGCTGGAAGGTATTTTTTGATAACCTTTCTTCTGTCAAAAGTTTATTGTAAGCCATTTATTTTTAGTTCTTTTGCATCTTCTAATTCACCAATATCCTAACATAAAAAAAGAAGTCCTACATGTAAAACAAATTTTAAAGACTTAATTAAAATATTATAATACCTTAAAATTCATACTTTATGATATATGTTACGTCAACTTACATTCAGTCTGAGGCTTCCTCTGTATTTGAGGCCTTTATTTACCAAATGCAACCTAACTTCATATATAAACAAACCAAAACCTATTTTAACAGTATAACATTCAGCTGAATTTCAACCAAACATAAATAGTTTTGAGTGTCAGCCAGTTAAAATTTATCAGACCATGTCCAAACAAGGAAGATGCCTAGCTGTACTAAATCCAGTGATTTCTCTTCTTTACTTCCGTGTCTGATCAATAACAGCTCACTGGTGAGAGGAGCTCTTTGCAACTTTTATAGTTCTGAATGATGCCCAATGCTTCATTGTTCCTTGTTCAAATAAACTCTGCAAAATTGTTTAAAGTTTTTTTTTAAACACATATGCATGGAAATAGAATAAGAGAAAAATCCCTTATTTCAATCATACATTAAAATGTCTACCTTGGATTTCCTATTTCCAGAACTGTGACAAGTTTCTCTTATTTATAGACCACCCAGGTTAAAGCAGCCCAAACTGGCAAAGGCAGTGAATAAGTAAAAGGGTGGATAAATAAGTAGATGGTGAAGGCAGCATGAAAACGATAGAAATGTAAAAGTGCCTCATGCACAGATATTGCATTTTATGTTCACTAAAGAATTTTAAATATACTTTATGAAGGGGTAAAGGAATATGCGGAATGAACAGAACCTGAAGATAGTCATCACACTATAAACTGAAATTTAAAGAAAATAGTAATTACCTTTATTCAATCATTGATCAATCAATCAGTTAAGGATTACAGATGGGATAGAAAGAAAGAAATGTCAATCTGTGTATGGATATTCACCTGCCAAAATTTGTTATAACTTTAAGCCCTTCCACCCTTGGAAAACTAGTTTGAAAAAGAATAACAGCTCTGAGTACAGATACATTTCGATCATGTTTTAGTTGAAAATGTATAAATAAATGTAAATAATTTTTACTAATACTGCTAATAACAATAACTTTTCATTCGTCCCATACAATACTCTCTATGGGGTCTTAACAATAGTCATGGGGCCTTAAAAGACTTGTATTCATGTATTTGATAGCAATAACCATCAAAGGAGGGAATAATATAGAAAATATAATGCCTCATGTGTTAGCTGGTGTTTGATAGGGCAAATACCTGTTTTGGAGAAAATATTTTAAGATCCAAATTAAATTAAATGGCAGGCCCAATAACAGCTCAATGAGATTTAAGTCTAGAAAAATCATATCCAAGGATGGTCCTTGTCTCATTCATTGACTGGCAGCTTACGCTCAAGAAACTGTCATATGGTGAAGGGTTCAAACTAGAGAATTTGGAAGATAGATAAATTACTGGTGGAAACCACCTCCCTTCAATCTTTGTTCTTAGCAACTGTCTTTAAGTCTTCTTTTCCCTTTTTGAAATACCCAGTGCTAAGAGGACTATGCTTGGTTTAATCTCACAGTTGTCATAAAGTTTAAGTAAAATGTAATCAATAATCACTTTTTTTATTTTTCAAAAATGTTTTTATTAGTACATTATAGTGATACATAATAGTAGGGTTCATATTGACATACTCAAACATATATGAAATATAATTTGCTCCATTTTAGTTCCCAGTACTGACATTTTTCTTTCTCTATCCTCGTTCTCCTCCCTCTATTAATCTTGCTTCTATTTATTGTTTTTTAACTGGTGATTTTATATATTTTATATATATATACATATATTTATGGAATCCAGTATGATATATTCATATATGTACATTGGTTCAATTTTTTTTCTTTTTATTTAATTTTTTGATTCATTGAACACAAATGGAGTACAGCAATTGTTTTTCTGGTTGTGCACAAAGTAGAGTCACTCCATCTGTGCATTCATACATGTACACATGGCAATGATGTCTGTCACACATACTGTTATTATTCTTATCCCCCAACCTCAACCCCACTCCTCCCTTCCTGCCTTGCAAGCAAAAGGCCCTGAGTTCAATCCCCAGCACCGCAAAAAAAAAAAAAAAAGAAAGAAACGTGGTTGAAATAAATAATCACTCTTTAACAAACAGAGAATTAGCTCTGTCTCGATCTACTTGTTTCAGCACTTATTTTCATCTGCTCCCTTTTTGCTATCTAATTAAAACATGTGAAGGGATAAGCCTAATGCTTTGCCTTTCTCTCCTTCAGTATCCTCATTTTCAAAAGCTAAAATATACCAAAAAGTAAAAGTATTTCTGAAAAATAGTTACCTATTCATTTTCCAAAAAACATGAAACAATTTCACTCTGATTATATTCATCTTTAAATACAAATTTCAGAAGCTTCCCATTCATTCCTCTGAATTGTAATCATTTTTATCTTTTAGACTGATGCTTTTTGGCTTTTAATAGAGGTAGAAGAATATGGACTGCTCTGTATCTTGATCTTGTGTATAGAATTGGCTGAAGATGAAAATTAATTAGCATGGACCTTTCATTAACTATAGTACATTTCCTATTAGACACCACTCTGAACAATTTTCTATGATAGGCTATTACAAGTTATAACTCTAATTTTATACCCTTGGAGAAATATGCTTAGTATGTTGTACAATCTGATTTCCAGAACACTAATTTTAAAAATAGGTGTTATATAATACATATTCAAGAAAGTAACACATGCTTATCTATCACGTATGTTTTCAAATGATAAAATACTAAATTTTAAATATTTGTTGAAACACTCAGAAAATATGTAGCATTTGGGTCTCTAAAAATATCAAACAAGAAGGTATTGGAAAGTAGGAATACTTACAAAGTTTTTATTTTACAGAAAATATAATTTAGTTTTAAATAAGATCCTTGCTTAGTAAATTTTATAAAATATTTTTTTTCTAATGTGTGTGTGTGTGTGTGTGTGTCACTGAATAGCAGAAAGATCAAAATGGTGACTTGTTTTGTAATGGTTACTGTTTGGAAAATCACATTGAAATACCTTCTTTAATTTGCTACAATAACTTTACAGGTTTTCTTCACTGTAGATTAAACATTTGCCAATAATGTACAGCTGGGAGGTGATGAGACTTAGATAAAAGGAAAGAGAGAAAGGATATTAACACCATTGAACTCCTATCATAAACAAAGATGACTCTGAGCACATTTTACATATAATCTAATCCAGTTCTCACAAAAATCTGCTTCTAAAAATTTTACTCTTAAATATAATAAAGTCTAAGAAGATATGGTTATACTGCTTGTATGCTACCTTGTTGGAATTAGGACTATTTAAAATCCAACTATTTTTTCACGGTAAATATCCCAAAAATGTATTTGTATATATAACTTCTCAATCTCCACATAAAATGTTATTTCAGCAAGTAATTGCCAAAGAGCAAGAAGGAAGAATGTATTTAAAAACATATTTTAGACAAGACATATGTCTTTCTAGTTCTGTTTCCATGATAATAGTGCTTAATTAGACACAGAAGTTAAACATTATATAGGATATCAGTGGTTAACTTTGGACAAGGAACTCTGCAATGGTAGATCAGAAGGTGTCCAGATTGTCTGCATTAAAATAAAACTCCCCAGGTGAATCTTCTTCAAATCCTTAATTGGAAATACCTGTCTAATATATCTTAAATGCTTTACGTACTTGTTCATCTAAAAGTACAATACTTTTTTTATTAATTGATAGATTTTTAAAAATTAAAAACATAACTATGAGTCAGGCAGACTAGTAAAGGTTTTAATCTGCATGACTTTAAAAAATCTCATAAATACCTGGTGAGATTTGTGTGATTTTTACTCCTATTTCATGGAGAAATTTTTGTTATTTTCCCAAGACCACAAAGGTCACGGGTAGTGGACTCAGTATTAAAACCTATACAATGTTCTTCAACACTAGAAGGCAAAATCTATGGAAGACATAGAAAACTGGGAATAAATCACATCATGAGGTCACTCTTGTAAATGGAATCATCTTTGGTGTTTATTGGCAAAGAACCTTTTTGCTTATTCAGGGATATACCTTAATAAATGCAATGCAATAACAATGAAAGATTAAGCTTTCAAAAATTTCTAGTTTGCTGAAACACTTCATCTTCTTTCAAGTATTTCCTGTTGATTTTATCATTTAATTAATGTGAAACTGTAGCAATATTTGGGGATTAATTACTTACCAAATTTGGATAACATACCTAAGTCTTCCTAATTACTCATATGCTGAGCTCTGTGGAACACCTCTACTTTCTCAAGGAAGCCTTTGTTCTGTGAGAGCTCCAGCAATAGAAAATAATAAGGATGGTGAAAATTCATGACTGCTTTGCAGTCTATCCCTGTATTATATTTTCTGGTTTGTTAAAAGTCTTCATACTTATTTAACTAAGAAAATGAATCTATCACATGACTGTGAAATTTCTTTGTAGCTATTTAAATTGAATTGTCTGTGGATATGAAAAAAAGCACGTATTTTCCTGGAGCAAAGTAGCAAATTTTGCTAATCATTCCCATGTGGGATATTGTTCTCCTAAGAATTTACACTGATCTTGGGACAAAAATTGCTGTCTTTGACAATATCCATTATCCACTAAATAGTAAAGACACAGCACAATTAATTTGCTAAGGTTTTTCTTAGAAGAGTAATACGGCAATATGCTATGCACAGGAATATGGACTGTATACAAAGAAAAGTAAACCAACTCATTTAATAAAGCAAACATTCTGCATACCACTGTAGGGTGAGAATGAAAAGACATCTGAAAATTACCTTAAAGAACATAAAACTGGTATTGTACATTTCTAAATAATGTTTAATTTCCAAACACCGTATAATTGAATCTTGATTATTCATTTTAAATTTTAGTGCAGTTTGTGCTTGCAACCAAATCTGTATGTATTAGGAAACTTTGTATCTTTCTAGGCTATGTTGGTTCCTTCCTGCTTATTCCTTTGTCCTCCATTTCATCTGTTAGCATATAATTAACTGCATGGTTTTGTATTTTCTTGGTCCTTTTTTGCAAATATTGGAATTCTCAATATTTCTTTATTTCTAGACTCTACAAAGTGCCTGGCAAACAGAGATACTTCATTGTAAATGCATTGTCCTATCTTCATGGAATCATGGCACCTGGCACATAGCACTTATTTAATTACTATGTGTTGGATGATAACAGCTATAAGCTATGTGGAAGAATATGTCATTCCTTTTTTGCAATAGTGTATTACTACATATTTTTAAATACATTGAATCATATAATTTGGACAAATTTTTAAAGAATGAAAAAATGTATCATTCCCACTTGATTTATAAACTAAGAGGGAAGCTTAAATGTCAATGAGGCATAAACCTGCACTTGGCTTTATATTAACTTCTATAAAAAAAGTGAATATTGACATCAATGATATAAAAAGAGAAAATTCCTTTCTCTTAAGCAGAAAGGTAAAACCACTATTCTTTATAGAACCCTCAGGGAAAAGAAAATTCTACATGCATTCCCATTATTTAGTTTAGGAGACAGTATTTTGTGCCAATATATTGTCACATAGTGCCACAAAGTGTCAACCTTTTCAATATTGCTTTTTCTCATTGGATTGTAACATACACATAGATGAGCGGTCTATTTTATATAACATAGTAACTTCAATGTCAAAAAGTAATGCCTGCCCTATAACAGGAACAGAATAGGTAGTTGTTAATTAACAAATAAAATTTCATATTATTAGAGTGCAATTAATGACCTAGAGTGATAATTCTGATATTGAATTAACTGTGAAAAAAGGAACACTGAATGATAAAAATGTGATCGTTAGGTTTAGGAACTTTTCATTTATTTTTATATGTTTCTTAACATTTTCAATATTTTATTGGTAGTATATGATCTATATTTATCATAATCAATATCTGTAATTAGTGATGCATATTACTAAAATCAAACTTAAAATATCCATGTAATGAAAATCATTGTTATCTTCAGATTCACATCTAAAGTTTTGGACTGATTAGAAACATTCTATAATTTTTCTTGTCCACCTGTTTATCTCCTTCTCCAAATAATTTCCTTCACTTACTGCAATATGGAGTGATACCTCATACATTGTTTCTTCCAGCCTCCTATATTTACAAGTTTGGTTCTCTCCCTCTAGTAGTCCACTTTTCAAGTTCTGATTGTCTTCTTACAAATAACATCCATCTGAACTGCTTATTATGATCTTCAATGATGGAATGAATAAAATTAATCAAACAATTTTGAATATTTGTCACTTTTTTCGTGTTTCAGTTCTAGTAGAGATTATTAATTCCAAATGTCTCCTATTGCTTAAGAATTTCAGAACAAAATATCTAGAATCAAAAGTCTAGGAAAAAGAATCTAGCAGGATAGATTTTCAGACTTTCTTTTGCCACAAATGCTGTCAATTTTCAGTACAGAAAGAAATGTGGTCTAGGGAGTATTTAACTACTTTCAATCAGATCCCTTTCTGTAGTTTTTACTCTATCAATAATTCCATATTTTGAGTGTCAGTTATCTTTATTTTTATATACTTTTTAACATCTGAACTTTTTTAGTACTACATAATCTATGTATTATAATCATTATCTGCAGTTAGTAATACATACTACTAAAATCAATCAAAATATACATGCAAAGGAGAGTGTTTTGTCTTCATATTTAAAAGGAACATTTTTATGCATGTTTTCCCCCATAAAAATTCTATAGAAATTGGAAGTTTAAGAGTAGTGCAGGGGAAAATAATGAGAAGCAGAGTCTAAATTCTTTCTCTTTCTTACATACCTTATCAAACCCCCAAAGAAAATCAATCATTTCCACATGACAATAATAATAACAATTAAGCATTTACAAAAAATCAAAACCTATTATGAACAATTTAATGCATTGTCATGAGTTTTAATAATGCCTTTTAAAGCACATAGAAATCATATTTTTATTTTACATGATTAAGTGACATAAAACCAGATAGTCAAATTTAGACCAACAAATATAAGAACAATAAGTTGTATGAGAAATACAGCTTCAAGCATATGCATGATTTTAAATTTTCCAGAAATCACATTAAAAAAACTAAATGTAACAGAAGAAATTAATTATAATTCTTTTAATTTATTAAAATGAAATTTGATCAATATCAAAATATCAAATATCAATATCATAATATCAAAGCAATATTAAAATAGATCCTTTAAAAAATCTAAGACTTCAAAATTTCAAGGTATCACAGTTTTTTCTAGCTTCATTCTCATGTTCAAAATAATGTAAATAAAGGTCATCATAGGAAATGAGTTAACAGAGTGAGGCAGAGGTTGTGTTCACGTTACTGCATTTCCTTGACTGTCACATCATGGTACTGCTTCTACTGTGGTACAAGCACCACTGTCCTTTTACTGTCCTATTGCAAGAACCTGTTAATCATATTTACTGTGCTACATATTACCCATAAAAGTCCATTCTCCACAAAAAGTGGTATTTTTAAACTATAAATTCCTGTACTCAATTTCTCCCAGTATTCATGAATTCCTCTTTGCATTTCTAAAAAACTCCCAGAAATCAATGGACTCACCTCTTCTCACTGTCTTTACACTCTTCATTCCGAAACAGAATTGTGAGAGTCTCAGACTCTGTTTTTGGTGCACTCTCATCCAGAAATTCTTTTCCAAGATAACAACAACAAGAAGAAGAAAAAAAACTGATCATACTACTTAATGCTTACTGAATACTGGGCACTATTCTAAATATTTTAAATTCATTAAGTCCTTTCATCCTCACAACAATCTCATGGGGATATAAAACCATCAATGCACTTTCCAAATGATAAAAATGAAGCACAGTGTACTTCAGAAAGTTGATCGAGTATGTACATTAATATTTGCATTTATCTGATTTGACAAATTTGTCTACCAAAGAAAAGAAACTTCAAAAAATTGGGGTTGGAAAAAAAAGTTTATTTCTTGCATTAGTTATGATCCATTCAAAATCAATATGAAAAACTGATTTCCCATAAATTTTCAAAGGTTTGATCTGAAAAAAAAAATGTGTGTCACTCCTGCCCACACCCCATTGACTAATATTTAGTCATGTGGTTTATCTTACTACAAGGTATACTGGCAAGTGAACTCCACCAGGTGCCACATTATGGATCTTTTCCTTTACTTAACATTCTCTTCAATTATCATCTTTACAGAAAGGTCTTTCCTAAACACTGCACTTAATGTACTCAAAATTCACTCCCACTGTTCATTTACTCTGTTCTATTGTATTCGTGTCCTTTATTATTAAACAAATTAATTTTATTTGTTTACTTTTGATTATTTGTCTTCATATGTGTACTTTTGTTCATGCTTGTATGTATACTTGAACAGAAAAAAAAATGTCTGTATACATTCACTGAATTAATGCAGAGAGAGCCAAGTCCAACAAAACCAGATTCCCAAGTAAGACTTCCTCATTTCAGTTGTTCCCATGTATTTCACCTCAGACTGCAATTATAATAAAGTGAGTGTGGCACATCTATTTTCAGATTTTTAAAAATTTTAGTAGAAGTGTCTTAGTAAACTTACTTATGGTAAACATATTTAAATTTCTACAAACAAACAAACTATTCGATTTCTATATATGTTGTTCACTTGAAATGTCATGGTTAGAGATAAGTGAATTTATTTTTTGTGAGAATTTCTCTTAATTTTAATAGATGTTGTTGTTCTAAATTTCAATGTTACATTCTACACAAAGGTAATAATGGTATTAAAATTTTATTGTACATTGCACCCTAAATCATAAAAGCTGCCTTATTTTATTTTATTAATGCTTTCCTCTGCATTCATTTGTTTTAGTATTATATTTACAGTCAATCTCAATTTTCTAACTTTATTTGCTGTTTAAATTTTTATGTGCCAGGTTAATTTTCTGACCTTTTTTGTTTACAACCTTCAAATTTATCTATGTATGAACATTTGTTTCTCATATAACCAATATCTGAGTTTGGTTTTTGAGTCAATTATTGAGATTATTTAACTTCTTATCTTAGAATTCTGGAGAACTTTTAATAGAATAGCATTGAAAATTATGCTTCAAAGAATTTGTTTTTAATATATTTATATTATCATTTCTTTGCATATCTGCACTTCAAAGATTCTGTTAAATGAAATATGTGAATACTAAGATAAACTGACATTAAAGGAGATAGTGTGGGTATTCATGTCCCAGAATGTATGCAACTTTAACTTTTGTACTTTACTATTTCTTTATTTTGCAATTAATTTGCTGTGCCCTATTGATCTCTATTTCTATTTCCCACTCTTAAGACAGAATACCATTGAGGGAGTTTTGTTTTTACAAAACACAACAAGTCCTTTCTAAAGAACCACTGGCTGTGGCTATGTCTATATACCTGGTTGTGTCCTGATAGGTTCCTTGATAGGAAGAAAAACATTTAAAAATTGAAACTTAGGATTGAAAATTAAAAACTGTAAGATTCAAAGATGAATTTTCATTAATAATATGTTCTTTCACACTATACTCAGGTTGGAGACTTCCCTCATCTGGATAACTCTATACCATTGAGCAGATAATCAGATAGTCAAGAAATTCAGTACTGGAGAAACAAATGATACATCATTCCACTCCATATAGGGTTGGATACAGTACTGCAGGTCTGGGTGACACAGCATTCTTACGTCTTGTTTACTGACTATTGCCTCTTCTAAGGTGGTTTTTCTACTATTTCTACTTGAAGAACTCAGAATGGGCTATTTTAAATGTTTTCATTTTGCCGTCTTTCTTTTATCAACTCTTTCATGTTTCTTTATTTTCATCTGACTTCTTGTGTTCTAATTTGTCACCCTTATAATAGATAATTTTCTTTTTAGTTGTGTCTATCCCTGATGTTTAAACTCAATAAAATCAACATCTACATTTTCCATTTCTAGTTTCTATATTTGCTCCTTCATAATATGTTAAATACTTTTTACTGCATAATGAATCCTAATCCTTTCATACTGAATGCCTTACAAATGCTTAGATAGTGTCATAGTCATCTGTGACTAAAAGATCTGATCAGACAATTTGAGGGCAGGAAACGTTTATTGGAAGCTCATGGTTTCAGAGGTCTCAATCCACAGACAGTAGGCTCTATTTCTTGGGGCTTGAGGTGAGACTAAACATCATGGTTGAAGACTGTGGTGGAGGGAAGCAGCTCACATGATGATCAGACAGCACAGACACTCCACTTACCAGATACAAAATATATACCCCAAAGCCACTCCTCTAATGACCCACTTCTCCAGTCATACCCTACGCACCTTCAGTTACCTTTCAGGTAATCCCCATCAGGGGATTAGTTCACCAGTTGGGTTAAGATTCTATAATCCATTTGTTTCTCCTCTAAACCTTCTTGCATGGTCTCACAAGTGAGCCTAATCTTACATCCAAACCATAACATGTAGGATGAAATTTTGATCATTCTATTACAGGCTGTTTTGAACATAAGAATTTGACCATGTATTTAATATTTTTATTACTTTATTGACTATGTCTCATCCTCAAAAACTGTGTTTAAGTGTGTGTGTATGCACATGCACACATGTGAAGCTTATATATAACCTGGATTGTTTACATTTATATTTGAAAATTGATTGCTTCATTTATTTCTCTGAATTTAGTTACTAAGAATGTTTTATTTAAATTTTAGCTTGATGTTCTTAGACAATCTGATTAATGAAAATCCGGAGTCTGTGTCACGGACTGCAACATACGTTGACTTCACCTTTTTTAGGGAAGACTCATTTTTGTTTGTCTTTAGCAAGTTCTTTCACTGCTATCCACATTTGTAATGGACCTGGTGGTAAATTAATCATAGTAAATGTTTGTGCATTTTGAGTTTGTGGGGAATTCTTTTCACACTCACTATTACAAATAGGCCTGAAGTTTTCCATTTCCATCCACAGAGACTGAATCTGTTCCCTAGTCCCTGCTTTAGAGATCAGTCAGTTTGAACGCAATGTCTGCTCATCTCACAGTCTTATGCCCTAACTTTATTTTGGCCATCTAGTGACTTCCTTTTCCTAATTTTAAAACACATTGTGTATTTAGGTACTTTCCTCATGTTATCCAGTACCTTTAATTTTTATTTATTTTATTGTATTCTTTTTATGAGAGAGAGAACTTTCTCTGTTCCTTTAGCGCTCACCAAGGTTTTCTGAAGAATAAGATTTGTGGTTTTTGTTGGCTGTTATACTCAGAGAGCTGCTCTTTGTCACTCTATTCTATCCTATTGAGACCAGGGTGAGGGACAGAGCTGATTACCTAAGAAAAGGAAATGGGTAGATAGCACTTCCTGACAACTGGTTGTTAACAGCCTCTTGGGGAGGGGAAGGATCGAACTTTCCAACACAAGAGATCACCCCTAGGCTCTCTTCCTGCCTTTTGGTCATGTAGGCTCCAGAAGAAAGGACACTTGAAATCGATAAAGGGGCAGGACACTCCCACTCCCTCAAGCACCAACTCTGGGCTCTCTACTCTCTGGAGGAGTCTCTCCCCGCCCCCCTTTCTCTCTCTCTTCTGTTTCTTAAACAAAATTTACTTGGGTATTTAATCTTCACCAGCATGGTGGGGAGGTACAAGGACCTGATCCTGATTCTCAAGATCTCCACACAGTCTTCAACAGAATGACTTCTGTTCTGATTAGGTAAGTATTCTCATCTTGCCTTAAATGGTCTCCTAGAGAAAAAATTGTGTTCCCTAATGACATCTAACTTGGCTGAATTTTATGCTTCAGATTTCTTTTCTGAATGTTACATTTTATCTAGTTTTCTTTTTATTTCTGATTATTTACTAGTTTATATCTCATTTTCTATTTTCTGCATTTTAGATTAAAAACAATCATTATGTTTTATTTTAAAAATAACTGAAGTATATAGCAGATGTGATGATACCAGTATCAGAAAAAAAGTGTTAACGTTGCCAAATTATTTCTAGGTTTAATATTATCATTATTAATATCACATAAAGAAGTCCTTGAAGAAACCTTCTGCTATGCTTTCCTTATTTTTAAAATTCTCTTAATGTGCCCACAATTATAGACCAAGAAAAATAAGTAAAAGTCTTGTAACTTTCGAAGATAAGTACTAAAGACTATTTTAAAGTCACAAACATTCTCATTGGATTTTATGTAGAATAATGGTTTATAGAGTCAGAAAACAAGTAAATGCAAACCCTTTTATATTTGCTTTATGTATCTACAGAAAACCTCAAAAACTTTAACTTTCCTTCAGAGGGGAGTATTTTAAGAATGACAACTGCATATATATAGTCTTGCTTTTCTCTCCTGCTATCAATACTTGAATAATAGGATAAAAAGATAATTTCCTAAGTGATTTCAAGACCATGTTGCATTGCCTATGTGTTTAAAAAGCAGTCATGTCATAAGCAAAAGATAGTAATTTGATTGAGATTGTCAGCACTAAGTACTAAGGATTATTTAATATTATTATTTTAAATAATCAGATTTGTAAACAAAATGATGTTTCCACAATTCGAAACCATTTAAGAGTTTTCTGTTAACATTCATTTTTATGGGTAATTTTTCTTCATTTAATAATCATTGGTTATAGATATTCTCTACCCTTAAACCTTTTCTTTTGTGAGTTACCATCTTGTGACATACTTAATGCTAAAATGCTTTGGTTTTTATTTTTTCTTAAATGTAAGATGGATAGTTCAGCAAGAAGATGAGTTGCAGCTGTTTCATTGGCTCTGCAAAAAATCACCAAGAGATACATAAAGATTCCACTCAGGACCTGGAATCATGAAAATAAGAGTTATGATATCCTGTGCACAAGCTTAAAGATGTCTAAAGCTCCAGAGTGTGAAGCCTAACTGATTTTCTCTAGTACATTAATCAAAGCACCTTTGACAACTAGAATTATGTTGTTATTCATATGAGGCACTCAAAACTGTGCTTGATTCCCAGGTGGCATTTATTTCACTGTTCTGAAGTGGCAGTAGAGAGGAAAAACACCTTAGTTAAAATATCAAAAGAAATAATAATGATAGACTATTTCTGATCAAACACACAGTAAATAACTACTTGGCTTTCAGAACCAAATGTTAATGTTGTATATTATTTATAATTGGTTATAGAAATAAATGATAAAATGGTTAAATTTGCCATTTCATGTTTAAATATTAAAATTATAAATAGACTTTATGCAGTTTTAATAGTTTATATGTTTTTATAATGCTTACAACCTCTCTCAAGTCATGAATATAATAAACCAAAATTTTAGTCAATATAAAATTTGGCTGCATTTATTCATTAGCAAAATTAATTATTAAATATTGAACGAATTATAGCCTCAAAAACACACAAAATAGCACATTTGTAAAATAGCAAAGTATCTCACCATAGAAAATTTGTAGAACTAAAAATTTGCTACTAGATTGAACATTAGTCTCATGTTTGTAAGTCAAATAGGACATTTTAAAATTTCAGGCTATATTGCTTATTGAATTTACAGTACATTATTAGCTAAGTCATAACTAGGTTATTAGAGGGTATCCCTTGCTACATCCACACTATGAGTCACAACAAAGAGAATCCTGAAATCCAAAAATCTCAATATCTGCTTTCATGTTTGTTTTATTTACATAGTCCTCTTCGTATCTGAGGGAAATGGGTTTTACAGTCCTCATAGATACCTAAATCAACAGATGCTTAAGTACTTTATATAAAATGGCATAGTATTTGCACACAACTACTAGTATCCTACCATGTACTTTATATTATCTCTATATTATTTATAACATCTGATATAATATAAATGTTACAAATAGAATTATACTATATTGTTGGTGGATAATGACAAGAAAAACAAAGTCTTTATTCTATGCAGTACAGATTATTTTTTCCACGTATTGTCTATCAGCATTTGGCTGAATTCATCAATGGAGAACTCAGGGATACTGTATTTTTTACAGAGGGCTAACTGTATTTGCTTAATCATTGTTCCTATAGCAAATTAAATGTTTCAAGATTTTCACCACAAAAAAAGTTGGATAATTAATTATATGCAAATGATATTTTCATAATGGAAAATGCTAACACATATGCAATTAAATGTGTTCAGGGTAATATCTAATAACTCTGAAGATCATTATAAAATGTTTATTTGGGCTGGGCACAGTGGTGCATGCCTCTTACTCCAGTGACTGGAAGAGTAAGGCAGGAGGATTACAAGTTTGAAGTCAACTTGAAGTCAGCCTCAGCAACTTAGGAGAACCTGTCTCAAAATAATAAATAAATAAACAATAAATAAATAAATAAATAAATAAACTGTTAATTAATTAATTAAATGGGTTGGGGATATAACTCAATAGTAGAGTGTCTCTGGTTCAATCCCTAGTAGAGAAAAATGTTTACCTGATCAAAGTCAAAAACAACACCAGGTTCAAAACTGGCTGATAGTTACTTCTGATAATGGAGAAGAGGTCAGGAAAACAAGCTGTAGGTAGCAAAACATATTAATGCCCATTTTAAACAAACAGGAATAGATTTAAACAAAGAAACTCTGCCATTTCATCATGTCCATATGACTCCTGTGTTTCCTCTTATCTGAAACTTGTTAACAAATATTGTTAAATATTGTAAAAGGACAAATTGTCCATGCAATGACACTGATTCTTTAAATTATGCTCTAAATAAGCTAGAAACATACAATTCATGATCTTCCATCCTAAATTTTGTAGTTCTAGTTCTTTATAAAATATATAATTTTACCAAATTCTTGATAATTAGGAAATGTAAGTTTTAAGAATGAAAAATGAATTCTCAATTTTCCTGAAAATTTATCAATGCCTACTTCCAAAGATTTATTCAATACATTATTTACTTTTTACCTAAGATTTCTCAGCTCATATATAAAAGTACATTTGTTTTAAATTTACTAACTTTATCTACATAAAAATCAAATTATGTAAGACATACTCATATGTAAGATGTTCTCCTTGAGATGGTGAACACACGACTCATCCCAGTTAATGCAAGTTCCATACAGAATTAATATTACATGTTACATAGTTGAACTAATAATAGACATTCCAAACCCTCATTATGTTATGCTTTGCTTTTTATATCAACAGATATTTTCTTTGGTAAAAATTATTTATGCATTATTCAAATTCTAATAATTTAGTTTCAAAATCATTTTTCATTTGTTTTGTTTTAAATTCAGAAGTAATTTTATTTCAGGCACTTCATGGAGAAAAAGATAGCAAACACTTCTGTATCCTTAAAATATTACCATTTTAGGGAAGTTTTAAAAAGAAAATATAAAGTATTGGGGGAGGTTTTATATACAAAACCAGTAAGTATTATTTCCAATGTGCTCTTTTCCTCCCAACAACAAATCTGTAAGGATATTTTATAGTAGTCAGTACAAATCAATTCATCATGTTTTAACCCTGAAATGGGTTTACATAATGTCCTGTAGCAATGTCACACTTGAGCTGTTCCCTACTGCTAGACAACTGGGTTATTTAAACTTTGACCATCATGCATATGTATTTCATTCTCAAAGGTGGATTCCAGAACGAGGAATTTATTACTTCATAGGGTTTGTACATTTCTTTAACATAATAGATACATGCTTTTAAACCATTCTATCTCCTTGACATGTAATTGAGCTCCTGAGAGATAAAGTCAATGAGGTGTGTTGGATTCTGAGCTGATGAATGGACCATGTAGTCCCTTCTTGGCACTCTGAACTTGTGCTGTGCTGTTTCTCTGGCCCTCTCTGATTCTGTAGTCAATATGTTGAAGGTTCAGGAATGAGTAGTCTCAGGAGAAAACAAGATTCCCCTATCATGTCTATTCTTAGTCACTTCTCCTTCCTGGGATGAGATGAGATTAGAGCAGGACTTGAAAAAGGGTATAAGAAGTTCTTTGTTTAAAAATAGCAGAGCATTGCTGGTTGAGGTTTTTCTTGATTTTTACTAATTTTATTTTTCTTTCTGGTACTAGGGACTGTACCAGGGGCTTACCAGATTTACATCACCAGCATTTTTCATTTTGTTTATTTTGAGGCAGAGTTTTGCTAAATTGGCAAGCCAGCCTCAAACTTGCAATCCTCCTAACTCAGTCTTTCAAAGAACTGGGATTGTAGTCATGCAACACTGTACTGGCCCTTTTCTGTTGTTATTATTGGTGCCTTATAATTATATTCATTATGTCATATTTGAACATTCTCATAACATAATTTGATCAATCTTATTCCCCAGTACATTTCATTTATTATACCATCTATGTGAACACTGTAAACATCTTCATCTCTCTCTAGCGTTCCTGCATTCTCTAATATTTAAAAAATATTTAGCTAACATCCTAGTAAATTTTGAATATTGAACTTTTCTTCATAAGATTGTGAGCAAGGTAAGTATTCTCATGCCTGCTACTTCAATCAACATTGGATTTGAGATACTAGGTGTTGTAATATAATATGGTATGATTTTTAAATAGTAATGAATTACTAAAAGTAAATCAAAGAACCCACAGGGCAACTACTAGATTAATTGAATTTAGCATATCATAGAATAACAGTGGTAGAAGGATCAAGAGTTCAAAGCCTGCTTCAGCAACATAGCAAGACCCTAAGCAACTTAGTGAGGCTCTGTTTCAAAACAACAACAACAACAACAATAATAAAAAAGGTCGGGGGATGTGACTAGTAGTCAAGCGCCCCTGATTCAGTCCCTGTGCCAAAAAAAGAAAAAGAAAAAAAAATGAACAATAAAATGATAAATTATTTTTCAAAATTAAAAACTTTTGCTCAATAAAAGGATAATTTATATTCTCTTCCAGGTTTTCGTTTTAAATTTTTTTTACTACTGACCACTTGATTATATAGATGCCTGACAAAACATTGAGAAAAATCTTACACTCTTTTGTTCCAGAGAATTTTTTTTTTACCAAAAATGAATATAGAATATCATCAAAATTTCTATTAGCTAAAATGATTTTACATTTCTTTGTTTTTTGTTGTTGTTAATATGAAGAATTCTATTGTTTCTTAAATATTAATGTAATGTCTTAAGTATTAATCAGAAAAACCAAGCCTATGAAATTTTATCATTTTATAAAACATAATAATGAATTTTATTTGCTAGCAATTCAGACAAAGATGTACGCCAGAATTAATGATGAATCTTACTCTGTAATTGTATTTTCTTATAATGTTTTAATAAGGTTTACACATTACGATCATGTTCACTTCATATGACAATGTTTCTTCTTTATTTTCTAAAAGCGGTTCTGAAGATCTGATGTGAATTCCCTTAAATATTTAAGTGTACAAAATTTCTTGTTATGGTCAGGTGTCACTTATGGAGGGAGTTTCTTTTGAACATTTCCAGGGATTTTCTCTCTCATTATCCTATGTGCTGACATCCAAATTGGGCACTGGGATACATGTCTGTGTACCCTGGAGTCTACAGAGTTTTGTGGCCCATATCCTACCATAAAAGATTAGAGCCAAGAATAATTTTTAGACCTTAGAAATCAGGGTTCTATAATCTTGTCATTTTACTTATTATTTATTGATTTATTCCTTTTGAGAGGAGGAAAGTGGAAAAGTTTTTCCCTTGGGGGAAGCTTTTGTTGTTATTTGTAGTTTGGTTCAATCTCCAATGTTAAATGGTTATTGAAGACCTTTAAATATTTTAAATGATGGTATCTAATTTGGCTCTTTTTTAACCTAAATCTTCCTTGAGAAATAAACTGAGAATTTAATTACAAAGTAGCAAACCTTAACAGATAATGTTAGTGCTGTAGTCGCAGTGAATATTTTCACGCAAAGATGTTATGAAAACTGCTGGAGAAAGAGAGAAGTAAGAAGAAACTAGAGAAGGCAGGTTTAATGAAAAATTTACATAATCCATTTAGGTACATTCACACAGGAGACACTTAAAAACTGTGCAAAATATATTAGACTCGTAGTTTCTAGCCTGACACAAGGTAATGAAAGTAAGATTTGCTCTTAGCGAAAGACTGATTAGCAGCAATCAAGATGGAAAATCTATAAACCTTTTTTTTTTTCATAAAATATGTTACCAATTGAGGTTGGCTGCTTTTGTCAATCTTTGTATCACACCCTGTAGAAATGTTAATAATAGTCACAAAAATTAATTCATTTTATATCATGAAAAATAAGAGAATAATTAGACTAGATAGATGCAAAAAAATCAGCTACTATTTACCAGAAAGGAAATACGTTACTATTAATAATCAAGGCAACCATCGATTATGATATGAATACTAATTATGCACACATGTATATATATAAAATATTAATATTTAATATACAAATGAATGTTATGATGAACAGTAATAGTATAGTTCAATATGAAGTTCAGAAGGAGTATGATACACTAAAACATGAAAACTTTCTTTTTTCTCTTATATTACTTTTTCAAAAATGTGAACAGAATGATAACCAGAAATAAAACCAGATGAAACAATTTCAAGTTTAATATAATATAACAGATCACCTATTTTTTTCTTCCTAAAAGATAAAAAGTTTTGTATATAGCCATCAACATATTCATATAATTCAAATTTCAAGTGTTCCCCAAAAGTCTATGTGCTAAAACCTTGGTCCTCAGTTCAGGGCTAGCAGGGTCTGTAAGAGCTGGAGCTTAATGAGAGATTTCAGGTTATTATGGAAATGTTCTCAAAGGGGATTGTGGAGTCAGTCTCTTCTTCATTCTTTTTCGTGTTCTGCTATGAAGTCAATCAGTCTCTTCCATCACCTGCTCCTGCCATGAAGGGCTGCTGCCACAGGCCCAAAGCAATGAAGCCAATCAGCTATCAGCTGAAACCAACAAAACTGTGATCTGTGATCTGAGATAAATCGGCCCTCTGTTTAAGTTGATTTATCCATTGTATTGGTTATAGTAAGGGAAAGATGACTAACAAATGATACAATAACCCAAAATTGACCAAAAAATGAATTCTGATCATTTCCTCTTAATTCCAGCATTTTCCATTAATATTTTTATTTCATTTAATGCACCTGAAAAGTTAGTCCAAAATCTAAAATCATTTATAAAGGAGTGAAAGCATTTGTAATTGCTTAAATATAATATACTTTTGCTTATGAGCTACTGAGAAACACATCAGGACACCAAAATTTCTTTCAGGTTTCCAAAACCTGTAAAATATTATTGTTAATAGTACATAATCTACACAAGGGTGAGGACAGATGGTGAAAGGAAAAGATCTGCTACTTTAAAAGTAATGGAGATTTCTTCTTGATGATGTGCTCTACTTGCTTCTGAGGCCAAGACAGTAAAACTAATTGATGAGAGGCTTTTAAATCTGTCTATATAAGATATGAAGAACAGGATGGCTACTGTTCTCATCCTTACCCCTCAACCTGATTATCTTGTCAATTTGATTTCCCTTGAATCAGTGCACTTTTGTTCTTCGTGCTCAAAATTTGCTCTTGAGGGTGAGTTTTTTTCAGTCTTATCTTTCAATTGTATAATAAAAGAGAAGACATTTTCTAAAAGAATTGCTCACATAATTGAATTTATTATAATAAAAAAAAGGTGTAGTTACACCCAAAACTGTGTTCTCAGATGATTCCACTCTGGCATTGATGCAATACTTTTAAAGAAAAGAAACAGTCCTAAGTCAGAGATTACCACAGTCATTACAGGCATTATACAAAAGCTGAGTATCAAAATGTAAGCTATGCAAGTGCAGTTAGACTTAATGAGTAGTATCTACAAAGGTTAAATATAAATACACATAATTATAGCTTGCTGTGACAAGAAATTATTACTTTCTTTCCTACCCACAAGACTCAGCTCGAAAGTAACAGACTGAAATGGAAGTATATTTATTCTGCAATCATAACAGAACTAGGAAAAGTACAAATATAGTATAGCATTTGAAACATTTTGAATATGTATTCTATTTCATATAGACAAGATTAAGTTGTTCTAACCAATCAAATTCTATATAATGGTACTTTTGAATATTGAAATTTTAAATTGGTGCTAAAAGAAAATATATAGCCTTGATTTTATATCAAAATTATAAAATTAGCAATCATATTAAAATATTATAATGTTTATAATGAAGTATTTTGAAGCAAAGATACCAAAGGATTATGTCCCAAAAAGATTTATTTGATTTTGAATTATGTTTTCCCACATTGTAAAGCAAATGACAAACTTACATGAGATGCCCTGTATTGTTTATAGAAATATAAGGTGCATTGTTGAGATGATAATATAGTGGTTTTTTTTTAATATAGTTGTGGATTTCAATGTTGGATCAGTTTGACAACAAAAATGAGGAAACTTCTATAATGTTAAGTGAAAAAAATGAAAACTTAAATTTACAATTAGAACTAATAAAACCCATATGGGCATATTGCTAAAAACCAGAATTCCAGAGGAATTTACTGACTTTATAAAAATATTTAATTTTAAACTAATTTGAATTTTAAAATATTTTTATTTTATTTCTCTTATACTTATTTATTGTTATTATAATTCTGTTTAAGTTATTTGTTCAGGAAAGCATATTTTAGTAGATATTTGGAAAGTAATTAGAGGTCAATACTTAGTAACAAATAGCTCTTATGAAAAATTAAAGTTTAAAAACAAAGTTTGGAGGGACTTTTAAGTAATTAAATTATACTAATCATGTTGTACCTATTGATTATGAAAATAAGGTCATTATGGTTTAGGAGTTGCTTTTACACATAATAATTTAATTGGTTTCAAATTATATTTGATTTCCAGGTAAGTATAATATATTTATTCTGAGCATGGAATATAATTCAGTGAGAAAGTGCAAGGCCCTGGGTTGGCTCATCAGCACCAAATAAATAAATAAACAAATAAAAGATTGTTCTGAAATTATTCCCTCTTCTATATTTTCATTTTAAGATATGTGTTTGTGTTTAACTAAAAACAAAATTGAATACAAAGTTACTTAATTAGTTAGCATGACTTGCAAGACCCTAAAAGAGCTGGCTTACTGAAAACTGATTTCTTCATCTCTCAGATTTTCATTGAGATCCAATCCCATTCCTTGTCCTCCTTTTTCTTTGAACTCTCCAAATTTTTTATTGCTTTAGGGCTTTTGCATTTGACCTTGTCCCTGCCCTAAGTGCTATTTCAAACTTCCAGACACTTGCCTAGAATTCTCCCTCACTTTATGGAGGTCACTGAATGACAACTTCTCTGAAAGCATTTTGCTAATTATATTAAGTGAAATAAGTGAAATAGTGATCCATAACTATTATGTTTTTATCCTTCAAAAAATAACATAAAGCTTTCTTTGTTTGCATGTGTGATGCTTGTGTTTTATTTTGTATCTACCTCCCAAAGGATGTATCTTAGAAGAACATCTGATGCTCATGCAGTCAGTGCTCAAAATATATTTATCTGAATGAATTATTTAATAACTCAATGCAGGCTTAAGAGTCCCACCATAACTGAAATTAATCTTACCATTTTTTTATGCTCCCAGTCTCTATTATGAGAAGAAACAGGAAAAGGCTAAGACACCAGAAGTTATATACAACTTCTCTTGATGTTGATGTTACTCTACCTTGCAAAAGCCCCAGAGTTAAACTGGGTTTTGAAATATTTGCTTTGGAAAGTGTACTGAGATAAAAGATGACTATGTTTAAATGACAATGCAATATTACTGCAGTCCAATTAAGAACCAATCGTATAATCATGCAACTGATTATTGAAGTAAAATGAACTTAAATTTAGATATAAATATGAATAAATATATGTGCAAAAGAGCAATATTTGCTAAATACATATTTATTCACAAAATTAAATATCATGCATTTCTATAATCACAAAACTTACTGACTTTATAAAAATATTTAATTAACTCATAACTTTCCAATATTTGAGATGTTTTCTTCATATTTTTTCTTTTATAATTCCTGCTGTAAAACTACTTTTCTCAGGAAATCTAATTGTAATAGCAGAATCCCAATTCAAAACTAGAGAAAAATTAATTAATAAACACTTGTCAGTCACAACCAAAAGGTAAAGAAAGGAAATCTGACTCTTACTATATCACTCTGTTTTATAACTTCTCTGATTCTTTGCTAACATTCATGGTTGTCCTTTCCAGGCTAGCTATTGGTTCTGGGTAAAGCCACAGACTAATCTGAGTTTATACCATTCTGACCAAGAATTAAAAGAAGTAGAGAGAAAGGAGAACACAATCCAGTTTCATATTATAGAAATATTAAGGTACTCAATACCTGGTCTAGTTTAGATTAGGTGCTTATTTCTTGAGCCAGTTGCTGTCATCTAGAAGAAGTGCAGGAACCACCCTTGTAGCTAGAGCTTATTCTGATGTCACATAGCAAGTGGAAAGTTTCAGTAACACAAGAGTACCAGCGAATAAAATAAACTCATTCTAAACCTCCTTCTATTATCATCTTCTTATAAGTCCTTATTTATTTCCCGGGGATATAGTAAATTAAGATTTGGTTTTTAAATACTAATCAAATAGATTTATTTCATGGTCAATACCTCCCCTTCAGGATGAGTGTACTTAAAACAGAACTCTTAAATGTGAATGATTTATGAGAGTAGCCATATTCAAAGGAACTGAAATTGTTTCTCTTATATAAATCAAAATGAACTTCTGTGAGCTGTTCATCTATTTAGTACTGATGATCATGTAATCAGTTACTCAATTCCAGAAAAATATCTTGGTATAAAAGAACTCTGGTACCATGGAAGACTTCCAGGATTTTGTACAATCATTCCATTTTGTATTGTCCAGCTAAGGAAATGATAAGAACAGTTATTCATTACATGAACTATCACATTTAATTTTTAAAAATGCTCAAAATATTGACAGTTAAACTAAATTATATTTTTATGTATTTAGATTTATCTACTAAGGATTCATTTCTACCACAAATTGTCCAAATGTGGCCTTCTATAAATTACAAAATTATTTAATTATTTTTCATATATTTTCAGTTTGACTTTGTAAATTGGCATGCACTGCATGCTGAGATATGAATTTGATCATATGTCTAGGGAGAAAAACACAAAATCAAAGGATAGTGAATATGTATCATGAGAATAATGAGGATAATTTGCTTCTTTCTTTGTGGGAAGTATTTTCCTCATATTAGATAATTAAAACATCTTCTAACAAGAAAATAAATCAGCTTTAGCAGACAAATGAGACTCAGAGGAGCTTGAGGTTTGAAATATTCAGCGTTCTTAGAATTTTCTTTTATATGAACCATTCAAATTCTGAGAGTCTCAAACTTTCTCAAGAAATTCCTTATCCTGTCCCTAATAAAGGCGGCATTCTACTGTGATCATTGTTTTTGGCTGCAACAGCCCTGCAGTGTAAAGGTTAAAATTTTAAAAATTAAAAAAAGAAAAGCATTTTCACAGTAAGTCCAGCTTTTCCGTTCTTTCAGTTCTTTCTTTAATCTCAAGAATTTATAGATTCAAGCTTGTGGTTCTCTTTTTTCAAATTGCTATCAAAATTTGATGTATCAATTTAAGTCCTTAAATTCATAACTTCCTTCTTGGTATTTATAACAATGCTGACAATACCAGATGCACCCCCCACAAAGACTTGCTTTCTATTGAATTTCATTAAAGTTGACAACAGTCAATTATTTGATGAGCTATTTTGACATTGAATGACTTGGGCTGCCAAGCCATACTGATTATTTTCTGTTTTTCCTGAGGGCTTTCATCATACTCTGCTCCTTAAGGACCAGGAAATCAGTTGGTGATCACAGTTCTCACCCACAATTCACTTTTGGTACCAATTCTTATATGATTTCCATAAAAGATAAACAACATATCCCTAAATTCATCACAGGAAAATATTTAATGTAAGGGAATTTTTGGAGCTTAAAAGAATATATAGGAATACTGGAGTACTGAGATTGCAACCAAAAGGAAGTCAATCAGTCAGAGCATGGTCAGAGTTGCATGAGAGCTGCAGCCTGCTTAGAACTCTATTTCAGATCCTAAAACAAACCAAATAAATGGTTCGAAGAGTAAGTCTCAGGAATGTTCAGAAATTTAGTGTTTCTAGAAACTACCCCAAGTAAGGTTTCTGTATCATTTTATTGGTGTATTTAAGGACAAAGCGTATCATTTAGTGTTTCAAACTGGAGACACATAATCATCAGATTTTTGGACATACAGATACCTAACATTTTATTGTAGCAATCTCTCTACATGTCTGTCTTAAATCTTTTGAGGAAAATAAGAGTAACTATCTCTTTACATGTCTGTTGAATCTTTTGAGGATAGGACGATATATTTTTCTATAGTTGTATTATCAGGATTTAGCAAATTACCAGAAAGATTACAGAAGCAAAAATTGCATTTGTAAGGGAATAATTATCAATGCATATTTATTTGGAGTATATCAGCTAATATATTTTTAATTCTTTAAATGTTTAAATCTATCTTTTATAAACTGTTAAGGCATGGCATATATCTCTTGAGAAATTTTAATGGGAAGAGAGTTAAACTCACTTCCTGTCTAAAAACAGAAAGTGAACATGAAAATTTACAAATCAAACTCAGGAATGTGTACATAACAAAATATTAAAGTGTCATCATCACTGAAAATGTGTCAATGCATTCACCTATAGCTCTCAGTAATGTGCCCCAATTATGAATCATCTGGTTTTTGCTTTACCATGTTAATTAACATATATAACATGAGCTATTGTCTAAACCTTAACATGTATAAGTAGACTGACTTACTGCTCCTGATTTTCAGCCTCAACATTTCAAATTCTTAATATTGTCATTAAAATTAGTTAAAATTCGATATTTTTGTAGTGCATTTACCATTTTCATAAGAAATCTATTTTTATGTTGTATTTGACAAGCTAGTCTTAAAATGAATTATTTATTAACTCATAAATTTTATAAGATAGTTTACTTAGCATGGGGCTTTTTAAAGGATTAACAAAAAAAGCAGCTGGGCTAGATATCTTTATGGGCAATAATTAGCATCTTGCTCATTTATTTCAGAATTATCATATTTAAATTTCCTGATCATTCTTCAATTTTAATAGTACTGTATTTCTGTAAACTCATCCAAAACATTGAATTATTTGTATCTTTAGGCTTAACAGTATATCCTCATTACACTCTCAAAGTTTACTCTATTTTAATTTTTCTTTCAGTGAAAATTTCTGCCTTCCTATCTCAAACATTTCTCATTTTGGTGAGTACAAATTCAATCAGATGTACATTCTTTTTATTGCTCTATGCTACTTGAAATTTTTAAGTTTAAAAATTGTAATATCCCTAGTAAAAAGTAAATAAATAGAATCATAACCCATGTGTGCAAATAAAACCTTTTGTATAACCCAGGTTAAGGAATAGAACTTAACCTTTTCTGAAACTTTTTTTCTTTCAAAAGTTTTATTTTGGAAAATTATTATATACAAAAAATAAAGACAATCGTATAATGAGTCCCTGTGTATATCAGTAGCCATTGACACATGACCTGTCTTGTTTCTGCCATAACCCTGGGTATTTAAGTGAGATAATATTTATTAAAAATAATGGAGCATCATATTTTCAGAAAGTTTGGTAGAAAATATGATCTTTAATAACAGTACCTGTTCTTTTCACAAAGCTGATGGTTCTTGTCAGTGGTCGTTGCTCCTTGTCCAGTGAATGAATCCCATTTATATTTTTCAATGTGCTTGTCCCTGTGTTGGAGCGCAGGCTACCAGCTTCATTTTTAACCATTGCAAAACAACTTATGAGTACTAAATAAATGATTATTTAGACATTTGGACAAATTTATGTAAAGGGATATGTGGCTTATCTGGTTTTAAGAATATAAAACACATTCTTAATTTGAGAGCTTATAAAAAAAGGAATATGCCAAGGGCTAATTTTAGTATGAAAGGAGTAGTTTCCTAACCTATCACCAACCTTGTGTCATCCTTGCAGTCATTACTGCAGCCCATGTATTAAAGTAGTACATAAAATTACAATGTGGTTTCTTTCTTTTTCAAAGTGGCCTTTCTTTCAACTGAAAACTATGCTAAAGTTGGGGGAATGGTGGGTGAGAGAAGAATGGTGGAACTTTTGATTAGGAAGAGGGAAATGAGAGGGGAAGGGGTGGGGGTATGAAAAATGGTGGAATGAGAACAGACATCATTACCCTATGTACATGTATGATTACATGAATGGTATGAATGTACATCATGCACAACCGTAGAAATGAAAATTTGTACCCCATTTGTGAACAATGAATCAAAATGAAGTCTGTAAAAATTTAAAAAATATATAAATAAAAACAAAGAAAAAAATGCAAAGTTCACCATCTGTAAAATGTCATGATCATTGTAGGGAAAACCTATAAAGAATTTAATGAAATATGCTATGAATTCAGATTATGCTATGAATTCAGATAGGAAATAGAAATATTAACAGTTTAATCATAATGATTTTAAGATATTATGAATATTATATAATTTACCTTTGGTTCTGGGCCTGAAATCTGAATTAAATATTATGTACTCCTGTATGTGAGTCTGTTATATACCCTCTGAAGATCTTCACTATGTAACCTGGATAACACTAAGAATTCTTGATTTATAATCTTGTATGTCAAGTGATATACCAAATATGACATTCTTTGCCACATCATATGAATTATATAAATACTGATTGTTGCATTGTGGTGAAATGCATGCATACTTTAAGATTTGAGGTATGAATTTTTATTTCACAAAAATGCATATTATGCTGATGTTTTTCTATATGTAAGAAAGGTTTTTTTCATGCAAATTGCATAATTCTTAAAAGGAAGAGATTATCTGGATATAACTGATATACAGAGAGGTGAATAGTTTAAACAGATATTCTACATAAAATGTGTGACATTTTAGAATTTATTTATTTTTTTATTTTTTTATTTTTCAGACTACATTTAGATTCATTGTACACAAATGGGGTACAACTTTTCATTTCTATGTTTGTGCATGATTAAAATGCCTAAAGACCATTGTATTTCTAGCAAGAGAATAATAATAACTACTATTTTCTCAAGGTAATAGAGACATAGTATACAGTAATGCATGAGAGCATGCAGTCTTGGGTCAGAATTCTTGGGTTTAAAATCTGTCATGAACTCTTCAGTGGGTACTGTAGTATGATTTGGATTGCACTGGGAAATTACCTAAACATGCTGTGCTTAGTTTTTCTCATCCGGTAAATGGGCATAAAAAATAATTTTCAGAAGAAGTTAGAGTAAGGATTTTAAAAAGTCATTAAATGTAAAATACAAAGAACAGTGTCTGACACACATTGAAAATTTTAAAATATTTGATATTGCATGTATTAGGGTTCTCTAGAGGAAAAGAATCTATAGGAAGTAAAATTATCAAAAAGGTATTTATTAGATTGGCTTACACGACCAGAAGCTGGATAGTCCGCAATGGCCATCTGCAGCTGGAGAGCTGGATGAACCAGCAGCTGAGCAGTCCAAGACACAGAAGTCCCAGAACAAGAAAGATCAATAGTGCTACCGTAGTTTGAGACCAAGGTTTCTGGAAACTACCTGGAGAATCACTGGCAGAGTTCGCTTTAAAAGAATGAAGAAGCAAGAGTCCCATATACTCAGAGGATCGAAGCAGCAATCCAGAATCCATTCAAGAAGAGCTGAGCTTGCATCTGCCTCTGTTTCCTTGTTCTTCCAGCTTTTATTCCATCCTATTGGGTGGTGCTGCCCATGCTTAGGGAAGGGCTCCACTTCAGGTCACTATCCCACTTTCCAATCATAAGAATTCCTGATGTATAATCTTATATGTCAAGTAACATACCAAATATGACATTTTTGGCCTCACACCTTTATTGACACACCCAGAGGCCTTTTAATCACCGGCATCTCTCAATACATCAAGTTGAAAATTCAAATTACAAGTCTACCCCTTGTTAACTTGATATCCAAACTTGACTCTTTACATCATACTTCATCTCCAAATCAACATATTAACAGTTCATAATTCCACCTAACATAACTATCCTTCATACAACTGAAAATGTACCACTTCTCTCCCCAGAATAGAAGAACAGAAACATTACTGATGTTAAGTCAATCAGTACTACATTACATGATGAATAACAGGAAAGTAACAAACCTTTCCTCTTAATGCATGTGTAAGTATGCCTAAACATATTCTTAATGGATTAGGAAAGAAATATCCATGGCAATTATAATTGTAACTGGTCACATGGCCATAGTTGGTATTTATGACTAACTTCTTCTACTACCCATTCTGTATTCCCTCTACCTTCAGCAAGTACCTCAGCAGGTCTTGGGTCTTTCCTGGAGGTGTGACCCACATCTTCTTTCCTGGAGGGTCTGAGACATTTGTTGTCTTGCCTAGATTGGGTGTTGTAGTTTCGCATTGACCTTAATAACAGGACAGGGTAATACCAAGTGTCATACCAAGGAATCTCCTGCACTCCAGGAGTATGCTTCCTTACCTCCATTGTGGAGTAACAGTCCAATGCCCCCTTGCTAATCTGGGTCAATCACCCCCACCAGCACTGTAACTCCCTTCATAGCCTGTTGACTCAGAGGCATGAGGATCCCAAAGTGGCCAGGGGGAAGTTTTAACTTCCAGTTTAACAAAATCATTGTTGTGTCTCATGGCTGAAGCATCCCTCCTTTTGGAACTAAGACTTCTGGACCTGAAGAACCTAAGGTTGCAGGGACAGGAACCAAATACTTTCCCAGTGGGTTACTAGAGGTAATGTTGAGTGGTACCATTCCTATTTCCACCCCTTGATTCCTGGACCCATGAATTTTAGCAATAGGAGAGAGAGTACTATATAGTGGATACTGATTCAGACTATAGACAGCCTTCTAAGAACCTTATCACACTCTTCAGGGTAATTGCCGCCTAGCTGGCACTTTACCAGCATTGTTAAAATTCATTCCTTCATTTTATCAAATTAGCTGCTTCACTGGTAAAACTAGTGAATCCCATGATCATGAGCCTATTGCTTCACTTCTTTGGCTGTGAAGTGAGTTCCTTGGTCTGAGGCAATGCTGTGCAGAATACCATGACGATGGATAAGGCATTCTGTTAAGTCTGCAGATGGTCATTTTGGCTGAAGTACCACATGCAGGGAAGGAAAATCCATACCCAGAATAAGTGTCTATTCCAGTAAGGACAAAATGCTCCCTTTCTGTGATGGAAGTGGTCCAATATAATCAACCTGCCACCAGGTTGCTGGCTGATCTCCCTGGGGAATGATGCCATATCATATTGGGGACTTAGTGTTGGTCTCTACTGCTGGCAAGTTGGGCACTCAACAGTGGCTGTAGCCAAATCAGCTTTGGTGAGTGGAAGTTCATGCTGCTGAGACCATGCATAACTGCCATCCCTGCCACCATGACCGCTTTGTTCATGAGCCCATTGGGCAGAGGTTGCTGGGGAAGGAGGCTGATTGCTATCCACAGATTGGGTCATATGACCCAAGTGGCAGAGCAGCCTGCACAACAGCCTGGACCTGTTGCTGAACCTTTTCCTGTTCTGGACCCCACTCAAAACAAGAAGGTTTTCTAGTCACTTGGTAGATGAGCAGAAGTAACACACCCAAGTGAGGAATGTGCTGCCTCCAAAATCCAAATAGGCTACCAGGCATTGTGTTTCTTTCTTATTTGTAGGAGGGGCCAGATGCAACAACTTATCTTTTATCTTAGAAGGAATATCTTGACAGGCACCACACCACTGAACTCCTACAAATTTTACTGAAGTTGGAGGCCTCTGAATTTTAGTGGGATTTTTTTCCTATACTTGGACACACAAATGCTCCTCTAGTAAGTTCAAAGTGGTTGCTACCTCCTGCTCCCTTGGTCCAATCAACATAATATCATCAATATAATGAACCAGTGTAATTCCTTGTGGGAGAGAAAGAAGATCAAGATCTCTAAGAACTAAGCTGTGACACAGTGCTGGAGAGCTGACATATCCCTGAGGAAGGACAGTGGATATATATTGCTGGCCTTGCCACCTGAAAGAAAATTGTTTCTGGTGGTCCTTATGCACTGGGATGGAGAAAAAAAACATTTGCCAAATCAATAGTTGCATACCAGGTACCAGGAGATGTATTAATCTGTTCAAGCGAAGAAACCACATCGGTACAGCAGAGGTGTTTGAAGTCACCACCTGATTAAGTTTAATAATCAACTGTCATTCTCTAAGACCAATCTGACTTCTGCACAGGCCAAATAGGAGAGTTAAATGGGGATGTTGTGGGAACCACCACCCCTGCATCCTTTAAGTCCTTGATGGTGGCAATGATCTTGGCAGGATCTCTCCAGGAATGCGGTATTGCTTTTGATTCACTATTTTCCCAAGTATAAACAACTCCAGAGTCTTCCATTTGGCCTTTCGCACCATAATAGCTCTCACTCCACAGGTTAGGGAACCAGTGGGGGAGTTTTGCCACATGCTAAAATGTAAATAGCCAAAAAATAAAATGTATGACTACATTTATGCAACATTCTTAATAAAAACAAAACAATGTGTAACTGGAGTTGGATCAAAAGAAAATGACACATGTATCAATGTGAAATATACTGTAATATATTAGTAAAACAAGCAAAATACATAATCAGTTCTATATAAATTAGATAAAAGAATCATAACAATTCAGGAGGTATTATTGATAATCAACTTTAAAAAAGAGCAGCAAAAGATATTTGGGGGACTGTTGGGCATATTTGAACATGTATTACATATTAGATATTTTCTGAGATAATTACTGATTCATCCTATAATATTTTGTTTATGAAATTATATTTATAAATTTTGTTTATAATTCATATTTATATAAGTATACTTCAATATGTCTACAACGAAGGAAAATTCTGTTCTTATTGAACTTAGCATATTATTGAGCCCTTTTTATTCTTTCATATTTGCAATTTTTGATTTTGCTAATTTATTAAAGTTCTTTTATTTAGATTTTCCAATTTTTAAAAATTTACTTAAATTTATATATATGTTCATTTATGTAAAGACACTATAATATTCTCCCTCTCTCCCCCTCTCTGTCTCTCTCCCTCTCTCTCTCTCTCTCCCTTTTTCTCTTTCACATACACACACACACACACACACACACCTGGGGCATCTTTAGTGCCAGAAATTAAAGATGTGCCCAACACACATACACACGCACACATGGTGGGCAGAATAAATTAGAGGGACACTGATTCAAATAGCTGGAATATGACCTCAGACACCAAGTTCCAGGAACTAGATGCTCTCATTACTACTTAAGTATTGATTGCTGCTTTAAGCCCTTTTATTTGATAAAACTAGGGAATATTTGTGTTTATAATAAGGGTTGTACATATACATTTTAGTTCTGTGTCTTTTCTTCAGTATGTACTTTAAACAAATCATGAGTTGTTACGGATTTCTCCAACGTAGCACAGACCTATATAGCTCATTTTAGCCTTTTGCTTCAATTACCTGTCACATCTCATGCGGCCAAGAAACCTGACTTGGGTTTTGAACTTGTGATATTCCTTCCTCAACCTCCCACATTGCTAGGATCATGGGCAATGCACACCTCTATGCCCAACCAAATATGTAACTGTGAATATCACTATTATGTAAAACTATAATACACCAATTAATAAAAAAAGGTAATTCTGACTGTCTACCATCCCTTTATTTATCCATTTTCAAGATACACATGCAGCGTTTTCAGATCTCACCAATCCCACCATGAGAACAACTTTATCAACTAAACTTCAGTGCTTCTGTATAGCCCTTTATATTTATTCTTATGGGCTCTGTTCCTTATCAAAGTTGCTTAATTTACTTTGTCACAGTCTGCATTCCATCCTGGGATCTCTGTACTCCTAATTTGTTTTTTGTTTTTTGTTTGTTTCTTTGTTTTGTTTTTAATTTGTGCACATTAAGGCTCAGGCTTTGCTTTGTATAATTCTATGAGTTTTGACAATGTGGTTATTCAGGGGGCCACAAATAGTACCAGAATAGTTTCACAGTCCTAAAAAATATCTCTTCATAAAAATAACACTTCATCCATTCATGTTCCCCTCTTCAAGAACCCTGACAACCACTGATTTGTCTACTCTCTCCATAGTTTCTTTCCAAAGAACATCATATAAATGGAAGCACGTGGTATGTAGGCTTTCAGACTGACTGTTTTAACAATATGCAGTTAGGTTTCATTCAAGTTTCAGCATGTCTTGAAATACTGTCTTATTTTTTTAATTATTTGTCTCATTTTTTATTATTATTGAGTATTCCAGTGCATGGATATGCCAAATTTTGTTATCCATTTGCCTGTTGAAGAGACTTTTGTTTACTTCCCATTTTTAGTGTCTGTGAATTAAGTTTCTACAAACACTCATCTGCAGGTTTTGTGTGGAATATGATTGCCAGATTGGTTAAGACTTATGTTTAGCTCTGCAAAAAATCCACTGAGTTGTTTTCCAGAGTGATTGTATCATTGTATGTTCTCATCAGCAATGAGAACACTGTGGTTCTGCTTCCTTTGATAACAACCACTATTGTCAGGTTTTTTTCACATTTTTTTCTATTTAGCCAATCTTATGGTTATATAGTGATTTAATCTTTTCATTTCTCCAATAACACATGATGATGAGTATCTTTTTATTTTTATTTGATATGTGTATATCTTCTCTGTTGAGGTTTCTTTTGAGAACTTTCCATGATTATTAATTTGAAAAAAATAATGTTTTTTTCTTTGATTTTAAGAGCTTTTGTATATTTTTGATTCTTGGAAATTTATTCAAGCAGCATTTTCTCTTAATGTATTTCACAGAAATTTACAATTTTTGAAAAAGAACCTTCTAATTTCTTATCTTTCAAGGACATTCTGTTGGTATTGTATTAAAAAGTTATCAACAAACCTGAGGCCATATATATTTATTTTCTTATATTTTTCTTGTGGAAATATTATACTTTTGAAAATTGTATGTAGGGTTATGTCTTGTTAAATCTTGTGTGACTATAAAATATATCAGCTAATATATAACGAATAGAAATTTAATCATTTACTATACCAGAGGCTGGGAATTCCAAGATCCAGAAGATAAATAGTATCTGGCAAGAACTTTCTTCTGTGGGGAGCAGAGTACTGAGGATTGAACCCAGGGGCAATTTACTCCTGAGTTCCATACCCAGCCCTTTGTATTTTTTACAGCTGGTAAGCACCTTTTTGCTATGTCATCCCATAGCATGATGGAAAGTAGAAAGCAGAAGGACAAAAAAAAAAAAAAAAAAGGCAAGAGAGAGTAAGAGGGAAGGAAAGAGAGAGAGAGGGGGAAACAGAGAGAGAGAGAGAGAGAAAAAGAGAGAGAGAGAGAGAGAAATGGACCTGAACTAATGCTTTCATTTAATATCACAATAATGACATTAATTTTTTCACTCTGCCATCATGGGCTAGTCATTCCTCATTAGGACCCACCTCCCAACATCATTAAATTGGTGATTAAGTTTCCAACACATGTTTTTGGGGTGAAATATTCCTAAACCATAACAGGCATTAATTCATTTCAATACAAGTTTTGTATTAAATGAAATATTTGGGTCTGTGTTCATCTTTTGCCTACGGACATCCAATGACTACAGAACTCTGAGACTATCCTTTCTCCATTGAATAGCTTTCATGTTTTGTCAACTATCAGTTGAAATTACTTGTGTGAGTCTATTTCTTTGTTCTTTATTCTATTGTATTGATCTAAGTGTCTGTTTTTTTTTTTTTTACCAGTACCACCCATTCTTGATTATTGTAACATTTAGAGTAAGCCTCAAATTCAGAGAGTTTAAATCCTGTGAATTTGTCCTTTCCAAGCATTTTAGATCCTTTGCATTTCAAATAAATTTTCAGTATCTACAAAATACTTTTCAGAAATTTTGATTGGATGTTCAAGACAAGTTGGGAAGAATTGCCATCTTGGTTAACACTTAGACCTCTAATCTACAAATGTGAAATATTTCTCCATTTCTTCATTTGATTTCTTTCATCAGTATTTTGTAGTTTTCCACGTATAGATTTTTATGGATATTTTATTACTTATACCCAAATAACTTTTGTGTGCTGTTTTAAATAGTATTGAGTTTTTATTTCAAATTCCAGTTTCTTATTGTGGGTATGTATAAATGAGACCCAGCCTTGTATCCTAGCCTTATTATAAACTAGCTTATTTTTAAATGATTTTATGAATTGCTTGGAATTTTCTACATCAATTGTCAAGTCTTTTATGAACAAAGAGAGTTTTTCCTTCTTTCTCAATTTATGAACATTTCTTCTTGTCTAATTAAAGGAGTTAGAACTTCTGGTGTCATGTTAAATGGAAAATATGGGAAAAGACAAATATTGTCTTTTCAATATTTGAAGTTTCTCATAGTTAAGGATAGTATTAGCTGGGTGTTCTATTCTGGCTTAATTAAATTAAAGAATTTTCTATTTCTATTTTTCTAACCTTCTATCATAACAGATGTCTAATTGTGTGGATTTTTTTTGATCTATTGATATAAATATATTTTAATAATTTATAAATTTAATAATTATGAATAAATAATAATCATACATTTTATAATTCAAACATTATGACTTTTAAAGCAACCTTGTATTCCTAAAATGAGTCACACACTTTGATGTACTGTATTTTTTTATGTTGCCAAATTTTGCTTACTTGCATGTGAAGAAAGTTTGCATATGTGTTCATGAGAAATGTTGATCAGTAGTTTTCCTCTTGGAAATGTTTTTACTTGCTATAAAAATAATGTGAGTTCATAGAAGGACAGAGGAAGTGTTACTTCTGCTCTAATTTTGGGGGAAGAGATTATGGGGAACTGATATGCCATTTGTAAGTGATTGGTAGAAACACGAGAAAACAGTCTAGTGCTTTATGATGGGGAAAGTTATTAATTATTGATTCAATTTCTTTAAAAGATTTAGGTGTATTCTGATTATTCCTTTTTGTGTGAGTTTTATAATTTGTAACTATCAAGGAAGGAATCTTCTTCCATTAAATTACAAAATTTCTGAACAGAATTATTTTTAGTATTCCTTTAGTGTTCCTTGATGTCCATGAGATCAGTAGTGATGACCCCTCTATTGTTGCTGATATCAGTGATTTATGTATTTTTTTTATTATTTAACTTGAAATTTACCTTTTATTATTTGAAAGAACTACCTCTTGGTTTAACTGACTTTCTACAAAGTTATGCTTTTTTTTCAAATTTAGATTTCTACTTTAATTGTTGGTATTTTCTTTTTTCTGCTTGCTTTAAATTTATTTTTGTTTTTCCTCTGGTGTTTTGAAGCAGAAGTTTAGGTTATTGATTTAGATGTTTTGTATTTTATAACATGCATTTATTGCTACAATATTCCTCTGAGCATCTTTTTCACAGCATCCAAATGATTTGAATGAGTTACATTTTCTTCTTCTTGTATGGAGTTATGTGTCTGCATATGTATTTTTTTCTTTTATGATTTTTTAAACCATAAAGTATTTAGAAGCATATTTGTCACTTCCAAATATTTGGAGATTTTTTCCAACTGTAGCTGATTTCTTCTTTAATAATTTTATTGTTTTAGAACATGCCCTATATGATTTTTATTATTTTAAATTTCCTAAGAAGCTTTTAATAGTTTAGGGGTTGAAAAGAATGTATGTTCTGCTGTTGGATGGAGTATTCTATAAATGCCAATTATACCATGTTATTTCAAAATGCTATACATGTCTTCCATAAAGTTACAAATTTTATGGCTGTTGTTCTGTCAATTTTTGACAAAAGTGTGTCAAAGTCTACAAATAGCATAGAAATTACTAGATTTTCCATTAAGTTTTGTCAATTTCTCTTTCATATATTTTTAAGCAATCTTTGTCTGTGGATAATCCCTTAAATTGTGCCTTCTTAAAGACTTAACCCCTTTATTATTGTGTGAGGCTCCTACTTATCTTTAATCAACTTCATTTGACTTTTACTTTGTCTGAAATTAACATAACTATTCGAGCCTTCCTTGATTGTCATAGTACATTATTCTCATTCCTCTATTTTCAGCCTAGGAAATTACATTTTAAATCAGTTTTTAATAGACAAAAAAATATTTATTTATGTATTCTGATAATCCTTATCTTTTTTATTTGAATGCTTGTACTATCATGCTTAAAGTATCACTATGAATTTCACTTCCAGTTCTAAAATGTGAAGAGCTTGAAATTTGTAACCCTAAATTTAAAAAATTGAAACAATCTGAAAATCAATCATGTTTGCCACAACTAATTTGCAGAGAAAACAGCCATGTAATGTGTGAACAGATAAATCCTGAGAGTCCCAGACAAGATTTCAGTACCTGAAATGGACTCTGCTGTGCCAAGTACTATGACTAAAATTTAAATGTTAATTTTGAAAAATTATTAGAGACAGGGTGTGAAGCAAGAAGAGAGTGAGACACTAGCCATCTGAGAACACAGACAATAATTTCATAGGTATTATTATGAGTAACTCCACCAAATGAGATTCCAGAAAAGATCCCTTCATGGTTCTGCAGGGGAAAAAGGAATATTAAACATTGTGAACTATGCTCAGGATATTCTCTTCCAGAAAAGTCTACTTACCTGCAGAAAAAGTCTTTAACAGAGTCTGCTCTGTTTCTTCTAAATGTTTTAGAGGAAAAGCATTACTAACTCTAGCCTCCTCAGCCTTCCTGTCTTACATAAGGAGTGGGAGGAAATAAGAAACACCTTACAGATCATAGCCCAGCAAACAGGCCACTGAATGATGGATTTAATGATAACTTTACAGAATGCTTCTCTTCACCCATACCTTACCAGC
This sequence comes from Glaucomys volans, assembly GCA_020662805.1. Taxonomy (NCBI): domain Eukaryota; kingdom Metazoa; phylum Chordata; class Mammalia; order Rodentia; family Sciuridae; genus Glaucomys; species Glaucomys volans. The sequence goes on along the minus strand of JAJEJO010050379.1, from coordinate 606,408 downwards.
AGTCAGGAGGGCTCCAGGTTAATGATAGTGGATAACAGTGAAGAGAGCTCAGAAAAAGTCTCCCTTAAGAGAAGTATTTTGTAAAGCCCAAATACAACATGATAGAGCAAAAAGAGATAGTAAAATTGTTGAAACCTCCGGCATCTACAGCTACAGGAAGCAGCTCAACTCCTTCCCAGAGTAGAATAAATCTTCACACTAAAGTCCTCTCTCAGTTCTTATTACTGCATATACGATATCTAGTTTTTGAACAAATAAATTACAGATCATTCTAAAAGCCAAAAGAAAGCACAGCTGAAAGAGATACAGGAAGCATCAGAACAGGAGTTACACATGACACTGACTTTGAATGTATCAGACAAGTAATTAAAAATACTACTTGCTTATAGTCCCAGCTACCCAAGAGGTCCAGGAAGAAGATCACTTGAGCCCAGGAGTTGGAACCAGTGGGAGAAACATAGGGAAATCCATCTAACCACTTCTCCCAAATGGATTAATATACTAAGGGCTTTTATGAAAAACAAAGATAATATGAAAATAGGTGGGTAAGATAGAAGGAAGATGGGTACTCTAAGTAAAATATCAAAGGCAATGTTAGAAGTACAAAACTACAAGTGAAGAACACTTTTGATGTGCTCCTCAGTAGACTGCACGAATTGACAAAATCATCATTAGCTTTAAGATATATCAATAAAAAGTTATAGATTGAAAGATATTGAAAAATTTTATCAAGTCTACAAACAAAAAGAATTGGTCCTTTTAGTTAAATTTGCAGAAGACTTTGCCCCTAAGTAATTAAGTGTCAGTTCCCACATCTTTCTGTTTGTGCCTGTTATTCCAGATTTCAGAGTAGCAGTTTGCCCTGTGACTCAATTTTTTGAAATGTCTGAAAGAAGTCATTGATTTTCGGTTTTTCCAGCTTTTTCTTCTTATTATAACAGAAGTCATGACTTTCAAGTTCTGCTTATGTCAAGCTTAAACATTAAATAGTTTGATTTTAAACATTTGTTTCTATTATTTTAAAAATTATGTAAACCAGATAAAATAGCAGGGCAAAGAAAACTTTTTATGTACTGTCATACTCTGTCTTAATTTTATCAGTAAAAATTCAGGTCTTTATAAATGTACACACACACACATGTATATATATAAAATATATGTTTATATGATATATTAGTACATTTATATAATGTACATTATATATGTATATATTTGACAAATACCTTATTCCATATTCTGTTTTATTCTTGATAGTGATTACTCAGTTCTCCAGTTTATAAATTTTTCAGTTGTACAATATTTATTTGCTTTTGCATGTTTGTCTCATATTTTAGATTAAAACACTTAAAAAAAAACTCATATAGAGTTAACAGATACATCTGACATGGATTATAGCTGCTTTAGATTCTTATACTCCAGTTAAAAATTAACTTCTTTATGGAAAAGCAATCCAAGCCTGTAAGACTGGTAGTTGCCTAGGTGTCATTTTGCATCTGTTCCTTAGTGAAGCAACCAAAAATGGTGAAAAGATTTTTTTTTTTAATGTAAGTCTGGAAATTATCCTAAAGCAATATGGCAAAGAAAACATATTTTGCAAAATCTAAATCTTTATCAGGCAAATGTATTTGATGGTATTTGAGATACCAGCACCTCACCTATCCTCCAACTCAGCATGGCAGAAGCACCACACCTGATGGATGTGAACAAGAAGACAGAACTACTTCTGATGTGTCCGGTCAAGAGTTTTCAGAAAAGCAGGCCACCAGCACATCTCATCCTCCCAACTTCTGTTCCAGGAATGAAAGCTAAGATGCCTAGACTTTCTCTGTCTCATCAGCCCATAGTGATTGGGTATATGTTTTTTAGTTTATGACAAGTTAGCAGAGAAGTATGAAATGACTCAAGAACACTGACATTATTGGGAATATATAAAATTCAGAGAGTTCACTCTGAGATAAATTAAAGAGCAAAGGGAAATCTGAAACAATTTAAGTTTGGTGTTTATTATTAGAATAATTTAGGCAATTAGCTACCCATAAAATATAAATCAAAAACTGCAATGAGATACCAGTGTTGAGGAAGATGTGAAGACGTTGACGTTCTTATGTACTAATGACAGAAAGGCAAAATGGTGTAAATGCTTTGGAAGAGTTTGGTAGTTCACTGAAGTTTAAACATGGAATTGTGATCCAGCGATTCCTCTTCTAGGTATGTACTCAGAGAACTGAAAACAAAGTCTGTACAAAAGCATTCTATGGCAATGTTATTCATAATAACTAAAAAGTACAATTATACTCAACATTCATCAACTTTCAAATGAATAAATACAGACATTATATATTCATACAATAAAATACTATTTGGCCATATAAAAATTACAAATGAACACATGCTACAAACTGTATCATGAAACCGTGAAACCATTATTTTAAGTGAAAGAAGCTAATCACAAAATAGTAAAAATTTTATGAGTGTGTATAACATATATACATATATACACATGTATGTCCTTTCATATATACATGTATGTGTGTATATACATTATATGTCAGTGGGTGTATAAATACATATCTACAGGACATGTATGTTTATATATGTACCCCAACACATCTCCAGTAGATAAATCCGTGAAGGAGGAAAGAAGGCTAAACACTTCCTAGGGCTGAGAGACTTGTGAGGAGAGAAACTGGTAATGATTATGGGATTAGAGGAGGGTGATGAAAATGTTCTAAGACTGACTGAGGTAACAGTGTATGTGTAGCTCTGTGTGTGAAACAAAAACCATTGAAATGTACACTTTTATTAGGTGGACTGTATGGAAATTGTATTATATCTCGTGAAGCTATTATTTTAAAAATCCAAACTTTTTAGTACTAAAATTATTTATAAATAATTATACTTCCCACCAACTCTCTACTCCTGCTGTGTATTAGTAACTATATTCAATATCTTAAAACCACATAATAATTAGGCAAAATAGATTTCCTTATGATTATATTGTGGATGGAGATTTAAGTCGCATCATATCTAGGATGTGAATTCGGGACTGTTCTGCTTACTACACTTTCAGTACAGTAACCTAACTCTACTGCAGTTTTTTGAGAGGACAGATTTAAACAAGTACATAATCTTGCTTAATAAAACATTGCTATTTTGGTTTATTCATTCATCCACTTTTTAAAAATAAGTACCTGCCACACTCTTTCTACTACCCAAGCCTGACATAGTCACTGAGTCATTAAACTGGGGGAAATGTGCTCTATTGTCCAATTCAGCTTAGTTCTGTCCTACAAAGAAAAGAAAGACTATTCAATTTTCAGGATCATTAGTTCCTTTAGTAAATACAAGTTAGATTTATCATGGCCAAATGAAAACATTGAGTTGTTGCAGTAGATTTTAATATTAAGTATAAATCCACAAAAGATTTTCATATTAATTGTTTTGACAATTTTTTGCAGTGTCAGGAAACTGTGATACCTTTCCTTATCCATCCTCAAGAGTCACAGCTTGTTATTGCTATAGCAATAGATGGGTTAAGAAGAGAAAATCATAAAAATGTATTTAATCATAGTTTTATATGACACTAGAGTCTTTAGAAATGAAGACCCAAAGACTGATGGAAAATTGTCTATTTTTATGCTCAGTTATGATAAATAGTGGACATGTGAAAATATGATTGGAGAAAAAGTTATGACTTTATGGTAATACATGAAGGGGAAAATCTTAAAAGGTCTGTCTCTTCAGATTTTTCTTGGCCTGTTAACAACATTCCTTCATTCCAGGTATGGAGCAGGGCCCCTCTGGAATGAGGGTCCTGAAGGTGGAAGGAAGAAAGGAGAAAGTGATCATTCTAGGTTTTATAGCTTGCTTTGGAGGAGCACGGTTCTGATCTATATGACTTTGGGGAGGAGGAATTCTAATTGCTGTGAGTCCCTCTGATGGAGAAATAGAGCCCAAAGACAGGACAGGTAAAAGTCAAACAGATCTTGCTTCTGATGTCTTTCTGATTTCCCTAAGTTCCAAGTATTCAGTATGCCAGATTTAGGGATGTTGTGTCCTCAACCATGAATCACCAAATAATGAGAATCTTTCTGCTCTTCATTTATTAACCTAAATGAAATTCAAATTGACAGTCATTCTTGAAGAGGATCAGCTATGAAGACAGTAGCAGGTAGAGGGAATAAAGGATTAGATTTATAAGTTGACGTTTCTTATCTCCTAAGTCATTCCAACCTCAGAGAAACTATGTCATATAAGAAATCAAAGTTATTATACATGGTCAGACAAGCACTCATGGTGATAAGTCTCTCATTTTCCTGGATCCCTGAGTTTGATTCTTCTTATTCAAAGAAATTTTGTGGAGATAAAATGTTAGGATTTAAATGAAAGCAAAAAAATTATCCCTCATTTAGAATGAATATAAAATTATAACACTGTGCATTATATACAGTTTTTCCAAGACACTTAAGAGTCTCTGAGTAAATTTCTCAAAGAAAAGCAGAACCTTGGCTATCAGGAATTACTTCAAATTACAGACATCCATCTTTGGTTACTTCAAATTGCAGACATCCACCTTTGGTTAGGTGGTTAGGGAAGGTAAATTCACCGAACTTTTCAGAGTAAAATGAAAGCAAAAAAAAAAAAAAATATGATAATCAATATTGATGGCCATTACTCATATGTTGATGGTTGGAATAAAATTTGAAACTAGAACTTTGGGCAATATAACTTGATGATTTCTCTCCAAACTAAGTTTGCATTTTTCTTTCTTTTTAAAATGTTTTATTTGTTCTAATTTTTTATACATGACAGAATGCATTTATACATTTTGATAGGTCATACATAAATGGAGTGTAATTTCTCATTTTTCTGATTATAGAATACATATTGTAGGATCAGATCGGTCATAGAGTCATTTATGTACATGAGGTAATGATATCTGTTTCACTCTACTATCCTTCATACCCCCATATTCCTTCCCCTCCCTTCACTCCCCTTTTTCTTGAGTCAAGTAATTCTAGAATTATATGTTCCATAATATTATATGTTGAATATATTAAGGTCATTTTACCTTGACCACCACCCTAACATTCACAACACCACATTTTCAACAAAACTTCTGAAAACCAAATCGCTAAATTTTCTTGACATTTTCTTTTTAAATATTTTTTTACTATACAGTCAGAATTATTTTCAAAATACATAAAGAAAAAATCATGTCATCTTCTAGTTCAATTTTTCAAAGGTCTTTCCATTTCCCTTAATTAATGTAAACTTCTTACCATTTCCTACAAGAGAGTGTGTGGCCTGGCTTCTGGTCTAGTTTCTCATGAGTCGTACCTCTAACCACCTTAACATCCTTATTTTCTTCTTCTTTTTGTTTAACAAGTAATTTTTAATGCAAATAAATATAAAGAATAGTGGGTTTTATTGTGGCATAAATTTGTCCAAGCATGTAATATATTTTAAGTTGTTCTATTTGATTTAATCTAAGCAACAATTTTTTAAAAATTTGTCTTGCAGTTTTTTTGATCCATGTGCTGTTTAGAAGTGTGTTTTTAAATCTCTAAGTATACTGATATTTTTCTGTTATATTTGTTAGATTTCTAGCTCATTTAATTGTGGTCTGAGAGAATATTTGCTTTGACTTCTATTTTTACAAATTTGTTATAACTCTGAATGTTCTCTGTCTTGGTTATGTTCCATCTGAGCCTGAGCGTGTATATTCTGCTTTTGTTGTATAAACATGTGACTGATGTCAATTAGATCCATTTGATTGGGCTATTCAATTAAAATATGTTGCTGATTTCCTACCTGCTCTATCTATCCATTACAGAGAGATGGATGTTGAAGTCTCCAGCTTGAATAGGGAATTCTTCAATTTCTCCTTTTAGTTTTTAACCCAACATATGCTGACATTCTGGTGTTAGGCACATACACACTGAAGACTTTTATGAATTGATCCATTTATCATTGTGTGTGCTCTTCTTTAGCACGGATCATTTTCCTTGCTCTGAAGCCAACTTTGAAATTAATATAGCTACTCTAGCATGTTTTGAATTAGGGCTCCAATGACATATCTTTCTCTACCTACTTTCTTTTAATTTATATGTGTCTTCATATTTCATATGATGCCCTCATTTTGGAACTTTTTTTTTTTTTTTTTTTTTTTTTTTTTTGGTGTTGTGGTTTTAAACCGGGTGTTTTTTTTTTGTAGGGAAGACCTCTTCAACTTGGGGTTTTCCCCCCACCACGAC
>JAJEJO010050379.1:526576-600051 GCA_020662805.1 Glaucomys volans | reverse complement strand
AGGGCCTTGTGCTTGCAAGGCAAGCACTCTACCAACTGAGCTATATCCCCAGCCCGGAACATTTTTTAATCCATGTTCACAACATGTCTTTTAGTTGATATATTTATTTTATTTATGTTTTTCAGTGATTATCAACATCCCTGTATTGATATTTGCATCTGTTGCTTTGTTCTGAGTTTTCTTTCTTTTATTCATGTCATCATGTTGTAGCATGCACTGATTTTAACTGTTTTGCATTATTGTATTTTGTCTTCTTTCTTAATATGTTAAGTTTATACTTCTATTTTACTTTTTGGTAGTTGATCTTTATTCAAAATATACTCTTCCCAGTACTCTTTCAAATGACAGTACACCATTATCCAAGAAGTATAAATATCATATAGAAAAATATTCCAAATTTTTTCCTCTCATCGCTTATATGATGACATTCATTGCATTTACCAATAAGTTATAATCACTGAATGCATTACTTTCTGCCATTATTATTTTAAATACCTGCTATATATGGAATCAAGGATAAGAGAAATCTTTGATTTTACTGTTATTTATTCCTTTTCTACCACTGTTTTTGAGGTTTATATTGCACCTTCTATCTTATTTTAACTGATACAGAAAATGAAAGTTAAACATATTAATGGGTTAGCTTGTAATGTTTGACACAGGTATACATTGTGTGATATTTAAATTTGGTAAAACATATTCATCTCCTTAATTTTTAACTTTTTGTAATGAAAACTTTCAAAATCCTTTGTTCTATTATCTTGAAATGTACACTAATGATTATTATCTATAGTCACCATATCGCACAATAGTACCCCAGAGCTTCTTGCTTCTGTTGAACTGTAGCTTAGTACTCAGTGATCAAACTTTCCCCATTCCATCCCCCACCACCATTTTTCCCTGCCTCTGGTAAACACCATTCTATTCCCAGCATTTATATCATCAAATTTTTTAGATTTAGCATCTGAGTGAGATCTTGCAGTACTTTTCTTTTAGTGCCTAACATATTTAACATAATAATCTTTATATTTTTACATATTCCAGGATTTCCTCTTTGTTTTTGTTTTGTTTTATTTTGCTCCTGAGAATTGAACCCAGGGGTGTCTATTCCTGGGTTATATCTCCAGCCCTTTTGATTATATTTTTCTGAGAAAATGTCTTATTAAATTTCTTAGGGCCTTGCTAGGCTGATTTCAAATAAGTATTTCATTCTTTTTGTGGCAGAATAATAATTCCATTGTTTTATTTGTACCAAATTTTCTTTATCCATTCATCAGCGCATGAACACTAAGATTGATTTGATGTCTTGGCTACTGTGAATAGTGCTACCATAATTATGTGAGTGCAGGTGTCTCTTTGACATACTGATTTCATTTCCTTTGCAAATATACAAAAGTGGGATTGCTGTATCATATGGTAATTCTACTTTCAGTTTTTGGAGGAAACTTCATACTTTTTGTTTCATAATGAGTGAACTAGTTTACATTTTCACTGAGAGTTTGTAAATTCCTCTATTCTCCACATCATCATTACAACTTGTATGATCTTTTATAATCATCACTTTAATTGGCATGAGGAGACATCTCTTGTGGTTTTTGAATTACATTTCCCTGATTACTACAGACATTAATCATTTTTTTCCATATATCTGCTGACAATTTGTATGTTTTCTCTTAAATGTCATCTTGTCGACTGCCCACATTTAATTGGGTTAGTTGGTGTTTCCTCTTGAGCTTTTACAAGTTCCTTATATATTCTAAGTATTCGACCCTTGTGAAACACATTTTAAAGTATTTCCTTTTATTTGAAAAGCTCCTTCCTCAGTCTGTTGATTATTTCCTGTGCAGAAAGTTTTCAGCTGGTCACAATCCTATTTTTTTTTTTTTTTTTTTTTTTTTTTTGCTGTGGGTACAAAAAAATTTGCCTATGCTTTAGGCTTAGTTTCCAAGAAATTTTTGCCCTTTGAAATGTCCTGAAGGGTTTATCCTGTTTTTTGTTTGTTTGTTTGTTTTCTATTAGTTTCATAGTTTCTGATCTTACATTTATGTCTTTAACCATTTAGAATTCATTTTTGTAACTTGTGAGAAAGTCATCTAGTTTAATTCTTCTGTATAGAAGAATCTATCCAGATTTCCCAATATCATGTATTACATATCCTATACTTCCATGGTTGTGCACGATGTAGATTCATACCATTCATGTAATCATACATGTACATAAGGTCATGATGTCTGTTTCATTCCATCATTTTTCATACTCCCTCCTTTCTCTCATTTCCCTACATTCTTCTCTCACCCCCCCTTCCCCAAACCGATTATATATCATCATCCACTTATCAGGGAAAACATTTGGGCTTTGGTTTCTTGGGATTGGCTTATTTCACTTAGCATGATATTCTCCAATTCCATCCATTGATCTGCAAATGCCATAATATTATTATTCTTTATAGCTGAATAATATTCCATTGTGTATACCACCATGTACAACTAATTAGAACAAATAAAATAATTTTTTAAAAATCCTATATTTTTCCAATGTGTGTTCTTAGCAATTTTGTTGAAGATCAGTTCGGTGTAGATGTTTATATCTTTAATTCCAGGTTCTCTATTGTGTTGCATTGGTTTATGGGTTGGATTTTATTTGCCATGCTGTTTTGACTACCATAGATATGTTAGTAAACTTCTCATTACTGTATGAATGAAACCTGAGATAAATAACTTCTGAACAGGGAATGCTTATTTTGGTTCACAGTTCTGAAGGTTCTAGTCAAAGACTGTGCAGTCATGTACTTCGTTTTTCTACTAGGGATACCAGTTGGTAATGATGAGGAGTATGTGGCCCAGAGAACCATTCTCTTCATGATCTAGGAACCAGAGAGACAGGAGAGCCTGTGTTTTTACCATTCCCTTGATGCACACCCCCAATGACCCAAGGAATTCCCATTGGGTGCCACCCACTGAAGGTCCACAGAAACTTTCAACAGTACCGGTCTGGAGAGCAAGTATTAATGTGTGATATTTGACATAGAACATCCAAATTAAAGCAATTGCTTTGTAGTCATTCTGAACTTAGGAGGTATAATATCTCTTACTTTGTTCCTTTTGATGGAAATTGCTTTGGCTATTTGGGAATTTTTGTCATTCAGTAATTTCAGGATTTTTTTCAAGGTGTATATGAATTGTTATTGGAATTTTGATAGGAAATACCTTGAAGCTGTAGATAACTTTGGATATATGAACATTTTTACAACATTTCTGCTTTTGATCTGCACACGTTATGTCATTCTATTTCTTAATGTCTTATTCAATTTTGTTCATCAATGTTTATAGTTTTCATCATAGAAATCTTTATATTTTGGGTTAAATTTTTCAGTTAGGTGTTCAGTTTTTGGGTAGCTATTGTAAAGCAATTGCTTTCTTCATGTCCATTTCAGAGAATTCACTATTGACATGTAGAAATACTACTGATTTCATATGTTGGTTTTGTATCCTGCAACTTTGTCAAATATGTTGTTTCTTAGAGTTTTGGGGTATAGTCTTTGTGTGTGTGTGTGTGTTTGTGTGTGTGTATCGATGACCACAGGTTCAGAATAATTAATCTGACTCATCATTTCTGAAAAGACAGACACGAGACCAAATTATAAAAACTAGAATAAGTATCCAATTCTTCAACATGCAGACATTGCCATATGCTGAAACACGTCAAAAACATAAACCAAGATCTCATGTAACCAACAAAATAACACCAAATACCTACTATAGAGCAACTAATATGTGATATATATTTCTGGACAGAAATATGTTGTCAGCCAAATTGGAATAACTTTTTGTGTTATTCGTTTCTTTCCTTACTTTGAGAATTCTCTCTTTGAGAGCTTTATTATACTATGTCTAAGGGTAGAATTTGTTAAATTGTATCTGAATGGTTACCTTTAACCTTCCAGTACTTGGATTTTATATCCCTCGCTGGGTTTGTAAACTATTCTGTTATGATTCTTTTGAATAATCTTTTTGCTCACTTGGCATTCTTAACTCTGTCTTGAATGCTGATAGCTTGAATATTTGCTCTTTTAATGCAATTCCAAATTTCCCATAAATGTTCTTCATTCCCTTCATTCATTTCTTCTTTTCTCCTGTGACCGTGCATTTTTAAACCTATTTTTAGCTCAATGTTTCTTTCTTCTGTTCAATCTGTTTAATCTAGTCTGCTATTGGTAGTTTCTATCACATTTTCAATTTGTTTAAAGTACTTCTTAACACAAGATTTTTATTTCATTCTTAAATCTTTCTGTAAATTTTCTCTGATAAAGTATTCAACTGTGCCTCTGTGTATTCTTGAAATGTATTTAGGTTTCTAAAAACAGATATTTCTAATTCTCTGCAAAAAAAAATTCACATATTAGTATTTGGTCTTATTTTGTTGGTTAGATGAGATCTTGGATTTTGATGTGTTTTAGCATATAGCAATGTCTGCATGTTGAGGAATTGGATACTTATTCTAGTTTTTATAATTTGATCTTGTGTCTGTCCTTTCAGAAATTATGAGTCAGATTAATTTTTCTGAACCTGTGGTCCTCGCCACTGTTTAATCATGAAATGGAATCTTGTCTATGGTAGATGCGTTGTCACTGAGTTAGCACTAGAGGGTGCCCCAGACCCAAATTTGTCCCACATCTGAAGTCAGTGTATTATCTAGAATGAACTGGGAGGGTGCCCAATAAAAGGGTAGCCCAGTTCTGAAAACATCTGCCTGGACTGGGTGGACCCACATGTCTTATTCATAGTCATTCCTGTGTAAGATACCATAGGAGTTTGCCTTGCACTGAGCTTCACCATTGAAAGACTACCCCTGGATTTAAAAAAAAAAATGACTTAGTACCTACTTCTTTTTTATTTCCCTAAATGGACAATGAATCTCTTCTGTCTGGATTTGCCATGGTTGGGCACTACCATGACCACTGATGCTACAATGCTGGGTCACAGGAACAGCCCACTGTCTACTGAGGCCAGTGCAGCACAGGGACAGGACCAAGGCTTACACTCTTGTGAGCAGCCTACCCTTTGGTACAGTCAAGGCCCAAGACCACTACAGTAAGCCTCAGCTGAAACGAAAGTCTCACCGACTGGGATCTTGGGCCTCTGCCAGGCACTGGGACAGGTCCAGAAATACAGTTTGCAAGTGTTGACCGGCAGACAGGGACTATAGTACGGGGACTTAGAACCATGTCTCACCATGATGGATCTGGTCCTGGGTTGTACATTTAATGTTTGGACTTAATTCTCTCCTTCTGTCTTGAGGAAGAGACATCTCTCCACATACCATTGTACCTAGAGCTGGGGAGGAATGGTGTAAACAACCCTTTCCCTCCTTCTCTAATGCATCTTTTCTTAACATCATTCTAAATAGGTACTGTGATGTCTCTGTGGTTCTCTTAGGACTTGTGAATGTAGTGTCATGCATGGAAAGCTATTTAACTATGTTTTCTAGAAGATAATCATTAGACAGTCTTATGCCACTCTGCTTTATTCCACCTCTTTACCATTCTGCCTTTGTTTGTGGAGATCTGTTTCTAACATATATCATCTTCCTTTTGTCCAATTTTTTTTTAACATTTGTTGTTTTATTTTATTTTTGTTTAAATTTTTTAATTTGTTCTAATTTGTTGTACATGATAGTAGAATGCATTTATCCTTTTTAATAGATCATACATAAATGGAGTGTAATTTCTCATTTTTCTGATTATACATATTGTAGGATCATATCAGCCATGCAGTCATATATGTACATGAGGTAATAATGTCTGTGTCACTCTAATATCAATCCTTCCCCCATTACCCCTTGCTCTCCCTTCACTCCCCTCTACCTAATATAAAGTAACTATTCTTCCCTATCTACCCCACCCTCCCTCTCATTGTGAATTAGCATCCACATATCAGAGAAAACATTTGGCCTTTGGTTTTTTGGGTTTGGCTTATTTCACTTAGCATGATATTCTCTAATTTCATCCATTTACCAATAAATGCCATAATTGCATTCTTCTTTATAATAATCCATTTTATATATATATATACATATGTATATACATGTGTATGATATATATGTACACATATATATACATACAAAAAATCCAAGGCATGGCAAAATATAGTAAATGTAGCAAAATACACACACACACACACACACACACACACCACATTTTCTTTATTCATTCATCTGTTGAAGGTCATCTAGGTTGGTTCCATATTTTAGCTATGGTGAATTGAGCTATTATAAACATCCATGTGGCTGCGTCACTATAGTATGCTGATTTTAAGTCCTTTGGGTATAAACTAAAGAGTGGGGTAACTGGGTCAAATGGTGGTTTCATTCCAGGTTTTCTGAGGAATCTCCATACTGCTTTTCATAATGGTTGTACCATTTTGCATTCCCACCAGCAATGTATGGGAATATATTTTTCCCCATATGCAAAGCAGATCTATTGGCAATAAATTCCTTCAAATTTTGTTTTACCAAGAGAATCTCTTATTTTTCTTCACTTTTAAAGGACTATTTTGCTGAATTCTTTTTTATTTTCTTTCTTGCATGATTCTGGAAGAGAAGATCAATGTCCTACTTATCCTTGCTCATGTATAAGTAGGGCATTTCATCCATGTTTTTGCTTTTTAAAAGATTTTTTTTTGCCATTGATTTTTTTGAAGTTTGAATATGACATGCACAGGTATAGATATTTTGGTATTTATCATGCTTGGTATTCTCTGAGTTTCCCATATCTGTAGTTAAGGGTCTACTATTAGTTTGAATAAATTATCTGCCATTTCTTCTATATCTTTTTAAAATTCTTCTATTATTCCCATTACGTGTATGTATATTTTTTGTAATTAGTCTATGATTTTTGTATATTGTATTCTATATCCATTCTTTTTTTCCTATGTTTGTTTTGAAAGTTTCTATTGGCATTTCTTCAAGTTCACAGATTATTTCCTTGACTATGTTCAGGTTACAAGAGCATCAAAATCATTCTTAATTTCTCCTAAGAAGTCTTTCATTTTTAACTTTTCCTTTTTATTCCTTCTTAGAGTTTCCACCTCTCTGTTTACCCAACCATTATTGAATGCTATTCACTTTTTCCATTAAAGATCTAGCATATTAATCATTTTTTTTAAATTCCTGGTCCAATTATCTCTAAATTGCTGTCATATATGATTTCAGTTAGATACTTGATCTGTCTCAACATTTAGTATATATTGCCATGCCTTGGATTTTTTTAAAATTTCAAGCCAGACATGCAAACCAGGTAAAAGTACCTCAGATAAATCAGCCTTTAATTTGAGACTTTATTTTTATGTAGAAAGGAATGAGGCTATATTTATTTGTAGGTGTTAGAGCTGACCTTTCCTCTGGTGTTCTTACTTTTTCTCTCCTGTTGCACAAGAGTACTGTTGATGTGGTAGTATGGTATGGTGTAAGGGACACTTTTGATAGACCTATGATTATGTCTCAGTCTTTTAGCAAGCTGGCACTCCTGAGCTGTCACCGTTATAAGTCCTTCTCTCTTATGGGTGGTATTTTTCTCCTCATAGGTGAGATGAGATGGCTAATGGATAATGGACATGGGTATTTCCTTTTGCCATGGGAAAGTTTAGAGCAAGATGGATTGGGTATTATGGTTCTCCTCATTTTTTTAAGTACTGATAAAATTCTAGTGGGTTAGGCTCTGGAAAAATTGCATCTCTTGAGGAAAGAAAAATGCCATGAACACATGTAAAATTATCTACTGTCCTCTGAACTTTCACAGAAGAATGAAATTATATTTTTCTTCTTGTCACTGTGTAAAACCTGACTCCTACAGGTAAACTCTCAAAGTGAAGGGGTCACACTGAGACTGACCCCTCTTGGAGTTTTATCCTACATCAATATCAATAACAGTTTAAATTTTTCCTAATCTAGTGCTTGTTCCTACAGAGTTTTCTTTTCATGGATTTCCAAACTAATAATCATTATTCTCTGCATCCATCTGTTTACTCTTTCAATTCTTGGAGCAGAAGCTGGGCATGGTGGTGCAAACCCATGTGCCCAGCTACTCGGGAAGCTGAGACAGGAGGATCATAAATTCAAGGCCAGCTGCAGAAATTTAGTGAGACTGTCTTAAAATAACATAATAAGGGGAGCTTGGGGGATGAAGTTTAGAGGCAGAGCACTTGTTCAGTGCATGTGATATCTGAGTTTTTAAACCCCAGCACTGCCAAAAAAAAACCCCAAAATCCATCTGGGAGAAGTGATTTCCCTTAAGACACCAATTCTCTCTTCTTTAAGAAGAGTTGTTGATTTTCCATTTGTTCATTTTTTTTTTCTTCTGTGTATAAAAGAGGCAACTTCCAAATTCTGTACATGCAAGATCAGAAAGTGAAGTCTGTTCAGCTTAGATCTTCAATTATTTAAATATAATTGCCTTGGTGAAATCTCCATCATGTAGTATAACATTATCAAAAACTATAATAATCAATTTTATAGGTCCATTTATTTTCCATCTCTCTCTCTAAGATATTTGTCCCTTATATACAGTAGTTTTAGAGAATTCAAGAGGGAAATCCCACAGAGTAAATTATTAATAACATTTGTTATCAAAAGAAAAGGACGAAAGATAGACAAAATATACAAGGATATTTTACATTTGCACATGTATTTACATGCCTACACAGAAATATTACAGAGATCATTGGCATATAATTTAGGACATTAAAAATTGTGGGAACCATACACTTAAATAGGTAATAAGGACAGATTAGTAGATTTCTTGGCACTGACATAGAAGTTAAGAATGTATTGTCCTGCAAAAAGAAATGGGTTCCAGAAACACATAGAGTGTAGAAACCGTTTTATCATAATGGAAACTATGTTTCTTCTATGTATGTATGCCAATATGTTTGTGTGTCTGGTGCACATCTGGAAGAATAAAGAGTATACCATCATAGTACCTCCTCAAAGCATGATGCATTTTGGGTGGGTGCTGTCAATTTTAATCTTGTATCCATTTATATTGTTTAACTTTTCAAAAATAGTGCTCTGTACTTACAATAATATTTGAATATTAAAATAGTTTTACCTATACTGAATTTCAAGCATGAACCAGAAACTTCCTTATTGCTAAACAGATTGTTCCTTGATTTAACTCTGCATTTTCACCTCCTGACACAAGATATACCACAATATATGCTTGATAAATAATTGTGGAATATAAGAGATGCTTCAATATTAATAGTTAGTATTATTGGGAAAATAATTGTTCAGCAGCCTAAAATCACCACTTCAAAGTTATGTCAACATCAGTTGTCCATTCATTGAGGGAAATACAAAAATGGTCAGTTTTCAATAGATTTATTTGATGAAAATGGCACCAATTACAGGCCCAGAAAGGGAGAATGATAACTTGAATAATGCATAGAAGTCTTGAATTATAAGTCATCTCTCAGATTTTTAGTAGAGAATTTTACTCTGCCTATAAAAGATGATTATCACATGCTATATTATATTATTTTCCTCAAAAATTAATTTTCCCTACTCTTTCCTTCCCTCCCTCTTCCCTCTCTCTCTCTCTCCCTCCCTCTCTGTCATCCCTGTCATCTCTCACTTTTGTCTGCTCCCTGTCATCTCTCACTTTGATGTGGTATTCATTATGATTGACTTTCTACTAAATGTTATGGTTGCTTTCTTAAGGTAGAATTAATGGTGGGGAGATAACTATTCATGTAAGTTAAAAAGGAAATTACTTGCCAGATTGCAGAAAGTTTTATATAAAACAGAGTAAAACACAATTTAAGTGGAAACAAAAAGTCTGCTTCTTAGCACTGCAGTCAAATAAAGTTTTGAATTTAGGAGGCCAGATGGTTGTCTAAAATAGCACATATTTTAGACTTGTGGGTAGCATCAGAGTAGACTTAAATCAACTTGATGAGAGGTTCACTTTAATCGGGTCAACCAACAGTTGTTACATCAAAGCTGATTGAAATTCACATATTCGGTGAAATAAAAAATGTGATTTATGTATTCCAAACTTCTACTGACATAAAGAATACAACCATTTCACATTTTCCTGTTTAAAGATTTGTTTATGTCATATAATTTTGTTAAACATTTTCACAAATAGAAAAAAAATGTAAATCGTTTAAACAAATATAACCTGGGAAATAATTGGTTACTTAACCAAACTTAATGGTGTTCATAAAAGTAATAAGAATAACTATGTTATCAAAAAGAAATTATTTTAAAATTCATTTTCATATAAGAATTTGAAGTGCTTCCTTATAGCAATATTGAATGAATAAGAAATAATTTAGAGTTTAACTTCAATGTCCTTGTGAAAATATACTGAAATTCTTTTTTTTTCTTTTTTAATTCTTACAGACTTCATTTTGATTCATTGTACATATATGGGGTACAAATTTTCATTTCTATGGTTGTGCATGATGTACATTCATATCATTTTTGTTAATCACACATGTACATAGGGTAGTGATGTCTGTCTCATTTCATCATTTTTCATACCTCCACCGATCCCCCTCTCATTTCCCTCTACATAATCTAAATATCTGCCCAATAAAACCCTTTAAGCCTAAATATTAGCAATTGCCTTGATTTCTGATCATATTTACCTCCATAAAATTGGCAATGTTACTAAAGGTTTGTTGAGAACATTTTCCATTTTAATACTCCTTTACCATTATCTGAAGTAAATGATACTGAAGTTAATAATAAACTATTCATTAACTTGACCACTCACTCAATCATTCACTCATTTGCTCAGCAAACAAACATTAAGAAGTGATATAAAAAATAAACTTTGTCAGTTGTGGAAGAAATGGAAATATACCATAAAATTCTTTCCTTATTGGCAATCTCATTGGATTGTGGATGAAGAGAGAGAAAACAAAAAAGAAATATGGGAATAATAATGTATTAAATATAATGGCCATGGACTAGAGACCTGGAAGAGTGACAATATTTGATTTGGTGTAACACAGTGTGGAGGGGAGTTGAAGAAGTAAAGGAAATAAATTTTTAAAGAGGCTGTCTTGAGATATAATATATGTGAAAGAATTGGCTGTCAAATGACTGCTAATATTTTATATATCTTTAAATTGTTTTGCATTGTATTGAATCTTTGAAGAGGTCTTATCTTGGTAAATGTTAAGGAGATATAGATATTGAGAGTGTTTTGAATAAGTAAGGTCAATAATGAACCTGATTAATCAGTAGGATTAACTTTTGAACAGAGGGAAAAATATCTTATAATAGAACTCAAAAAAGTAAAATGTAAACAAAAATGAACATAAATTTCTCTATTGGGTGCTTTTTTCTGGCTATAAAGTTAAAGGAATAGGATTTTGATGAACTAGGGAAAGAAATTATGAAGGTAAAGTATATGGAGAAATTAGAACCCTAGAATGTAGAAGAGAACTAAGTAGAAAAACCTTAAAATCTTGAAAAAACTGATGTTTTATTTGAGAAACCTAATTTAGAGTAAAAACAGTCAATCAGCAACTTCTTACTTCTTCCTCTGTTTTCCACATAAAAAAACTCCCCTTTCTTCCAGCAGGAAAACAAGAATCAAAGAATTTAGAAGTATGCTGTTGAAATTTTTGGTAATTAAAATATTTTTAACTTTATTACATGGTTTATGCAATATATAACATATATGGAATACATGTGTAAAGCTGTAAGTATTAGGAATCCACACCAGTTTCTTTCTTTTATTTGTTTTTGTTCGTTTATTTATTCATTTTAATCTTAATTTTTATTTGTTCTAATCAATTATACATGAGAGCAGAAGGCATTTCAATTCATCATAGACAAATGGAGCACAACTATTCATTTCTCTGGTTGTACATCATATAGAGTCCATACCTTTCGTGTGATCATACAAGTAGCTAGGATTAATGATGTTAATCTCATTCCACCATATTTCTCACTCCTCTGCCCGCCTCCCTCCCCTCACTCCCCTCTGCCCCATCCAAAGTTCCTCCATTCATCCCTCCTCCGCACCATTATGGATCAGCATCCACACACCAGTTTCTTTTAAATACAATTTATATAGTGAATAGTTTTGATTTGAAGCATATTTACTTTATAGAGAAGCTGAAAATGTGTCTATAAAATACAATTGTATTTCTGCTATCAGTAGTAATTGGGAACATAATAATTGAGCCATAACAAGCAGCATTCCAGATATTTTAAAATACATAATCAATATCTTATACTTTCTTTCTAATAATACGAGCTTTTGTTATATTGTTTTACACTTTCCTGAGTGCTATATTTGTATTACCTTTAGCTACCTTCCCATTAAATATGAGAAAGGAGCAAAATTTGTACATCTTTCTATGTAAAAGACAAAAGCAGTAATAAGTACATATCGCCTCTTATTTTTAATAAATAAACTTTTTTGTTTTGAGTAAATTTTATGAAAATGTTGTCTCCTGAAATTCAGAATCCCTATAGATCCAGAGACAACTTATTGCAAAGAGAGTTGGGAAACTGGTGATCTGAAATAACCTAAGAATTTAGAGTTTATAGATTTTTCAGAAAGATGACTGAATAGACAGACGCACTCATCACTCATCTGATGCCCCCACAAAAATGATATAAGCAATAGGTGCATAGCTGCTTTTTGGGATGAGTGACTGTGAGAGAACATTGCAATTCAACACTAGAAAAATGGGAACTTTATACAATCTAGGATAGCAAGAGAAACAAAATTCTTCAGCACTTGCTACCCTGGCTCCACAGTCATGTGAAGAAGTAAAGGTGTAGAAGAGTGATCCCAGTTACTGAAAAATTTCACAACCTTTCTGCATTCACAGCATATGTACATAGGAAACCTGAAATCTGCACTATAGCTAGGCTTTGTCAAAGAAATTTGCTTCTCTCAGAGAACACCCAGGGTGATGTAGCCAGGAACCATCTTGAGAAGGGACTTATTGTCTTTATTTGGACTGGGCTCAGAAACTGCTACATATTCTCATCTCTGGGACCTGCAGTTATTCCATTGCACTGGAGAGAAAGTTTGCCTAACCTTACTGACTTTTAAACTTTTGCTCATGCCTGTGGGTACCTTAGTTGGAGGAATTTTAATCAGATCCAGCTGCAACCAACTCCCAATTGATCTCTGGTGGACACTGCAGTGAAAGACTCGGCAGAGTAAAGCCTACAGTCATCACCTTGGCCCCAGGCATGCACAGCTGCTGGGGGAGGTGTATGAGGTACCACCCAGGAGCACACTCACAGGATTAGCAGAGAGGACCAACACAACATTTATTACCACTACATCTACATGTAGTAGCATCGGTAGACACCTTGTCTGATCAGCCACTGCTGACAATACTGAATGTGCTGTATTGTCACAGCACAGAGGGGTGCTGCTATTCCTCACCATGCCTTTCCTCATGAATCACCAGAACCTGCACCAGTGATTAATTAGAAGACAATGCTTCAGACTTCTCACCAACTGACTGAAACAGTCAGTAACACAGTCCTTTCTCTTTAACAAAGCCAATACCAACAGTTCCTAAGGATAACCCCATCACCTGGTAGAAGCCAAAATTACCACTAAAGGAGTGATCAATGTACAACACATACTCTGCTGTGTACACCACCTTAGCTAGAGTATCTGTACTGTTGCATAGCCTGCAGGGGCAGTGGGTCTTTTCAACTCTGATACAGTATTCATTATGCCCAAACTCATGAAACACGGCCAAAGAGAAACAGTTAATTACACCATGGTGCCCAGCTATAACCTAATCACTTCAGGAAACAAATAAATAAAAAACAGAACAAAAAGCAAAGCACTGATACCCAAGACAGATCTTGAGGAGAAAGCAACTTACTAAAAAGACCACCCCTTTAAAGGGAGTGTGAAATTCCCCCATATATACAAGCTCATCATATGGACACAAGAGTTTTTAAAAGTATGAAAAAATAAGGTAATATGACTTTTCCTAAGATTATAACTCTAAAAACAGACTTCAAAAATATCAAAGTGAATGAAATGCTTAATAAAGAATACAGAAAATGACTTTTAAAAGACTTAATGTGATCCAAGATAATGCTGATAAATAGTTAAATGAAATTAGGAAGACAATGCAGAAAATGCATGAGAAATTAGCCAAAGACATAGAGGTTTGAAAAAAGAATCAAAAAGAAATCTCTCATAAATAAAAGTGTTGATAAGCCTATAAAAAATTCATTTGAAAAATACAACAGCCCTAATTAAGTAGAAGAATGAACAATGGAGCTTGAAGAGAGGTCCTTTGAAATATCACATTCAGACAGAAATTTTTAAAAATGAAGAAAGAAAGAGGTGGGGATATAGCTCAGTTGGCAGAGTGCTTGCCTCACAAGCACAAAGCCCTGAGTTCAATCCCTAGCACTACTAAAAAAAAAAAAAAAGAAAGAAAAAGAAAACAAAGAAAAGAAAGAAGATAGCATTTAACCTGTTTGAAAAATATGGAAAAATCATACATTCATATTGTTGGCATGCCTGAAGAGACAGAAATACAAGTTAAGGACATAGAAAATCTGTATTGACATAGCAGAAAACATACCTAACCTTGGGAAAGACATGGACATCCAGGTACAAGAGGTACACAAGATGAGAAAAAATTCTCACCATGACATTAAAAAAATCATTAAATTGCCCAGTGAAGTGGATCATACCTATAATCCATCAAATCAGAAGACTGAGGTAAGAGGATTGCAAGTTTGAGGACAGCCTCACAACTTAGCATGTCCCTAAGTAACTTGGTGATACCCTGTCTCAAAATAAAAAGGCTGGGATTTTGGCTCAGTGATAAATAATATATATCTATATCTATCTATTTATATCTATTTGTATATAGAGATAGATATAGGTATACAGATTATAGATAGAGATATAGATATAGAGATACATATGTATATATCTACATATATGTATATATTAATGAGTGCCTATATATTTATAGTAATGAGTACCTACATGAGAAAGAAATTACAAATAAATAATCTAATGATAAATCTCAAGGTCTTGGAGAAGCAAGAACAAACCCAAAATTAACAGAAGGAAAGGAATAAAAAAGATCAGAATGGAAATAAATGAAACAAAGTCTAGAAGAACAATACAAAGTTTCAATAAAACAAAGAGATAATAGACAAAATGCACAAGACTTGAACTAGACTAACCTCCCCCCAAAGACTCAAATAAATAAAATCAGGGATAAAAAGGAGACATTACAACTGATACCAAAGAAATTTGAAGGCTCACTAGAAATTCTTTTGAAAAAATGTATGCTAACAAATTGGAAAACCTAGAGCAAATGAACTGACCTCTGGATGTATGTAGCCTCCCAAAATTGAGAGGATATAAAAATAAACTTGAATAAGCCAATAGCAACTAATGAGATAATGAGATTGAATCAGGGACAAAAATCTCTCCCCTTGAAGAAAAGTCTAGGGCTGGATGCCTTCACTGATGAACTTCACTAAACTTTAGAGAAGAGCTAATAACAGTGCTTCTGAAACTTTTTCATATGATGGAAAAGGAAAGAATCCTTCTAAATTCATTCTATGAGGTTGGCACTACCTGCTACCAAAACCAGACAAGGACACACACACACACACACACACACACACACACACACAGAGCAAAAAAACAAAACTTTAGACCAATATCCCTGGAGAATATAGGTCCCAAAATTCTCAAATGCTAGTAAGAATTCAAAAACATAAAAAACATTACATACCACGATCAAGTTGTTTGCATTTCATGCTTGCAAAGATGTTTCAAAAATCATCATATGTGGTACAACATCACATTAACAGAAATAAAAATCATATGATCATATCAATAGGCACAAACAAAAGCTTTTGATCATAATCAGATCATCTGAAAATTAGAGAGGGAGATAAAAGTTTCATGTGACAAACTCATAACTATCTCATACTGAATGGAGAGTAGCTGAAAGCTTTTTCTCTAATGTCAGAAACAAAACAAGTGCATCCACTTTCATTATTCTTACTCAATATAGAACTAAAATTTTTAGTCAAAGCAATTAGACAAAAGAAGGAAGTAAATGACATACAAATAGAAAAGGAGGAAGTCAAATTATCTCCATTGGCAAAATTTTTAACCATATTCTCAAGGATAGTGGCATGCTTTTTATGTTTCTTCCCTTTTTAAATGAGATTAAATATACCAACTAATTTCCCAGACCACTTTTAACTTTAAGAATGTAATTATAGGGACTGGTAGTTTTCTCTCAATATTCCCTTTTTTCATTTAGTAAAGGAAACAAGAGATTTTGCTATATTTAGAGCTAGTTAGATAGAAGAATATTTTACAATCCCTTTGCAGCCAAAACTTATTGTGTAATTCATTCCTGTACAGGATGTGAGGGGAAAATGATACATTCAATTTCTCAATTACAATCTTGAGGAGAAGATATTTTTGTTTTCTACATCATAAGCACTGGTATGGAGAAAGGGTGATAAATGGGCTGGCACTGGTCATGAAGGTGGGGCTGATGACACAGGTGAAAGGAGCTGCATGACCTGTGTGACCTCTGGTAACCAAAGTGCTTATAGGCTACCCACCTATTAGCTTAGTCTTTTGTGGACTGACTAAAATGAAACTTTAATCCTTTCTTTGATACTATTATTTCTTAATTCCTATCTCTTAAAGCAACTAAATAGATAGCTAATAAAATTGAGCATTTTTGAAACTTTCAAAAGTCTGGTTATGGTTTGGAAGTGTCCCCCAAAAGTTCCTGCAGGAATATGCAGACATGAGATAATTAGATCATAATAGCAGTAATCTAATCAGTGTATCCTAGTTTAAATGAACTAACAGTATGGTGATTCTAGGCAAGCTGACTGTGACTGGAAGAGGCAAATTTGGGGGGTGTGCCCTTGGGAATTGTATCTTGGGTCCCTGGATTCTCCCTCTCTCTCTGCTTCCCAGATGCCATGAGGAAAGCAGGTTTCTTTAGAAGGTATACTCTTCTGCCGTGGTGTTCTGCCTCACTTTGGACCCAAAGGAATGGAGAGAATTGACCATGAACTGAACCAAAATTAAAGTTTCCTCCCCTGAGTTAATCTTGTCAGGTGTTTTGGTTACAGTGATGAAAAACTAACCGACACAAATCTACATCTCTGTTAAATATTTTAATTACTATACCTCCATTAGTGAAGAATATAGTTTGTCAAAAATGAATGTTTCTTCACTAAATTGAATGCAATAGAATATTAGGCCTCTCATATACATTACTTGATGTTTGGATTTTTGAAGCTTACTATGTTTTTCTTTAATATCTACAGAAATATTAATATCTATAGAAATGTGCTTCTAAATCTAATCTACCTTTTTGGGTGTGTGGTAATATTGTACAAAAAATATAAAGCTTATTTCTAAAATTGTCCTCCTTAGCTCCTTCTTCCCAATGAAAACCTAAGTCATTCTCTTCTGTCACCCTGTCCCATGTGACTGCTCTCATCATCATGTGCAGCAGTCAAGTGTGGAGAGTTGAGAATCTCAGACTGACGGGCATTTATGGAAGGCTTTTATCATGGGATCAATACTTCCCACCATTCCTCCCCATTTCCCATTCCAGTTAATATATGGTTACTATATCCACAAACAGGCAAACCCAAGTAGTTATTCCTTTCTTCTTCTCTCAGACAAAGCTAGAAGAACACTGTAGCATTCTATTGCTCCCAATGTGCACAGGTTGATTCAGACCTTCTGAGAATGAAATCAACCTTTTAAAAATGAGATAACATCTATAATCAGATCTTAAAGTACACTGGAAAACCAAGGAGTTACAAGAAAATGAGAGTTTATAGATTATTCATAAATAATTTATATAGTACCATTTTGCCTACAGAAAAGTTAGGAAAATGTCATATGTAATCTTTTTGTCTAACTCATGAAAAAAATATATCTAAGGTTGGGCTAAGGGTGTACCCCATTGGTAGAGAGCTTGCCAAATTGAAATCTTCAAGTTCTCAGCTTCTGATATGAGTGGGGTGAAGCACTAAGAGCAGATGCAGATGCAGATATCACTAATCTCCAGTCATGGTTACAAAACAACATTCATATTTATTGGATCAGTGAATAAGCAATATTTACATTGGAAGCATATTTCATTTGATATAAAATGCTTAATGAGGTTTTCCTTAAAAACCAGTCCTTCTAGGACATTTCAAACATATTTAAATAATAAATGAATTGGGTTACTAATTTCTTTATAATTTGGAAATTGTCAGAAAATATAAAATTAATTGAATTTCCAATCAATGTTTAGATTTGACTATCTTCTTTAATTTATTTAGCATGACATGTGTAAATCTTCTATCATAGTACATTAAAAACTACAGTACTTTGTCTCCCCTTCTACTGAGAGCACTGAAAGAAGCAAACCAAAATAATCATGGTAGAACTCATAGTCCTTAACACTGTGGTTGACATATTTCAATGGCACTTGTTTGTGGAGTGACTAAATTAATTAGAATCATTGAGAGCATATAATTTTTAAATTTGTATTAAAAGTAACTCCACATACATAGGCACATTTCAGAGTTGATTCTGTCTGAATTAGAGCTTTACATAAATCCAGAGAGAGAGATATGTCCACATAATGTGGATTATACTATTGAGAAGTTCTGGCAAAATAGGATCCACTGATACACACCTTTATAGTTAATGGTAAGGAGTTGGGTTTTAGTTAAATGAATGAAAAAGTACTGCTGAGATTAAGCAATTTTGCTTTATGATATTTTTATGAATATATTCTGGATGTTGTATAGAAAATTCATTAATTTAGTAGGACAAGAGAAAAAAATACCGAATTAGAAGATTAATCAAAGATTCTTGGGAGCAAATCAATTTCAAAACCTGAAATTACTGGTATAAATGGATAACTACAATATGAAAACATAACATATAAATGTTAGTGAGAATGTGGGAAAAGGGGACACTCATACATTGCTGATGGGACTGCAAATTGGTGCAACCACTCTAGAAAGCAGTATGAAGATACCTCAGAAAAGTTGACATGGTACCACCATTTGACCCAGCTATCCCACACTTCAGTATATGCCCAAAAGAGCTTAAAATCAGCGTACTACAGTGACACAGACACATCAATATTTATAACAGCTCAATTCACAATAGCTAAGCTATGATACCAAAGTAGGTTCCCTTAAACAGAAAAATGGACAAAGAAATGTGGTGTATATATACAATGGAATTTTACTCAGCCACAAAAATTTAAGGCTTTAGGACTTTTCCCATTAAATAGATGATCTGAAGACTATTATGTTAAGCAAAATAAACAATCCCCCAAATGCAAAGGTCGAATGTTCTTTCTGATATGTGGATGCTAATAAACAACAAGAAGGGATGGAAGGGGAAGAATAGAAGTTCAGTAGATTAGACAAACGAGAATGAAAGGAAGGGAGGGAGGTGAGGAATAGGAAGATAGTGGAATGAATCTGACTTAACTTTCCCATGCACAAATATGAATACATGACAGTGAATTCCCATATCATGTATAACCACAAGACTGGGATGCCCTCCATGTTTGCAGAAACATGTCAAAATATACTCTATTTTCATGTGTAACTAAAAAGAACAAATATGTATACAGTGAATCAAAATGAAGTCTGTAAAAATAATAAAAAAGGAAAAGAAAAGGAATAAAGGAAATAAACCTGTTTTAAAAAAAAGAAAAAGAACAAATAAAAAACATACAAATGTCAAAAACAACTTTCAGAGCAAATATGAAATATGAAAATGACAAAAATTCTCAAAAATGAATCAGTAAGAAAAATAAATAATCCTCAGGAACTGAACATAAAAATAACAAATGGACTTCCTTTGATCCCATGCAGATGCAGAAGAAATAACTGAGATACTTTTGGAAACATAATTGTAGAAAGATATTCCCAAAGAGAAAATATTTCACCTGGATTGAAAAATGATTAAAAGACTTTAATAGGAATACTTTACAAGATATTATACAGATAACAATCATCTAAATGCCTATGAAGAGTAAGATAACAACAGTACAGACATGGGGACAAAAGAATTTGCTGTGATATGAATTGTGGAGCCCCCAAAAGTAAAGTTTAGTTCATTTCTGGACACAAGGAAATTGATCCATTTCACAGCTACAGTTGTTATGAATGAAGAAGGCTATTAACTTAATTGGTGTCATTTTTGCAGGAACTTGGAGATGACCTACAAATATGGAAACTGAAGTCCAGCAGCAATCATTTTCTTGGACTACAAATTTTTTGTTTTAAATTATACAAATCCAGTTAAATCATTATGTTATAACCCATGTTTTGTTTTGAATCATGTATTTAAGTAAGACATGCGTATTTTGATGGAGATGCCCATTTGAAAAATAAATTAAAAAGTAGTTGACTGTAACTAACCTTAGTTTTCCCCTCTCCAAATGTACAAAGAATCTCTGATAGATTGGCAATTAACATCTAAACATTTTGTCTTTTATTGTGTAATATGTGTGATGATAGAGGGTTTGCAGTCTAAAAAAGTATTAATTCTGATATTTTCCAAAACAATTCAAATGAACTCTCGAGTTTTCTTTGAAAATCTATGGAGTACCGATATATCTAGGTAAAATCCTCAGTCATCAAAACGGTTTCTGTGACCCAGATCTTCTCGATTGAACTCCACCACGGAAAAATTGTATATTTTTAAGAATGTAGAACATTGTATGGATATTGCAAAGTACAACATGATTTACCTTCGGAAGGGATTTGTACTTCAGATCTGTCTCTATCTACATACCTATCTTTCCATCCATCTATCCAAATATCTGTGATAATGTCTGACAAAACCTTTTACTGAAAATGCTAAAGAAAACTTAAAGATGCAACCAAGTATGCACTCTCTTTAATTCTGTTTAAGGAGAGGTTAAAATTACAGAGATTCCCCTGTATACATATATAACTATATGACCAGGGGAATTCTACAATATATATAACCAGAAGAATAAGAAATCATACTCCATCATATATGATGTAGAAAAGTGCATTCTACTGTCATGTATAACTAATCAAAATGAATAAAAATTATTTTAAAAAGTTCAGAGATTCAGAGAGTGAAATTGAAGATAGAAAGAATAGAAGTTCTAACCAAAGGAACCAAAATATGGTTGATTCTGACCTAATTTTCCATTGGAATATTCAAAGAAGAAGTTACCATTTTATTTATCTATTCACAAATCCAATTATAGCTATATTCAACACACTAACATCTATTTTTTTTTTTTCTTTCAAACATTCAGTAAGTTCAATGGCAGGGTCAATAAGTCTATCTAGGACACTTCCCCTATTTCCTCTTTTTGTAGATACAAGAAAAATAAATATATAATAACTCTAGAAAAGAATACATTAATAGTTTCATTAAGAATTTTATGACATTAAGCAAATTAGAGGCACACAAATCATGAGGCACCATGATTTGAATATTTGACAAATAATTTTTAATAATAATATTATTTGAGCTTTACTAAATTATTACCATATAAACATTCTTACACAACACTTGATCTTTGTGATCGTAATCCTTAGTTAACCACTCTAGTATCTATCTTGAATAAAAATTTACAACCTTGTGCTTAAGAACTGGTCTTTAGCCTTCACGAATCAACAGGTATACCCTTAAATCTATTTGATTGTGATAACAAAGAGCAACCTGGTCTTTTATTTAATATGTGACATTCTGCAGAGTACTTGTCAGTTGTATAACTAGTGTATAGTTTAGTTTTTTATAAAATATTTTGAAGAATTAAATTTCTTTCCCACTTTATATTTGAAACACCACCACATCAACAACAAAATAGTCTCATACAATCCATTTTTATATAGCTGTCAAAGTAAATAGTTTACTTAAAATAGAAATACCTAATTTGTTTCTAAAGGGGTAACATCTCTTTTAGGAATATTTCAAGTTGTCCCTATTTGTTTTATTGCCAATTTTCTTGTGACTTTCTGTAAGTACTAAAAATGCTAGTAATGTCAGCAGTAATTTGCCAACAAACAAAGCTCCAAGTCACATTATAATATTCTTATGGTTTGGATATAAGGTGTCCCCCAAAAGCTCACATGCGAGACAGTGCAAGAAAATTCAGAAGAAAAATGATTGGGTTGTAAAAGTCTTAACCCAATCAGTGAATTAATTCCCTGGAAGGGATTACCTGAGTGGTAACTGAAGTGATAGTGTGTGGCTGGAGGAGGTGGGAATTAGGGTATAGCATTGGGGTATTTATTTGCATCTAGCCAGTTGAATCTCTCTCTCTGTTTCCTGATCATGCTGTAAACTGCTTCCCTCCATCACACTCTTCTGCCATGGTGTTCTCCTTCACCTGGAGCCCCAAGGAATGGAGTTGACTTTCTTTGGACTAAGACTTCTGAAAACATGAGCCCTCAACTAAACTCTTCCTCCTCTACAGTTGTGCTGGTTGGGTCGTTTGGTCAAAGCAGTGAAAAAGTTGACTAAAACAAATAATGCTGCTTCCTAGTAGTGCTATGCTTTACCCAGAGAAGACTAAGAAGAGGTGCCAAAAGCAATTTTGAAGTGGAAGAATTTCAGCACCTAATTCTCAAGTGCTACTATCAACATGAATTTACTTGCAGTGTGTTTCTGAAACTGTCTGCCAGGTGTGGAAACAGTGACATAGCATCCCTCATGTGAATTCCACGACCATCAAGGGGTTTCTTTGGTTCAATTAGCTCCAGATGATTATGTACAACATTTTTACTCTTTAGTAAAAGGTGTTGACTTCTGCTACAAGATCTCCCCTTAGAAAATCATTGCAACATTGCAATATTCTCACCTATCATGCGCATTTCTTACACAAAGAAAGTAATTTGTGATTCTGCTTCCTCATTCTGCTGAATGGTGCCAGAAAAATACACACACACACACACACACACACATTTTTGCATATTTTTAGCTCCAATCCTTAACACGTTTTTATCTTATGCCAGGGTTTGAAGACAGCTAGGAATACTTTTACTCACTCAGAATGAGCTAAATGTTTCATTTCTATAAAATTTATTCTAACAATCATTTCCAGTCTAAATCTCTATCATCATCTTCTGTCATTTAAGTAACGACCTTATCTTGTATATCCCAGATCAAACAGGGACAGTCTGGCACAAACTGACCAATTTCACAAACCTTTATTGAAAATTGTTACTGAAATAATACCTATTATTGCCTATATACTGATCTTATCACATTAAGTTTTTGTTTGTTTGTTTCCCGTCCAAAGCCTAATCATTAACCCTGATCTCCTCATGTGCTATCTGTTTTATATACTCAGGAAAAGTTATCCTATAGTTATTTTTTCTACTTTGAATATTTCTCTTTCCAATCATTCATTTTCATCAGTTTTTAATCCCTGAAGGTGAAGTTCTTTCTAAAATAACATATTTTCTGAAAATTTCTAACATTAAAGTTAAACTGTATTATTCTCTTGATGACATTAAAGTAATAAAATTAATTTTGGCTAATAAACTTCCCACACTATTACTCTATATTTTTCATTTTCAATTTTACATATTTGAAATGTATACTTCTGTGTTAGCCTACTTTTCATTGCTGTGTCCAAAATCTGACAAAAACTACTTAAAGGAGCAAAGATCCCCTTTCAATCATAGCTTTAGAGGTTTAAGTCCATGATTGACAGACTAAATTGCTTTGGTCCTGAAATGAAGAAGAACATCATGGCAGAAGGGCATGGCAGAGAAAAGCTGCCCAGCTCATGGCTTCTAGCAAACAGAGAGAGGAGGGAGCCAGGGACAAGGTATAGTCCTCAACCCTCCACTCCTCAGTGACCTACCTCCTTTGTCCATGCTCCAGCTGCCCACACTTTCCACCTACTACCAGTAGTCCATTTAAATTATTGGTTAATCCATTGGTTAATCCATTAATTAATCAATGGGATTAACCCATTGATTAATTAATTAATAATCCATTGATTAATTAACTGATAATGTTACAGCTCTTATGATCCAATCACTTCCCCAAAGCCCTGCCTGTTAACAAGCCTGCATTTGAGACCAAACCTTCACCACATGATCTTTGTGGTGTCCCACAGATCCAAACCATCACAATATCTTCCAATATTTTACATACTACCAGCGTTCTAAAGTTGTCAGACACTTGTAATTGTGAAATTGTGAAAATTGACAATTTTTAGGATGACTAAAAAAGAAAATGAACTATAAGCAGGAAAATAAAATCAATATAAAAAAGGGATTGCAATGCAACATGTTTTTCAGCACTTTGTGATTTTAATAGATCAGATTATGTGTATCTTTCAAGAGGTTTACATAAATTCTAATAGTTGAGGTTTTCCTCAAAATCAAAGAAATCGTGGATAGCATCTTCTCTACTAATTCTTACATTGTGTCAGAACAATTGATATTTTTCCAGGTTACCAAAACTCAGCTGAGTTATGTTTTTTTTTTTTTTTTTGAGCTTCTTTGTCTTTTTCAGATTAGATAATTACTGATCATATATCTTTAAATTAATTCTTCCTGATGTCTCCAAAATCAGGCAGTACGAAATTTGGTAATTTTTTTTTTTTAAATCAGACATTGTAATTTTTAGTTCTTTAATTTTCACCTTTTTCATTTTTAGTTTTCTCCTCTCTGTTGATAATCATAATAGACAGAATGTTTATGGTTATTCCCCTTTAAATATTTAAGTGTAAAGAAACAGAGATGATTCTTCTCTTGCTTTGTCTCTCTCTCTCTCTCTCTCTCTATATATATATATATATATGTATATAATATGTATAAATATATATAAAACCATCTCTCTACACACACACACACACACACACACATGCACACATATACTCCCCTCCACATAATAAATAATTATATTGACTAAAGGATGAACACATAAGCTAATGTAAGCTACCTCTTTTATTTATCCTAACTCATAGATACTAATTTTACTCCTTTTCCAAAACCTAAAAACTCTTGCCTTATATATTTTTTTCTCATTTTTGGTAGATCATGGCCTGACTGCATTTGTACTAGAGTTGATTAATCATAGTCCCAATGGCAAAATTCCTAATATTCCACCTATCTTGACTGAAAAAGTGAGAAATGAGAATTATTATAGATTGATATGCCTTAAAAATAAAATGGATTTATATAACAGAAAGTGGAAAATATTTAGAACAACAAAATACATATATTAAGGCTTATCTGGCCATCTTTATGTAGATACCATGAAAGAGAAAATGGACAATGAATTCAATTAGAACAGCAAAATCTTGAAAAAATATATAGTGTTTACAGTTTACCTCATCAAACCATTTATGCAGCTTATCCTGTATAAGAGTTAAAAATAAACTAGCTTTAAGTAAGTTTTCAATTATCCATAGTATTACTTATATTTAAGATCAATCAGGGAACTCTATCTAGACTTATGCCTAAAGAAGTGACTGCAGTTAAAATTATCATGTGTCTGATTATTTCAATAGATGCAGAGAAAGCATTTGATAAAATGCAGCATCCTTTCATGCTCAAAACACTAGAAAAAATAGGGATAGTGGGGACATTCCTTAACATTGTAAAGGCTATTTATGCCAAGCCCACAGCTAACATCATTCTAAATGGAGAAAAATTGAAAGCATTCCCCTTGAGAACTGGAACAAGACAGGGATGCCCTCTTTCACCACTACTATTCAACTTCGTTCTTGAAACTCTAGCCAGAGCAATTAGACAGACCAAAGAAATTAGAGGAATACGAATAGGAAAAGAAGAGATCAAACTATCCCTATTTGCTGATGACATGATTCTCTATCTAGAAGATCCTAAGAATTCCACCAGAAAACTTCTGGATCTCATTAATGAATTCAGCAAAGTAGCAGGATATAAAATTAATGCTCATAAATCTGATGCATTTTTATTCGTAAGTGATGCATCCTCTGAGAGAGAAATTAGGAAAACTACCCCATTCACATTAACCTCAAAAAAAATAAAATACTTGGGAATCAATCTAACAAAAGATGTGAAAGACCTCTACACTGAGAACTACAGAACACTAAAGAAAGAAGTTAAAGAGCATCTGAGAAGATGGAAAGATCTCCCATGTTCTTGGATAGGCAAAATTAATATTGTCAAAATGGCCATACTTCCAAAAATGCTATACAAATTTAATGCAATTCCAATTAAAATCCCAATGACGGACCTCATAGAAATAGATCAAGCAATCATGAAATTCATTTGGAGGAATAAGAGACCCAGAATTGCTAAAGCTATCCTTAGCAAGAAGAGCGAAGCAGGGGGTTTCACAATACCAGACCTCCAACTATATTACAGAGCAATAGTGATAAAAAAGCATGGTATTGGTACCAAAATAGACAGGTAGATCAATGGTACAGAATAGAGGACACAGAGACAAACCCAAACAAGTACAGGTATCTCATACTTGACAAAGGAGGCAAAAACATGCAATGGAGAAAAGACAGCCTCTTCAACAAATGGTGCTGGGAAAACTGGAAATCCATATGCAGCAAAATGAAACTAAACCCATATCTCTCACCCTGTACAAAACTCAACTCAAAGTGGATCAAGGACCTAGAAATCAGGCCAGAGACTCTGCACCTAATAGAAGAGAAAATAGGTCCAAATCTTCATCATGTTGGCCTAGGACCAGATTTCCTTAACATGACTCCCAAAGCGCAAGAAATAAAAGCACGAATCAATGATTGGGATAGAGTCAAACTAAAAAGCTTCTTCTCAGCAAAGGAAACAATCAGCAATGTGAAGAGAGAGCCTTCAGAGTGGGAGAAAATCTTTGCCACACACACTTCAGACAGAGCACTAATCTCCAGAATCTACCAAGTACTCAAAAATCTTTACACCACGAACACCAATAACCCAATCAATAAATGGGCCAAGGAAATGAACAGACACTTTACAGAGGAAGATCTACAAGCAATCAACAGATTTATGAAAAAATGTTCAACATCACTCGTTATAAGAGAAATGCAAATCAAAACCACCTTAAGATTTCATCTTACCCCAATTAGAATGTCTTTTATCAAGAACACAGGCAACAACAGGTGTTGGCGAGGATGTGGGGAAAAGGGTACACTCTTACATTGCTGGTGGGAGTGCAAATTGGTACAGCCACTCTGGAAAGCAGTGTGGAGATTCCTTAGAAAACTTTGGATCCACCATTTGACCCTGCTATCCCACTCCTTGGCTTATACCCAAGGGACTTAAAATCAGATTACTACAGTGATGCAGCCACATCAATGTTCATAGCTGCTCAATTCACAATAGCTAGATTATGGAATCAACCTAGATGCCCTTCAGTGGATGAATGGATAAAGAAACTGTGGTATATATACACAATGGAATATTACTCAGCTATAAGGAAGAATAAAATTATGACATTTGTAGGTAAATGGATGATGTTGGAAACTGTTATGCTAAGTGAGATCAGCCAATCACATAAATCCAAAAGCCGAATGGTCTCTCTGATAAATGAATGATGATGCATAATGTGGGGGGGAAAGATGACAAGAATGGAGGAAAGATAGCTAGCATAGAGGGAAGGGAGGGGTGGGGGTGGGTGGGGGGTAAAATTAATAACAGAGTGTGTGACAGATACCATTGCCCTGTGTAAATGCATGAACGCACAGATGGTGTGACTCTACTTTGTGTACAACCAGTGAAACAATAGCTGTACTCCATTTGTGTTCAATAAAAAAAAAATAAATTAAAAAAAAAATTATCATGTGTCCCTTTATGTACAAGTGGATTCAGTTTCCTAATGTGACTGAAATTGTCAAATCTTCCCATTAAGCAATTTCATTTGATTTCCAACATTTTTACTGTGGATGAGAATACAAGCAAACCAACACTGTGACAAGGATACCCACTCTCACCACTCCTAAAACTCTAGCCAGAACAGTCAGGCAAAGGAAGGAAATTAAAGGGGTACAAATATGAAAAGAATAGATCAAATTTTCTGTTTGCTGAGGACATGATCCTGTGTTTAGAAAATCAAAAAAATCCACCAGAAGATTTCTAGAGCAAATAATCAATTTTAGTAAAATAGTATGCAAAATCAACAAACATCCATAAATCAATTACTTTCCTACACTCCAATAATGAATCTGCTGAAAAATAAATTAGGAAACTATTGAATTCACAATAACCAAAATAAATAAATAAACCTTGGGAATTAATCTAACAAATGCTATAAAGGACATCTACAATGAAAACCATAAAATACTTAAGAAATTAAAGAAGACCTTAGAATAATGGAAAAATCTCCCTTGTTCTTGGATAGGTAGAATTACTATTATCAAAATGGCTATGCTACCAAAAGCATTATACAAATTCAATGCAGTTTCCATTTAAATACCAGTGACATTCTTCACAGAGCTAGAAAAAATGTTCTAAAATTCAATTGGAAATATAAGAGCCCCAGGATAGCTAAAGCAATACTGAGCAAAAAGGGCAATGCGGGAAGCATCAAAATAACAGACCTCAAAATATACGGGAGCTGTTATTGTCTCGAGGTTTCTGAGATTACAGATATTTTCCCAAAAGATTATGCCAATGATTTGCCTGAAATTTTGGGTTTAGGATGATTCTTAAGCACCCTGCTTTTCTTTTGAAATATATATTAATAAATGCACCATAAGTAAATATTACAAGATTTCCACATGCTATTAAACCATTTCTGGTTCCATGCTGCAATAATCTAGCTTTTCATTCTTAAGATTTTAAGCAGCCTGGGAGCTCAAATGACACATTCAACATAGATTTATTGTATGATTTAACCCAGTGTATAAGGGAAATGAGGATCATTGAAGATCATGTTAATTATACTAGAGTGCAATAGGCTGAAATACATCAAATAAATATAAAAATTATTCCATTTTTTCTCTGGTTATGAACAGATCTTCAAGAATAAAATGAATATTTTAATAAGGTATAAAAACTAGACTTCAACAGAAATCATAATTACATCTGAGAACACTGTGTGTATATACAAAAATTTTTATACTATATTTGTTGCTTTTTCTTTTTATGCACAGCTAAATCATGAGATATAATAAAATGTCATAAGTCTTGGCAATGCATTGCCTTTATTTAAAATGTTCAGTGGTTTCCAATTTAAATTTTACATAATGAAACAAGTAATGCACAGCTGGTTGTAGAAATACTTTATCTTTTAAGTGCAAATGTAATCATGTCTCATACTTTGACATCTCATAATGAATCCTATCATTCTTGCTTCTTAACTTAGAAAATAATGTGACTTTTTGGCCCAAAAGTTTTTCTAATCTATGCAAGAAAGGCAACTCAAAATCATTAAACACTTGCTCTGAAGTCTAAGCCTCTTAGCAAGTGTGATTTTACATTTTATAAGTTGATGTCATACGCAATTTTAATAGATTTTTATTTATTGAAATATATTTTCCAAGAAAATATATTTTGTTAAACTAATTGCAATCTTTCACATAATGAATTATCAAAATATATGTTTATATTTCAAATATATGTGAATCCATATGTGGTATGTAATCTACCACATTTCCTGTGTCACTCTATTTGCGTTTGTAGGCAGCTCTCCTTGCCTTTAACTAAAATTGCCTACCCTCCCAATCCCTGCAGCAAAAATGAACTGAAACCTTGCCCGAGCACCAGGCAAAGAGAAAATATTGCAATATGTTATGAGAAGTTTCTGTGATGGTATTAACCTAAATAAGTCTTCATAGCAACCTAAACCACAGATAATTAAGCAAATCAAGTCCTGTTAGCTTTGCAGCTCGATTTTTTTCCCTTTACCATTAATAATGATAACTGGAAATGCTACCTATTCCTAGATCACATTATAATAAAGGTCTTCATTGCTTAACTGCAAATGTTCATCAGTATTATGTTTAGTTTAGTTGCTTGGGTTTCCAACCATAGCTTCTAGGATTTCTGCTATGAATTACAAAAATCTAAAATTTTCTTAACTTTGGGATTTTCTGCTTTGTCTACTTAGAACCTCTATTTAGAGTCCTCCAGCTCAGTACTTGTCCTGCTCCTCCTGGACATATGTAAATTCAATTGGATTACCTCTCTGTGTTGCAATGGTTAATGCCAGCACCAATCTAAACTCAAAATATCCGTGTTTACAAATCTGCATGTTTTATATTCATGAAAAATGTGTCTTAAAATGTCCTTGCCTCTAAAATCTGATTAACTGTTAAAATTGTTTTTATAAATACTTATTTTAGTTTGGTGATTTTCTCTTTAAAATAAAATTCCTTATCTAAGAATGTTTTTGAACCATTTTTCAAGAATAAAGGATTTGCTTCAACATGGTCAATGTGTAATTTCTGACAAAGCAGCTGTAAGAATAATATACATGTTGTATATTGTAGCAAATAGCTTATAGATAAATCATTTATTTGTAAAATATTCTCAAAGGAAACCAGAAGTCTATAAATTCTAAGTTTTTCTTACTTATGTTGACAATGAATTTATAGAACTATATGATCAAGTGATAGCAGTGTACTTCTATTGACAATTGCTAATTCAAAAAAGGTCAAATTAATTTGAGATTTGGTGTGACAGCAAGTGTAACTGAAAAACAAACAATAGAGGTTGTGAAGGCAAGGCAATATAAATATTGTCTCCAATTATTTTGCTACCCTTTCTTCTTTCAATATGTAGTTTTGTTTTAGCCAAAAGGAGAAACTTCTTTTTTCACAGAAGATGACCTTTGAGATATATTTTCTTCTATAATTCTTGCTATGTGAATTAACCACCTTCCCACATAAAGACCTCACTTTCTGGTGATTAGCACCATACTATTTTCAAATCACACATCAGATTTAAAAAGAAAAAAATATATACTTAGTTGCTAATAACAGACAATTGAACTCAAACAGCATTAAGCTTGTTTGACAATAAAATCCTGACGTGTACCCAAATTTCAACATGATTTGACCCAAATATTATATATTATGAAGAGTTTCAGAACTTTAGAATATTACTACATCTGCCATTCTCTACCTATGGATCTGGTCTGAGGTTGACTTCCAGAAAATTCATAAGTAATTTGCTATAAATAGATCCTTGTTTCCAAAAGAAGGATATTTTCTTTTTCTATTCTGATTAGGTAATCCCTTACATATCAATTACTTTGATTCAGTTTTGATGATTTTTCTTTAAGGATGGTGACGTTATGGGGTCAGTTTCTCAATCAATCAAGGCCCTTTCTTATAGTTGAGTGGGGTGTCAAATTCTATCAGAACATACGCAGTATTACAGCATCATGGAGGTGAAAAGAAACAGGGGTTCTGCAGGAGAGAGCAGAAAGCAATGCTCACTCTGAGTAACCAGGCTGGATTGTTTGACCAGATTAGATTGTGGTTGTGATGCTCAGCAAAGTTATGACTTGACTGATGAAAAAAAAATTGGAATTTTCAACTTATGTAAACAACAAAAGTTACACACAAACAGCCTATATTATGATGTTATAAAACACTGAAAAAAAGTTCTGGAATTTAAGGCAGAAAAATATGGAGGAGCTAGATGTAGGACCATTACCCAATATAAAAAGTGACTTTAGAGATCAGGTTGCTGATCTCTTAAGTTTATGAATCAATAAATTTATAAAGCTATTGTAAATAAATTAATGTTATTAACATACTACAGGGCAAATTTATCACTTGAAGCTTGGTGTGATGATTTCAATACTAGAAGATCCCTTAACGCATGAAGGAAAATTGTGAAGACAATAATTTCAAATAACATTATAACTTTGACTCTGAGATAGATAAGCAGACTCAAGTACAGAGATACAGTAGTCCTCTCCATGATATAAATTCTTGTTGACACAGTTTAATAGGATGTATCATGCTTGGCTTTGTTTTCAGAATTATGTTGCTTCTGTAGTATTGCTAAGCATTTAGTTATTTTCATGTCAACATTTTTAATAAATGCCACCTATAAAGTTGCTTGACTAATTTAGGAAGAATTTACATCTCTTACTTTCAGGATTCTGCAAACCATTTGACATATGTATGTCTAATTGTAGTTGTACATTGTATGGAGCCCAGGGAACAATAAAATATATTAGTTGCAGGTTTTTAATGCAAAAAAATCTTTACCTATTGATTCATTGATCACAAATGGAGTACAGCTTTTGTTTCTCTGGTTGTACACAAAGTAGAGTCACACCATCTGTTCATTCATACATGTACACAGGGCAATGGTATCTGTCACACATTCTGTTATTATTCTTACTCCCCCACACCGACCCCACCCCTCCCTTCCCTCTAATGCTATGTATCCTTCCTCCATTCTTGCCACCCTTCCCCCCCGCCCCCCGCATTATGCATCATCATTCATTTATCAGAGAGACCATTAGGCCTTTGGATTTTGGGGATTGGCTGATCTCACTTAGCATAACAGTATCCAACATCATCCATTTACCTACAAATGCCATAATTTTATTCTTTATGGATGAGTAATATTCCATTGTGTATATATACCACAGTTTCTTTATCCATTCATCTATTGAAGGGCATCTAGGTTGATTCCACAATCTAGCTATTGTGAATGGAGCAGCTATGAACATTGATGTGGGTGCATCACTGTAGTAATCTGATTTTAAGTCCTTTGGGTATAGGCCAAGGAGTGGGATAGCTGGGTCAAATGGTGGATCCATTCCAAGTTTTCTAAGGAATCTCCACACTACTTTCCAGAGTGGCTGGACCAACTTGCACTCCCACCAGCAATGTGTGAATGTACCCTTTTCCCCACATCCTCACCAACACCTGTTGTTGCCTGTATTCTTAATAAAAGACATTCTAATTGGGGTAAGGTGAAATCTTAAGGTGGTTTTGATTTGCATTTCTCTTATAACGAGTGATGTTGAACGTTTTTTTCATAAATCTGTTGATTGCTTGTAGATCTTCCTCTGTATAGTGTCTGTTCATTTCCTTGGCCCATTTGTTAATTGGGTTATTAGTGTTCTTGGTGTAAAGATTATTGAGTACTTTGTAGATTCTGGAGATTAGTGTTCTATCTGAAGTGTGTGTGGCAAAGATTTTCTCCAACTCTGAAGGTTCTCTCTTCACATTGCTGATTGTTTCCTTTGCTGAGAAAAAGCTTTTTAGTTTGACTCTATCCCGATCATTGATTCCAGCCTTTATTTCTTGTGCTTTGGGACTCATGTTAAGAAAATCTGGTCCCAGGCCAACGTGATGAAGATTTGGACCTATTTTCTCTTCTATTAGGTGCAGAGTCTCTGGTCTGATTTCTAGGTCTTGATCCACTTTGAGTTGAGTTTTGTACAGGGTGAGAGATATGGGTTTAGTTTCATTTTGCTGCAAATGGATGTCCAGTTTTCCCAGCACCATTTGATGAAGAAGCTGTCTTTTCTCCATTGCATGTTTTTGGCTCCTTTGTCAAGTATGAGATACCTGTATTTATGTGGGTTTGTCTCTGTGTCCTCTATTCTGTACCATTGATCTACCTATTTTGGGTGCCAATACCATGCTGTTTTTGTTACTATTGCTCTGAAATATAGTTGAAGGTCTGGTATTGTGATACCACCTGCTTTGCTCTTCTTGCTAAGAACTGCTTTAGCTATTCTGGGTCTCTTATTCCTCCAAATGAATTTCATGATTGCTTGCTCTATTTCTGTGAGGTCCGTCATTGGGATTTTAATTGGAATTGCATTGAATTTGTATAGCATTTTTGGTAGTATGGCCATTTTGACAATATTAATTCTGCCTATCCAAGAACATGGGAGATCTTTCCATCTCCTCAGATGCTCTTTACCTTCTTTCTTTAGTGTTCCGTAGTTCTCATTGTAGAGGTCTTTCACATCTTTTGTTAGATTGATTCCCAAGTAATTTTTTTTTTGAGGTTAATGTGAATGGGGTAGTTTTCCTAATTTCTCTCTCAGAGGATGCATCACTTACAAATAAAAATGCATTATATTTATGAGCATTAATTTTACATCCTGCTATCTTACTGAATTCATTTAAGAGTTCCAGAAGTTTTCTGGTGGAATTCTTAGGGTCTTCTAAATAGAGCATCAGCAAATGGGGATAGTTTGAGTTCTTCTTTTCCTATTCGTATTCCTCTAATTTCTTTGGTCTGTCTAATTGCTCTGGCTAGAGTTTCAAGAAAAATGTTGAATAGTAGTGGCGAAAGAGGACATCCCTGCCTTGTTCCAGTTCTCAGGGAGAATGCTTTCAATTTTTCTCCATTTAGAATGATGTTAGCTGTGGGCTTAGCATAGATAGCGTTTACAATGTTAAGGAATGTCTCCACTATCCCTATTTTTTCTAGTGTTTTGAGCATGAAGGGGTGCTGTATTTTATCAAATGTTTTCTCTGCATCTATTGAAATAATCATGTGGAAATCTGCAGGGACACTTTAAGTCTTCACAGGGAAATTGCAATCCCTCAGATTCTCATTACTAGAGGGGAAGATACAGGAGCAACATGAGAAAACACGGGAAGAAAGTGTCCCAAACAAACCTAGATGATATATCAAGAGAACCCAAAGACAGCATGGCAGAAGGAATGACAGAAATGGAGTTCAGAATGTCCATAATTAAAATGATCCGAGAAGAGCACACTAACTAAGAGAAGGAGAGAGAAAACTCAAATTACCAAAATTCGTGATGAAAAAGGAAATATCACAACAGACTCTAATGAAATACAAAACATAATTAGAAGCTATTTTGAAAATTTATACTCCAACAAAAAAGAAAACCTGGAAGACATCAACAGGTTCCTAGAGGCATATGAGCCACCCAAACTGATTCTGGAGGACATACACAACTTAAATAGATCAATTTCAAGCAATGAAATAGAAGAAGTCATCAAAAGCCTACCAACAGAGAAAAGTCCAGGACCAGATGGATTCACAGCTGAGTTCTACAAGACCTTCAAAGAAGAGCTCATTCCAATACTCCTCAAAGTATTTCATGAAATAGAAGAGGAGGGAACCTTTCCAAACTCATTCTATGAAGCTAATATCACCCTGATACTGAAACCAGAGAAGGACACATCGAGGAAAGAAAATTTCAGTCCCATATCTCTAATGAACATAGATGCAAAAATTCTTAACAAAATTTTAGCGAATTGCATACAAAAGCATATTAAAAGGATAGTGCACCATGATCAAATGGGTTTCATCCTGGGGATGCAATGTTGGTTCAACATCTGGAAATCAATAAATGTAATTCACCACATCATTAGTTATATTCTTTAGTAATGATTAAAATTGTGCTTATTTTTTTTCATGTATTATAATTTTACAAACACAAAATTCACATAGAAAGTGGAAGGGGAAGAAAACTTTTATAAAAAGATCATGGAATCTATTAATAATAATTACTAAGTATTCATTAGGAAATTCTGAACCCAAAGTTGAGAAACATTAATAAGATACCTTCCATTTATTCCTATGCATAGAGTAGTGCAAACATTCATTGACTTTAACATATGAGGTTTCTGGAAAGCCCAGAAAGAAGCAGACAGAAATTCTTCAAATTGACTTATTTTTCTGCTCAAATTAAAAACTAATGAGGTTTGTGGACCTTAACTGAAATTCAATATATATATATTATATATATAATATATATATTTACAAAGATATTCAAAGAATCTCATTTTGAAAAAAATTAAGATCTTGCTTTTTTCCAATGCTTTATTTAATTCTCAATATATTTTATTTACATATTAAATAAGCAAATTAGAAATGATTTTCAGAACTATTACAATATCCAATATAAATTTATTTCACTAGGTAAGAATTTCAAGTTATTGAAATACATCTGTCTTATATACATTTTTACCAGCTGACAGTGGCTATGCTTTGTGTTTTTAGTGAAATAATAAACCACAACATTATCATGAGAGATTAGTACTGTGAGTAGATGTTGCCTGGTTATCATGCCTGTAAAACATGAATTGCATCATCTAAAACCAAAATTAAAAATTTCAACTTCATTTACAGAATGACTTTACCATTATCAGTTGATACTACAATAAACATCAGAGGGGTAAAATAGCAAAATAAAATATTCTTCCAAATGCCATGTTCATTTGGTCCTACTTAAGAATTTGTATTGTTTCATTTGCTTGTACTGATCTGAGCAGCCATATGTTGAATTAATAGATTCCAACATAATGCAGTTATTTCCTTAAATCATTTTAGGGTGTAAAAACACATCCAATATTTTACAATTTGTTGAATATATTTTATAAAAACATGCAGTGTATTCTTTATGAAGACTGCTTTTACTAATTGTTTTACTTTAACACTAGATAACTGAGAACAGCTAACTGACATCCAAAGAATTCTTTCCAAAGCAAGCAAGACTTCTCTAATTATGACATTGATATTAAATTAGTTTTATTTTAAGCATACTGCATTCATTATTTACATAGTATATTCATTCTTTATGTATTTGCTAGATTGCTAATTCATGTTTTTAAAAAAAAGGCCAGCATGTCTTTCTTGTGCTAGGTATCTTTACTCGCTTTTAATCCAAGATAAAGTATTTGCAGTTTCTACATTCATAGGCCTCAAAATTAAAGGGAGATGACACGATGTAAAATAGTTATTTTGATAGAGCAAACAGCAAAATCTTCTCTTTGGACAATCAAAAGATGTACCCAAAGCCCAGAGTGTGGTTGTATTGAAGACTAAGAGTTTAACTGAGGGCTTATTATGAGTAGAACTTAGCCTAAATAAGTGATGAGAGACAATATATCAAGCCATATGTAGAAACAAAACAGAGAAAAGAGATGAGATAAATAATGAAACATTGAGAGATTTCTGTTACTGTGTAGAGCTGGAATATAAAAGGCACTGAAGAGGGCAGCAAATCCTACACAAGAGTTCTTTTCACTTGATCAGAGATTCAGCCATAAAAAAAGAATTGTTAGGTACTCTAGGAAATTTTAACTTATATTAAGGATACTAAATTGTATCGTATTAATATTTGCCATTTGTAACAAGAATATTCATGAAGATATTACTGAAGAAAATAAATGTTAAAGTGAAATTGAGGACAATATACCCTTATCTGGGTGCAGGATGATGAAGCCTCAATTCAGTTGATTACCAGCAAGATGCAAGAAGTTGGATAATGTACACAGAAATAAGAAACATATAATATATGTCTTACAATAGAGTGTAAAATCTGTATTGTGTAAAATCTGTATTTTCTAACATAAGCTATAGAAAAGGAAGAGGGAAAGAAGAAAGGAAGGAAGG
The DNA here is from genome assembly GCA_020662805.1 of Glaucomys volans. Lineage (NCBI taxonomy): Eukaryota > Metazoa > Chordata > Mammalia > Rodentia > Sciuridae > Glaucomys > Glaucomys volans. Next base: position 562,698 of record JAJEJO010050379.1, on the reverse strand, counting down.
AGGGAGGGAGGGAGGGAAGGAAGGAAGGAAGGAAGGAAGGAAGGAAGGAAGGAAGGAAGGAAATCAGATTTGGGGACCAATATTACAAAGTCATATTTATCATCTGTGATATTATCAATTCCACAACTAATGATCCTTTCATATTTTTCTCCATTCTCTTCTTTCTGTTTTCTTTTTTAGGAACTCTCATTATTTTGGATGTTATATTCATTGGCTGAGTTTTTAAATTTAGCATCTTGGCAACTTTTCGTTATCTTTATAAGACCATTTGCTGAATATCATAAAATAATACTCATTTAATGCTGCTTCTAGAAAAGAACTACATGAATTCAGGTACATAAAGCTATCATATCCAAGCAGAAATATGTCTTGTTAAAAGGCATTGTTCAAGCAATAAAGATTGTTTTGGGCTTGATTTATCTTCCGACATTGGTTATGGGAATTTGATTGCATTGTCTGCTGTCTTCCTAGATATGGTATCTGTCATGAAGAGGACCCACAAAATGTGTTAAACAGCACATAACCAAAAAATGATTACTAGTTTAAAAGCATTATCAAAGAAAAATTAAAATTCAAAAGTAATGCCCTTGATATTATGTCTGAAAATGTTTTCAACTCAGAATTCTTTATCTGGTCTGGAATTAAAGAATAATTTAAGCTTAAGCAGATATTTCCCTACCAAAAAGGCTGCCTAAATATCCACTTCACCTTGTGTTATGCTGCAGAAAAGAAAAATCAACTATTAAAGGGTAAGGCACAGAATTCAAGAAATGAGAATACTACTCTACACAGGATTGTATTGGTTTCTACATGGTGACAAGAGAAATCTGAGGATGAAAAATCGAGGAAGTTTCTTTATGGTAGTCCTGGTGACCCACTAGGACTAATCCAAGCAGACAGACAGGATTGCCAGCTGAGTCGTCTCTGGAGGTGAAATGGAACTGCATAATGCCTATAAATTTTAAAAGTTTTTAATAGAATTCAATAGAGACATAGAGAGGCTGTGGATGAGATAGTGTCTTAGACAACTAGGCAAACGCAACCCAGATACAATTTATTATTTTCAATCAATCCCTGTGTTGTGATATATTATTTCTAAATGATTGATTAAAATGTAGTCTGAAAAAGGAGGGCATTTATGGTTAACAGTACTTTCCTCCACAGAACTTAATGTGATGTTTGCTTTTAGACTCTATTTGGATTTTGCATCAATCCCTGCTCAAGGCAAAATGTTCTTAACTGACTAAATAGTTCCTCTATGTAAACTTTCTCTTTCCATCCCAAAACAGAAGATGTCTGGATTAGAAATGCACATCTGATCTAAAAAAGTCAACTTCACTTTTTCCTGACAATCGATTAAGATCAGGGAAATAAATTTTTCTTGTGACAAATCAATGTCAAGAAACCCCACAATTCTATAACTGTATCTCATTGCATTCCCCATATTTTAAAATTTTCTTTCTCTTTCAAAATACTATTTGTTCCCTCACTTTTGATTATAGAAGATATACAAGAATACTGTCAATTCATTCCTAATTTTTTTCTTATAATTTATAAACATTCTAGACATAGTATTTAGAAATTAGTACATGAAAATTCCAAATTGAAAAATGGAGATTTCAACAACTCTGTTTTATAAATGAAGAGAGTAAGTAGAGAATTCAGTAAACTTATATAAGATTTAAGGAGTATTATCAAGCAGTTGCTTCTAATTGATGTTATAACCACGAACAGCAGTACATGCTATGTTTTGAACCCTACTTAACACGTTTCTATGCTAGCACATATACAGGTTACAAAACAAGTTTCAGTAACTGCAATAGGATTAGAGTCATACAATGTGACATTCTCTTCCCAAAATACACTTATAAATCAATAATAAGGAATTGTGATTAACAGCATATTTAGAAAGTTAACAAACACACCAGAACAGTTCCTATGTGAAAGAAGAATTTAGAAGGTAAATAAAAATTTTTTTTTGATTGCAATATCATAAAATGCAGCTTATAAACCAAAGCAGTATTTTTGTAATATTTGTATGCATTTTACAGACATCTGATTCATTGGATTCTATTGACTTCTTACATCTGTGCTAATGTTATCAGCGATATATCTTTTTTCTAGTATACATCCTCACTTTTTTCATTTTTCTATTCTCTTCTACAATGATGTTAAGTTTGATAAAGTCAGGTCTCTCTCTGCTGATATTAATGGGAATATAGTTTGTAGCATTTTGCATGGTATACATTTTAATGGTGGCAATAGATGTATCAGTATCAATTAAGAAGAGCAAATACTATTTAATTAAATACTATCATTTACATAAGCACTGTACCTTGTTTATACAATTTAGGCATAATTGGTTAATAAAATTATATTATTTTAATGTATGAGGAAATGAAAACATCTATGTAAATTATCTATCCAAGATAACACTTTATTTAATTAGAAAGATTGAAGTCATTCATAGCAAATATCTCCTCATTTTTCATCTCTTGTACAACAGGGTTTGGAACAAATGCCACAATAACTTACAGAAATATATTTAAAATATTATTTATTAGGAATCATAACTAATGCATCTTAATTCCGTCTGTGCTCAGAAAAACATTAGGGTCAGAAAATTCAGTGTAAATTTCTGTTTCAGTGAAGAGGTTCCAGTTTCCATTATTCTTTCTTTTTACAAGATAAGTTTGAGAAAGCAACTTAATGAAAAAATACACAGGGTCTTTGACTTTGTGTAGTCTAGATTTGGGATGGTAATTATTTGGAGATGTTGCCTGAAAACATGAACTGTTTTTCACCTGGGGACTATGTATTGTTACAATTCATCATGCTTCATTCTCCGGATTTTGCTCAATACTTTCCAAGATTTTGGAGTTTCACTCATTAAATATTAAACAAAATCACTAGTTAAATATGAAATTCTCTAAAGACACATTCAGGACAAACATGGCATGGCAAGGAATGGTTCATACTGTGAAAGGATCCCTGGTGCCTTTCACAGTTTCAAAGAAATGTCAGACATGCACCTGTGTTGTTGACATTTGACATATTTTCAAGACATCTACCTATGAATATGATGTTCTAAAGTTCTATTTGATATGTAGCTCAAATTTTCTTATCTCATTATTTGATTAAAATCTTACACGTTTGACAAAATTATTGTAATTTTTGTGTAACCATTCACTGAAAGCCAGTGTATTGTGAAATACTTGGATTGCAAAATGTCAATCTTTTAAAAAATTATATCTGTGGAAAGTGTGTACAGAAAATAATGGTGGATGCTGATGGATTCATAGACAAAATTATCTATTGCGTATTACACACTGGAAAAGAAGTTTTCTCAGAAAATATTACAAGTATTCAATGCAAAGTTTCAATTCCTCTGCCTGGAAGAATACATTTTTATTGCTTCTATGCCTTTCAGAACAATATGTTGCCAGGTTATCATACTCAAGATCCACTGGGTCCGAACCTCATCCATTATGTTAAGAGTCTATGGATTTAAAAAGTGCCATAATGAACTGGTATACTTATAAATGTGCTCAAAAGACCCAGCTCTTTTCTCTACCAATGTCATGTGCAAAATGCATTAGAAACACTTAACACACTTGAACAGAAGAGTAAGTTAAATAATGCATTATCTTGATATCAAGGCCTGCCCAAGGGGTTACCACAAATGACAAAGTGCAGGAAAAAAATCTCATGGACAGTCATAAAAATGTTGAAAAAATATTAGCAAAATCTAACAGTATTTAAAATATATACAACCAAAATCTGGTAACATATAAAAGTAAATACTGGGCTGGGGATATAGCTCAGTTGGTGGAGTACTTGCCTTGCAAGCACAAGGCCTGGGTTCAATTCCCAGCACCACAAAAAAAAAAAAAAGTAAATACCTTCTTACCAAATTTCTTCCTAAATTTAGGGAGAATTAATGTAATTCAGTACATAAATGAATAAAATGGGGAATACATGAAATCATCTAAAATTACATAATCATTTTCTGATGCAGAAAACATTAAAAAAACACTATTTCAGATAAAATGCTCTGAAAACTAGGAATATAAAGACATTTTCTCAAAGTAATAAGGAACATCTACAAAAACATGGAGGTAAACTCATAGAAAATGTTGAAAAACTAAATCCTTATTCCTGAATGAGGAAAATCATAAAGATTTGTATTCTCACTGCCATTCAGCAAAATACTGGAAATTCAATCCATTCAAGCCTGAAGAATGAGTAAGACACAAAGATTGCAAGTTTATTTTGTTTTTTGTAAATCCTGCATATTCCTAGAGCATGATTAAGTAATACAAATCATAAAGGCTCTATCAAAAACTGTGAGAATCTGTTGTAAAATTAGCTGGGGTTGTAGAGTAGAACCTATGAAAAATGAAATATACTTCTATAGACCAATAAATAATTAGAAACTGAAGTTTTAAAATATAATGTATCTGAAGAATTTAAAATAAAATACTTATATTTAAATATAACAAATTATGTTCATGATGTGTGTGTTGAAATTCATTAGGAAGACATTAATGAAAGGAAGGATATACTATGTTTGTAGATTTATTGAGAAATATTTTAATATCTTTCTTTTCAAATTGATATGTAGTCTTAATACAACCCTATTAAAATCCCAGCAACCTCTATTATAGATATTGACAAACTCAAACTAAATTCACATTGGACTTCAAAGGACCTAGAGTAGGCAAAATAATTTGGGCAACAAAACCCTAAAACTCTGGAGAACCTCATTTACCTGATTTCATGACTTGGTATAATTATCAAGTATAGGACTATGAAGAGTTGTAAAGACCAAGAGACACAATAAAGAAAACAAAAATAAGTCCACATATGTATTCTTTCCATTGATTTCCTTAGCATTTAAGTGGCAGAAACGATATTCTTTTCTGTAAATAATGCAGAGGTAACAGAAAATATGTTTAAAATAAAATCGCTCTAGATCATTATATTACATCACACTCCAAAATAATTTAAAATGAATTGGAGAACCAAGTGTAAAATTATTAACATTCCAGAAAAATATTTGCAAATATGGGGCAAAGCTTCCTTAAATGAAGAACACAAGTTTGTACACATGTACACTCCCCAAACATGTCATGCACAGACACACACACACAGAATGAAGATGAAACAGACCTCTGACATGTAGGCACACGAGCTCATCTAAAGGCATTATTCTGAGCAAAATTGGTTAGAATATTGTATTTATTGACAAAATATCCCAGAAAAAAGAGCAAATAACCTATAATTATGGAAATGTGGTGAGTGGTAGTCTGGGAAAGGAGTAACAAGGTACCAGGAATGAGGAGCAGGAGGAACTCATATAGGTAATGAAAACTTTATTCTGTTTCTGGATTGGGGTTGTGATGACAAGAATGAAAACATGTTAAAGTTCACCAAACAATATATATGATTGTATTTTTACATATAAATTATGCCCCAATAAATTTCTTGTCAATAGTTCCAATTATCCTTATTAAAAAATGAATTATACCTGTATGAAGAAGAAAAAGAGGTCAGGACAGCAATTCCAAATTTTTGGGAGGAGGAACATATTATGAACCATTGCTGAATGTGTAAAATCATTAGGAGGAAATAATACACAACATAGAGCCCAGATCTGTGTACACACGTACACACACACACACACACACACACACAAAGAATATATTTTCATGTCTTTCTTCAGTAAGCAGATGCAGCTGTGTAGTTTATGGTATGTATTTTACTTTCTTTTCTACTTATATACATTTAGCTTTCAAAGAAAGGCTTTTTACAAACCCTTATTTCCCTTCTAATTTCTTTGGAAGTGGAATAAAGATTTAAGGAAGGCTTATAAAAATTAGTGAAGACACTTAAATCTAGACATGCTAGACTGAAACTTATAGTGTTAGAATAAATATAAGCCCAGTAGCCTGTATTTGTTTTCTTAATTTTACTGGATTTAGGGACTATGTAATCATTTTCCAAGGAATTTAGAAACTGATAAATCAGGTAAAGTCTTGACAAGTTTGATATTTAATCTGGATCATCACTTTTCAGATATGTGTTGCTACAGAATTTATAGATAATAGCAAAATGTTCTCTTGGAATTCTTATGATCTTTATAGCATCCTAACTACACACAAATGTGTGTATATATATATATATATATATGAAATATATATATGAAAGTGTGTGTGTATGTGTACATATATATATGTGCATACATATATGCAATATGCATGTGCCTGTGTGTGTTAATGGACAGTATCTAAGAACAACATAGCATTTTACTTTAATGAATTTGTGTCCACATAAATTCAAGTCATAATTTCAGGGGGAAATTACAAAATACGCATACATTATGTTTTTTTAGTGTAGTCCATCATTTGTCTCTCAAGAATATAGTTTAAAGCCTTGTCAATCAGAGCATAGTTAAGCATTAACATGCAGAACATATGGGGATTTTGGAAATAATTACTTTCTTTGAAATATGTGAGGGGAAAATACTGCTGCTGATTTTATGTACATTTCTGAATGTGCATGTGCGTGCTCCATAAGTTCTAAGTATAATTTAATTGTGCAATAAATATTTATTTAACACAACCTTTAATAAAGCAATTAAAGCACTGAACATTCAGAATATGCGGTGGTAAACATAATTCCCTTGGGTAACACTCAAAACCTGTGTCATTGTTTGTGATAAACATAGGTAGCAAATATGATGATTACAATGGCTACTATTTCACTTTTTATAGGCATGAGAATGTTTTCCAAAGTTCTAGAACAAACATCATCCCAAGAAAGTAAGCTAATGAGTATTAAACACCAATAAGCTACTTCATTCTTAATGAATTTATGGAAAGGTCGTGTTGAGTGCTTTGGGCTCCTACTGATCTTTTAGCTATGCACTGTGCCATGGAAAGAACAATCATTTGTGGAAAGAAACTCTATGTTTCATTTTCAAATTCCACTGGCAGTGTGGCATTGGCATATTCCTTAGCTAAGTCTGTTGTTTCATCTGAGAAATGAGGATAATGAATTCTCATCCTTTCATGAAAATCAAAATGAAAATGAAATTATTTTTTTTTAGAATTGCAAGCCCCTATTCAGTTGTAGACAACATAAATCAAATTATATGTATACTTTATACACTCATTTTTGTTTACAAATGAACCATTCAAATATAAAATTGTCCCTATGCTTTATTGTTGCATGCAAATTAAGCCAGTAAAAATTTGCATAAATTGACCAATCTCAACAATACTTAGAATGCAGTCACATCTTTATTAATGTCGTCTCTACCAAGTTACAGATAATATAACATTAGTATTTTAGCACTGTATTGAATTCAAAAGTAAAAAAGACATGGTTTTAGGGGATGAGTTATGTGAGCGTATTTCTATTTAATATATTCACATTAGAATGAAGATGGACGTCATTGATAAAACAAAAGTTGTACAGTTTTTAAATTTTTCAAAATTACATATATTAATTCTTTAAATTTCAGGCTTCGAGGCAATGCCTCTCTTTCATTGTTTTTTTTTTTTCAGATATAACTAAGGACAGAAAATAACATGTTGGAGAGTTAAAAAGTGTAAAATTTAATGCTCTATGTTGGAAAGTATAGCCTCACAAGGAAAAATCAACTACTCAGAGAAAAATGAGGAGAAGTTCACAAACCCAAGGTGAAAATTAAAACTCTTCTGTCCCCCCACCCTTCCTTTTAAAATTCCAACTATGGATTCCACTTCATTGAAACTTGAAGTAGAATAACAGACAAAGGAAAATTCTTAACTTGTCTAAAACCAATACTTAGAATCTGCCCAATAGATGCCTTCACATTGTCTAAAATGTCGTGACACTTCATTCCCTGGTGAATATTGGAAGGGACATTAATTAAATAACTTAAGCCTATATTTTTCATTACTCTACTTGGATTTGATTGTATTTTAGCAAAGTGAAAATCACGGGTGTTACTTCTCCATGGCTTCCTCCTTTTGGTCCCCAACAAGTCTGGGGCTTCTTGCTGACTTTGATTTCAATCATCTTCCTATATTTACTTATGCTGTTTTTTCTTTCTTGTCTTCATCCTACTCCCCTTCTTACTGAACACTCTGAGAGGTTTTGGTGTGAGGTTTTGTTTGGATCTTTTTAGACATTTCATTTAAAACCAATTTTGAACTAACAGGAAAGTTGTAAATCATTGTGATGTTCTTCACCTTACTTCCCTAATGTTAAAATACAATCCAACCACGGTACTAATAGGATAAAGCAAATTAGTATAACATTATCAATTACACAGTAAATGTTTCATAAAGGTTTCCCATTTATTCTTCTAATATCTTTTTCTTTCTCCTTCAGGTTCCTAACTAGAACCCCACATTTTGATCATTTGTTATTTCCTTTTCATCTCTCCTTGGATGTAGCAATTACACATTAAAAAAAAAATGCCCTCCACTTATATCTGTCTGATCTTTCCATATGATTGGAATGAAGTTAGCAATTTGGGGCAAGAATATAACACAACAATGTCTCAGTGCTTATCAAGCAGTCCATGATGTCTCATTTGTAATTAATATCTTGAAGGAAAATTCCAAAACTAGGCAAATTCTGTCTCGCTTAAAACTTCAATTCTGTATTCTTCTTGACTTCAGTAATACTATAGGTTTAATATTTTATACAGGGCATATTCTTTCTGTAATTCTAAAGAAATTTTGCAATGGAGAAGTACATACATGTGAGCTTAAATTTCACATTTGAACTGGTAGGAAACATCTTAATCTTTTATTAGTGCTTTAACATTGATGGTAATGAACAAAGGCATAAAAGACATCAGTGTATGAATTAAGAGACTTCCTACAGGATAGTTTTTTTAACTTATTTATGACTTGAGCTTTTGGATAGTAAAACTAATTTGGTTTAAAATAAATAAAAGTCAAAGAATTTAACAGACAATAAGACTGGACAGAGAGTTTTATTTCTATTTATAATCTACATTTGTCTCCCTAGGTAGAACAATGAAATTGAGCATATAATAATTAGAATGTTGCAGTAATCCTAGAGAAAAAATAAAAACAAGGAGATAAAAACTACTACTTCAGATACTAAAATATGGGCAAAATAGACCAGTCTAACATGGTTCAGCTTCTGATGGATTATGTTATTATTGTATATTTTAGATATTTTATTTGAGGCATAAACTATGGTTAAAGAGAGAAAATTATTTTAAAAATGGTTTTGCAAATTTAAATTCCCTCAAATCAGGAAACAATGCATAACTTAGTATAAAGAATGTTATGTGAATAGCTGGGCATATTTTTCTCATTGTGATCTTCCTTCTATACATAGTAAATAAACCCACATACACACACACACACACACACACATATATATATATACACATATATGTATATATATATGTTTTTTAAAAAAACAAAACTACTTCTTTGATGCTTATCACTTATTATTTGAAAACAAATAATTCAAGTTGATTTACACATTGAAGTCTCTAACACTGGCTTTCACCTTTCACTCACATTTCTTAATATTATATTGCTATATCATATAAATCGGCAGTTGAATGTATCTTGTCCTCAATTTCTGATTAGTTTGTTGTTGTTAGTTTGTCTTCAGTTATATTTTGTCCTCAATTATATTAAATTTTTGAGTGGCAATATGAAAATATTTGTAATGCTTAATGCTTTTGGGGGGTAGCAGTGAGTGCTGAGGATTGAACCTAGGGCCTTATGTAGCTAGGCAAGTGCTCTACCATGTATTTGTAATTCTTAATATCCATTACATAAATACTAATTTTCATGGAGGCTTTATTAGTTGATAAGATCTTTCATGTTGATAATGGAAATGTTGGAAGAAAACTCTCTAATACACTTTTGTTTTTTTTAACACTTATTTATAGATATGAAATTTACTGTGCAAATCACAATGACAATGAGGTTGCAAGTGGCTTCTTTTTGGACTATTTACATTTTAGAATCCATCTTGATCTTTTATGCTTATAAAGTTAAATAAGATACATAAATATTAGGTATAACCTTATAAACTAAAATAGTTCACTGTAGGTGATTTCATGTAGTTCAACTTAATAATTACTTATTAAAATCAAAGTAATTGCATTGCAGAGTGACATAGGCCTGAAATTCCAATTACTTGAGAGGCAGAAGGGTCACAGGTTCCAGACCAGTCTGGGCAACTTAATGAGACCTGTATCAAAACAAAAAACAAAACAAAACAAAACAACAAAAGAAACCTGCAGATACAGCTCAGTGATAGAGCTCCCCTGGGTTCAAACCTAGGTGCTGAAAAAAAATTGAAAAATCAAATTAATTTTCAACAGAGCATGCTTTTTTATGTTTGAAAAATTGAATTTGATAAAGTGGTGGAAATATTAGAAAATTTGTCTATCTTTATTTTGGCCAAACTTAGAGAAACATTGTAGGCTTGTTCTTCTAATGATTTCTTGCCTGTTTTAGTCATAAGATGGCAAAAATAAAGCTATTTACACATGATAAAATTAGTATCATGCAGGGGGTTTCAAATCATCAGTCTTCCCAAAGCTAAGTATGACTACATTTAAAAAATTAATGTAAAGACAGTGTATGTAGGGGTTAAATATCTAGTATTATATAGTAAAATTTGGGGAGTCAAAAAATAATTTAAGAAGGAAAGGGCATAGTAGAATTTGTGATAGATTTAGGCAGGAAATAACAATAGTGTTTTTGTTGTTTTCTTTGTGACATAGCAACAAACAAGTTATGTATTTTTATTTGAAATGTCACATAAAATGCTTTATAATTTCTAAATAATTTCCATGTATAAATATAAATATATTTTATATTTACTAATTTACAGAATAAACTTACTAAATTTGCAGAGACACAAATTGCTCAGGTTATTTGTGAGAACTACAAATGCAATATTATCTATTTAAAACTACAAGTGATATAAGTACATATGATTGTGCTATGAGAAAATAAAGCCTAATCATATGTACTTAGCCAATTTTCTTTGACATTGTAATTTTTAAAAAGCTACTTGCTTAAAATCAAACAATCAAACACCTAAAAAAAGAAGGTCAGTTGTTAGAATAGTGATCACCCCCCTCTTTGGCCAGCTCCATCTTTCCCTTAATTAATTTAAAGCATTGTTACTCTGAAATGTCTTGGTTTTTTTTTTTTTTTTGTAGCTACATTATTATCTTTACTTAGTGTCAGACAGTTTTTCATCAACACTAAAAGCCTTAGAGGATGCATTTTAAAATAAATTAATGAATTATTGTTGAACTTTAAGTGACTTTTTCAGATCTGCCCCACGCAATATTTTTCAACTAAATCTCATTGGCCTCATTCTCCTGGATTATATTTTCAACCATAATTGTACTCTCAAAAGAGCATATAAATCTGTGCTTTATGCCACATTATGTTTTGATGCTATTTATGACATCAAAAGCCTAAAGTTCACAAAAATTTGATTGTAAAGAAACCTTGCAAATTTTAAGATTTTTTTCCCTGTAATTCCAAAGAGGTAATATAACAATGACAAATTTTCATTGTTTTTGTTTTATGAAGATGTTCCATTTTATTTTCAGCCTGCAGGCCATAATTTGCCAACCCCTCTCATAAAGAACAGAAATCGGGAATCCATTTCTATTTAGCTGGGAATCTGATTGAAACAGTTTCTGCAGTCATTTTAAGACAGAAGTGATGTTGGTGAGTTAAATGTACTGTCCATACAAGTTCATTTTTTTCTGGTTTTATCCTTAGAGTACAAAGTGAATTTCAATCTATCCTCATCTGTACTTCTCTCATTACAGAGAAGAGTGTATTTATTTGAAGCAGTAAATTTCTTATGTATATTCTGATGAGATCCTTAGTTCGGCTCATGTATAGAGTATATGAAGTTTTTCTAAAATTGACTACTAAGTGTTTAACAAGTATCAAGAATCTTGGTAACTACATTCTGTTTTTTGTAATCCTCAAAATAAGTGAATGAGTTATATATTATCATTACCTTACTCAGGAAGAAAGTGGCTTCTTCAATGTTGTATAGTTAATAAATACTAAATTTATTATTAGATTTAGTATTTGATACTTTGCCTTTTGGTTAATAGAAAAAAAACATTGCTTTTGCCTTTCTTTTTCTGCACAGAATAGAAATGTTTCTAAGTACCTTGGGATTCATAGTCTTTAGAGCTTTTTTAAACCAGTGGTTTTAGTCATTCCTTGTGGTAACACAAAAGATGGTTATTCATAAAGGAAATAGAAGCCAGTCACATTTCATCATTTAGAGGAATTTTAAAGCAGTTTTCTAAAAGGAAAAGTTTACTTTGAGAAAAAAATATAATTACACCTATTTTCAGGAAAATTTTATGCTATAATAATCAGACAAACAGATCATATGGACAAATTCCTTCTGACTTATGAAGTTGAATATGAGCAGCAAGAGGTAGAAATGATTTCTGTGTAAGTGATAGATAAGAGTTGTATAGATGGGAATAAAAATGTCAATAAAGAATTCAGAGTTGGAGTGATTATAAAATTGACTAGTTATTGTGGTCTGTTTAGCATGAGTAGTATGAGGTATATTTGACATCTAATTTGTAGAAATGAGAAATGTATTTTAATAAGAGTTAGGGCAAAATTAAGGAAGGTCTTATAAATAAGAGGTCAGATTGCATGCTTTATAGCATTCCACTAAATAAATGTAACTTAAGGAGCAGAGGGATGGTATTTGGCAAAAGAACGCAGAATAGAAGGATGGGTAAGGGAGGAAGGAAGTATAATATCTCTTGCATCAAGTACAAAAACAATAGCTAAGCTATGAAGCCAACCTATGTGCCCTTCAATAGATGAATGGATAAAGAAAATGTGGTATATATATAAAAAATGGAGTATTATTCAGCCATTAAGAAGAATGACTTTCTGAAATTTGCTTGTAAGTGGATGGATCTGGAGAGTATCATGCTTTGTGAAATAAACCAGTCCTAAAAAGCCAATGGTTGAATGTTTTCACTGATAGATGGAAAATAAACCATAATAAGGGAAGGAGTGAAGAAGAGAAATTCAGTAAATTAGACAAAGGGGTAATGAAGGGAAGGGGAGATTGGAAAAGAAAAGACAGTAGAATAAATCTGACATAATATTTCTATGTACTTGTATGTGGCACACCACAGTGTATCCCACCATCACATACATCCACAAGACTAGGTTTCTAATTAGAATATGATATATTCCATGCTTGTATAATTATATCAATGGATTCTACTATCATATATAACTATAAAGAACCAATTAAAATATTTATAGACAAATACCTGTGGAAGCTAAAGAAAAGATGAATGATCTACCCCTCTCCCTAATAAAATAAAAAGAAGTAGATGACATAGGCTAAGATAGTAAGTATAGGCAAATTGGGCCAAGCCTTCAACAAATAAATTATTCTTAGGCTATTCATTCAGAGTACAGTGAAGGAAGTTCCTCAGCATCTTTCTCAAAGTAGTTTTAACTTTTATGCCAAATAGGTCCACACATGCACAAAAAACTACACTTTTGAATACAGATGTAGAAATCCTTTATAATATACTCTTCAAATTGAATCTGGCAGAGGATTAAGAAAATAATAAACAGACTCATCAGATAGCTAAGCTGGAAGAAGCAGAAGTGTGAAGCCAGTGTACCATATAGTTTCCCAATGTTCTGGGCATGTGTTTCTTTGTAGAAGAAAAGGCAAGTGTCAGTCAACCCAATTAGCCAGTTCAACAACTGGTTAGTTCAGTGAAGGTCTACAAAAATAGATTTACTACATGGGTGCATATATGTGGGGCAGAGTAGGAGAAGGGTATTGACAGTAATAATAATAATAATAATAATAATAATTATTATTATTATTATTATGAATATAATAATTCATATTATATGAAGCCTTTTGTATCCTTTTTAACTCAATATTTTGACCTATTATTTCATAGAGATCATTTGAAACAACTGAAAAAATCATTTCAATGAGAAGCTCCTTAAAGTAGATGAGCAGATTGTCAGGATTCAAAATGGTGTATGTTGATTTTTAAAAAAAATTTTAATATGATAAAATCTGTGGTGCTTGATAATTAATAAAAATGTAATAAATATGGTAAGAAAAAGCAAATTAAGTGTTAACTGTTGGTACTTTGAAGTCAAGTCTGTGAGATGCAGAATTTTTTAAAAAAGAAATTGTGTGCCATAGTCACACTGGAATAAAGATCATTTGATAACATTCTCAAAGTTTAAATATAAGAGACTGAAACAAGGTAATATAATGAAAAGACATGATTTCAGCTTTGGTATTTCTCTGCTGTGTGCTTTGATAGGGCAAGAAAAATAACTGAAGTGCAGTTTCCTCTTCTATACAATGTAGATATGATAATGCCTGCTGACATAACTAGAACAAATAAAATATATAGTACTTAGCACAACAGCTGACTATTGTGCACATTTAATAAACCACATTAGCATTATGAACACTAAAATGAGACTTAATGGGAGTTGGGTGTGTCTCTTCTCAGTGGAAGAATATGTGCTTTGCAGGTATGAGGTCCAGGCTTTGATCCCCAGTATCAAAATAAAAAATAAAAAAAAGATTAAGACCAATTTTCTCCAATAATTGGAAGGAAGACTGAGTCATAACTCACAGGAATTTCAAGGAGATCTTGTTTGTGACCGGAGTAGTACAATACAGGATGTACATGATTTGAATAAATGTTCTCCATTCAAGCAGAGTTAAAATAAAACTGGTAGAAAATCATAGTTTTTGCTACAAAAATAATTTAGTGGGTTTTTTTTAACATTTATTAGCTTTCAAATATCATTACTGCATTTTATTTTGCCTTGTGTTGTATCCCTCAAAGGTACTAATAGTTGGACACAACACAACCAATTTAAACTCACTGATAAAACAGATTGTATTGCACCATTTGGGACTCAGACCAAACTCTACGTTCTGCTTCCCATGAAGAATGTATTCATGAGCATTTCTTCAGCCATTATCCAAATTACAAATCAGAAGTTAACTTTCATATAAACATGGTTTGAAAACAGGTGGTGTTTTGATTATTTGCATCTGAACAATCTAATGAAGCCATGAGAAATGAATAGATGGTAATTTATTGAAAGAAAGAAAAAGGGAATTTTTAGCTGATACCTCAGGGTGAGAAGAATGCCTCATGAAATCACCAAGTATGAAATTTAAATTCTCCTGCTGAGTTAAATATGCCTTGACAATGTCAATGAACTCAGAGAAAAATGACAAATTACTATTATATGCTCAAGTTTCTAAAAGTCATGCTGTTATCTATTGTAAATATTGCAGGATACTTCTGAAAAGCATGTTTTATATTTAACCTCATTTTTAGTGCAAAATATTTTCCTTTTACATTGCCATAAACTACAGCTGAGTTCAGAAAATGCATAATGAAGATTTATGTTTTCCTCTCTAAAAAGGAGAATGGCAGTATATAACAGTGTTCTGACTTAAAATTTTATTTCATATTTTTAATCTTAGTTATTATCTACAAAAACTGTAAACTTGTTTATCTTCCATATGCCTACAATATGTATGCTAACTTTGTGAAAATGCTTTCACTCTTTTTGCTGAACATGCAGTTATAGAGTCCGGTAAAAGTGGAAATGGTCCAATTTTATAAGAAAGTTATTTTTGAAAATAAAAGTACTACAGAAATGTAAAAAGTAATTGACATATAATATTAAATGTAAAACAACACTGATTAAATTATAATTATCATACCAAAGAAAACATGTTAGTTTAAAATTCTGCAGTCTTTGGAAATCATTTCTGTTTTGAACCTAATGTTGTTAGCATGATGCTAAGAAAACTAAAAGAAAGTCAGATCTCTAATATGTGGACGGATGATGATTGATTGTCTATTAACTTTTACAAGAAAGATATAGAAAAGTCATTGAATTTTTAGGTTGTCATACATGTATTTTAATGAGAAAAATTTTGACATGACAATTTTTAATGCCCTCATTATTTAATCCTGCTTCCTAAGATAGAAAATTTGATATCATAATACATTGTCCCCTTTCTCCATTTCCCATGATAAATCAGGCACCTGTTACTATTAATCAATAGTAATAAAACCTGTTAATATCTCTTAAGTTTAGCCATTCTTCTCCATCTCCCATAGTCTGCCTTAATGCGGACTATTATTCTTATTGGAACTATTTTAAGAATCTCCTGTCATGTTCCATTGTCCCCAGACTTTCCTTCTCAATGAATCCTGAAAATAATTTCAAAATTATTATCTTCAAATGATAGCAATAATTTTATTCCATCATCGATAACCCTCTTCTGTTTATGTAAATTGTAGAGTATAAAAATCATTGTGTTAATTTCTTCATGCAGTCTAGACCAGCCTATTTTCCCAATATCCTCTTTAGTCTGTCAGTTCCCACAGGTTTGCTTATTCTTTTACCACACTAAATTTCAAGGGATCCCAGACTTGTTGAGTCAGTCTTTTGACATCGTATTATTCATTATATCAGAAATGGCAGCATCGTTTCTCTAGTAATTTGTTTAGCAAAATTCTACAAATCCTCTGGGACTCAGTTCAAAATTTCCCTTCCTTCACAATGAAACCTACTTCCCCCCCCCACCCTTTGGTACCAGGGATTGAACCCTGAACCACATTTACAGCCTTTTTACTTTTTGTTCTGAGACACTTAAGACCTCACTAAGTTACTCAGTCTGACTTTGAACTTGTGCTCCTCCCTCCTCTGCCTCCCTGGCCTTTAGGATTACAAATATGAGCCATTGCACAGGCTTTGGATATGTTCTTAACACTTAATTCTTAATTTTGAAATAAAGCTTACCACATTGTTCACACATTAATATGTTGACACTTTTACCTTTTGAGGGACTGCCTTTTACGACCCTGGTATATTAAGAGGTGTTGATGGGCCAGCCTAAGAGCTGAAATGAAATACACAACTCCTGGCTTTACTCCAAAAGTCCTCAGTCAAAATCTGAATTTTTAAACAGGTCTTCATGTAACCAGTATATAAAATTTTAGAAAAAGAAAACTATATATAGAATATAAATATCCATTCATCCTACTTTGGGCTCAATTAAAACTTACTAAATGATGAAAAACTTAAATTTGATTTATTACTATGAATTTTACTAAAGAAGTTGATTGTGTTTCTTTGAATACCTGGATATATACAAGTGAATTGTACTCTGTGAGTCTGTCTTTTGCAAGTATATTGAAGAGAACTTCAGGAAAAGTCAAGCAGCTCTTCTGTCCTTCCCAGAGAATGAAATAGCAGTGCTGATGTAGAGAGCATGCAGAACAGAGAATCAGAATTAATGTGAGTTTATATCGTTCAATAAAATAATATTCACCAATAGACGATCATAACAGAAGCTCATTTTGCATCACACTCATAAGATTGAAGAAATATATTTATGTGGGATGCCAATTAAAAACAAAAAGAATTTATAAAACCATCTTGTATAGCCTCTGAAAATACTAGTAGCTCTAGTACTAAATGCTATTCTCTCCACTACTTATCCCACTTTAAAAATTAGGTCTCCAGCACTGTGGGAATACAGGTTATTGATTAAAGTATTGATGGGACCGTATATTGGTTCTAAGGGGTAGGGGAATGGAATATATATTTAGTAAATTGAGACTTGGACATATTCCACAGAAGAAAAATATCATTGTTTTGACTGAGATATAAAAATACAAAGATATATGTCCTTTGGTACTAATTCTGTTCATATTTCTATCTCCTAAGCTACTAAAATGTAGTACAATTAAAAGCTCTTGAATCTGTCTCATAATGATTTGGTCAAGAGACAGTGAATCTGCCAAAAAGAAGCAGAACAGCTGTGAAGATGCCAACACAATTGAGTACTTCATCTCTACATATTTTTAAATATGGCAATTTATTGGACACTTATGGGCATGGAATGACAATGGGGTCAATTCAACCATAAGGCAGGGCCGAGACACCTTCATTATGACCTTTCTATAGCATAAGTTATGTGTTAATGAATGTCTGTGTAGTGACAGCCTGGATGTGCAGATGGAACAAAAAGCATAAGACGTTAAAACATTGTGTCCATCTATCAAATAATGATCCTGAAATGTCATTAAATCATTTAACTGAAAAATATGAAAAGAATGTCATAGTATTTGAGAAAAAGTAATATTAACTTTTTTTGGTACAAAGATAAATATACCAAAATAAAAAGTAAAAAGAAAAAAATAGATTCACATCCTCTTTTTCCTCTGATATTACTTATCAGTGTACAATTCTTATTTTATTCTCTTTATTTTCAAATTTAGGAAAATTCAGGACATTAGTCTCCAGGAAAAATGAGAACCATGTGGCAAAGTGAAATCCATTTACTGCAAAGATCTGCTTAGGGTCTAATTTCTGCTTTTACCCTTCAAATTTCTCCTTCAGTAACAAAACTGTTGAAGTTGTCTTTTTCATGAGATTATTCGGACTTCTCCACAAAAGGGTCTTGGTCTAGTCAAGCAAATACTCCATAGCACAAACTGCACTCATAATAGGGTAAAACAATTCTTGGGGTGTGTTCCAAAAAGTCATCTGTAAATCTAATAAGAATGTATACTTATCAATTGATGTAATCAATAAAAATGCACTAAATGTTGTCTACCAAGCACTATGCCAGTATTTGAACATTTTTTTTCCACCAAACCAAAAAAATAATATTTTTCAATGTTCAGGGAGTTCAACAATTTTCCAGGAAAGGCATTCATCTCATAACAAAGTTGTGGCAATATTTCATTGAAGGTTTCTGATTTAGTATAAAAAGTCTCTTTTCCTTCAAGGAATGGCTCATTATATTACTAAGAGAGTTACAATTAATTAGCATTTGTTAACTAGAAGTCATATGGTAGGTAATTAAGTACAGTAGGCCAGTGACATTACAAAATTGTGAGGTAAACTGAATTTTTTCCAAAATGAAATACTGTTTTTTCTCATCACCTGAACTGGATTCTCTGGCCTACCTTTTCTCTTTAAACATATTCCTTCAAATTCAAGGAAACACTTCCTTTGTTAACTTCAAGTACTGGACATAATTTTAAAATAAACAACCTCCTTAATTTGAGTTAAAGATAAAATTTGAAGAGATAAAATTACCAAAATATCAGTTTTATTTCTAAAGATAATTGAATCATTAGTGTTTATAACATAATAAAGGATCCTAAAAGTTTTGTTTCTGTTCTTAATTATGTAGTCTGTCAACAAACCTAATGTGAAGTCGGTAGCAAGCTCAAATGAGAAATCATAATAGTGAGAGAGAGTTCAGTGGTATCTGGACCATGCTCTGAGGGATAAAGGAGAAAGTCAGAGATTAAAAAAGGAAAAACTTCAACTTTGCACCAAGCATGTATGGCAGAGATGAACAGTTATCTTAGTTCTTGTTGGGAGGTTGCAAGTGAAGCAGGAGCAAGCCAGATTTCTGGATGTTACTGTCTCTGAGGTTTGGTCCAGTCCAGAAAAGCCCATTTGAAGATGTGAATGGCCCTACTCGCCCAGTTGCTCCCCAACTCTACTTGGTGTCCTGAACCAAGGCACCATCACGTTGTGATCAATGTCCTCAATTTAAAGATAATTTTGTAATAAACTGGAAAGTGGAGGAGGAGAGATGGAGGCTAGAAGGAAGGAAGCAGGAGATGCCGGGTGTGGTGGTACACAAATGTAATCCCAGCACTTGGGAGGCTGAGGCAGGAGGATCGCAAGTTCAAAGTCAGCCTCAGCAACTTAGCAAGGCCCTAAACAACTCAGTGAGACACTGTCTCTAATTAAAAAAATACAAAATAGGGCTGGGTAGGTGGCTCAGTGGTGGAGTGCCTACAAAAAAAAAAAAAAAAAAAAAAGGAAGGAAGCAGGAGAGGAAGAAATGAAGGTCTTCCATGATCTTCAGTTAATTTCAAGGGAAAAATATAATATTCATTCAAAAAAACAGATTCTTATGTAATTCACATAAGAACATACATTTAAATTTCTGTGAAATCCAAAAGTGGGATAATTCTTCCTTTATGCAAATAAACCAATGGCATTAGAATATAGTCAAGTTTTCTCAAGGTTAAATGATAGTTTGGCATATGTATTATATAATTGCCTTAAATGTATGTTTCTGAAAGGTGGAAAATGCAAACACTTATGTAAACATAAGTCCTTCCCAAACTGCCCTCAGCTTTTAGAAAAACTGCAGAATGTTCCTGCTCCTTAATTTTGTCTATCCTGCAAAAGCCGGGTGGCTAACCACCCTTTCCCTAGCGGTCAGGCTGACCCAAAACTTAGAATGAAATTCTTAGTACGTGATTTTTTCCTGTGAACCAATCAAAAAGAGCCCTGCGAACCCCTCCTTAACCTGTTTGTATCTCATTATAAAAACCCTGCTAAATTTGAGCTAGGGGCTTCTTAGCGACACCGGTTGCCGAGTGCGCGGAGGTCCAAGCTCGAGCTTGCTAATAAATGACTCTTTGTTGCTTGCATTGACCATGGCCTCTGGTGGTCTTCTTGGGGGTCCTGAGCCACAGGGCACAACATTTCTATCATTACAAAACTTAAATGTTTTGAAGTTGGATGCTTATCATTCAAGACAGGAAAGTCCAAGTTTGAAAATAAGACCATCAATGGGAACATTAATAAAATACTGCAATATTCAACTAAGGGGAAATATGACAGTTTGCTTTAATTCTCATCAATGTACTGGGTGTCTGTCAAGGGCTAAATTGACAAAGCCGGGTTCACTTAAATACCTTGTTTTTAAATGATTTATGCTAATAATGCAAACTATATGAAGTTATTATTTGGAAGAAAACTAAGGGATGTTTATAAAATTTCAGTTACATATTCAATTCATGTTCATTTTGATCTACATTAACTGAAAATATAATGAAAGTATTTAAAAATATCTCCTAAACACCTAGTTAATATTAAACCAGTAAATTTTATTAGCCAGAATTCCTCAGTGGTGTTGAGGAAATTATTATGAAATATTTTCCACGTTTATTTTATAATAAAAAGGGGATAAAACTTTCTTATTTGAAGTATAATATTGTTTCCATTTTTCTATATGATTCAAAATTTAGATAAAAGGGAAAGCAATCACCACTTTTAACATACTTGGATGCGTATGCACACACACACACACACACACACACAAACACACACAAGGAAAGCAGCAAAGACAAATCAAAGTCTTACCCTCTTAGCAACAAACGCAGACCTGGGACATAGCAACATATGTATAATAGAAAACCTATGCTAAACTGTGAGTTCTTTAGTGGCAATTGTCCCTTAGGTTTTGTTGCTGTTTGTAGCAGTGACTAACGTTCATTCGAGAGAGCCATTGATTTTAGAAAGAATCCAGAGTCTTCAGTAAAAAATTATCATGCTGCCCTCCTAAAGCCTTGCAGTTCTTGCCCTAAGAAATGGCAAAGTTTAATTTGACTGAGTAATAATGAATATTCCACAAGTTTCTGAGTCATCCCTGTATTAAATAATTTGGAACATAAGCATTACAGAAGCAAGGTAAGCAATGAGAAGGTTGAGGAAATGTGATTAGAAAATAAGACAAAACATTAACCAAAAAGATATAAAATAAAATATTTGAGAAATTTCTGAGTTGAAAACAATGACCATGATAGAGTCTTCATAAATTGATTACTAAAACCCCTACCGCCATTCCCCCAACCTAAAACAAATGAACAAACAAAAACACAGAACCTAAATGGGAATTAAAAAGTGGAGAAAGGATTTATTCTGTCTTCCTGAATTAGGGCATCAATTTTCTCCTGCCCTGGGATTTTGGCGCTCATGGTTCTTGGGCCTTTAGCCTCTAGGATTATATCAGCAGTTCCTCTGAAGCTTCTGTTTTGGACTCAGACTGTATCATACAATTGGCTTTCATGGTTTTGCAGATTATGATTGATATATTGTAAAAACTTTTTTGAGCTCATAATCTTAGGAGTCAATTCTCATAATAAATCTCTGTATATATTTTTACATCATTTTATCTATCTTATTGCTCTGTTTCTCTGGAGAACCCTGACTAATACAACAAACAATAAATTGATATGGGAAAATAGCTAACAATTCTCCATGTCATATAAATTGATCTTTGCAGATATAGTTATCTATAAAATAAAATTTATCCATAAAAAGAAAAGTTAAATGGTACTGGAATTTTAAATAAGAAGTTCTACTACTGAAACCAAATAAACGTTTTTGAAACTCTTTCACAAAATAGAAATAAAGGGAAAAGTGCATCTGAAACAAAAATGAATGAACTGAATCTTAGTTTAAAACTGGCCCTAACCCAAGAACTGTGGCATACACCTCTTACCCCAACTTTCTGGAGGCTGCTAAGGAGGATGTTAAGTTCAAGGCCACCCTGGGCTACTTAATGACATCCTGTCTAGAACATAGAAGGGTTAAGGATACAAAGAAATCGCAGTGTTCTCCTGGGTTCAATCCCTAGTACTTGGTGGGGAAAAAATACCCTGGCATTATTGCAATTTATAGATCTATTCAAGGTAATGGAATAATAATGTTTCCTTCCTTTCATTAGCCAATCTCAGATTGATTTATGATTATTAAATCTTTCATGCACTTACACATAAAAACATGAACACATATATAAGCACTGCATCCTATTAACACAGACAGTAAAAACACACAAGCACATACATACCAAAATAAATAAACACCATTTTATTACCCAGAGTTTAAAATTCAATTTGTAAAAAGGTAGATAAAACAAAATTGTAACCAAATTTATATGTGGGTAAATCCATGATAAGACTTTATTTCACTTAATAGCCATAAAATACAAATACAGTAGTTGATTAAGTCATGGCAAGAGTTACATGACAGATATGACTTTGACTTGACATTTATAAAGCTCTAATGAGAGATGATGCATCCTGAGAAAAGAGAAAAGGTAAAAACTGCAAACTACTGGCACTTTCATTATTTTTTAAATCATTTCCTTTCCTCAACATAAATTGACAAACCTCTTCATTTAAATGTCCAGATATAAGTAGACAGAGGACTACAAATATTTAAACAGCTTTTCATCCTTATCTGGGGTAGATTAGCATAATGTTTTTTTTTCAACTCAATTAATTAGCTTGGTAATCAAATGTGTTTTCAATTTTTTTAATGTTCTAATTAAATGGTCCTAGGATCCTAGTGTATAAATTAGAGGAAGCTTACATTCTATCCCCAGCAACTCTCTTTGAACAGTCCCATCACTCATAGAAAAACAAAGTAATCCCAGGGTTATATCCAAATGAGTGGTCAGACCTGAGTACGTTGTTTCATTAGACAAAACCTGGAGAGTATGAGCTCAGTTACTTCCATCATGGGCAGCTTTTTAATTTTTTTCTCTTTCCCTATTTATTTATTTGGCATCTTCTCAGTAGGAGCCAGTGTTACAGAATGTGGGACTAAACTCATACCCCATATATATCATCTTGATAGCTGAACTCTGCTATTTCATATAATTCAGTTGATAGCTTCAGTTCCCTGAAAGGTCCTGTTTCCTGTTTCACTGAATGTTTCCACCTGCTGATGATGCTGCCAAAATTAAAGTATTTAGCTAACTAAAGTAAGGCTTTCCCCTCGGACCACATGTTATGACCTGTGACTTACAGCCTGACTATATGACCTTGATCTCTGCAGCATAATGTACCCAATGAGAAAAGCCTTATCTATTATTTGTAGCCCTCAGGAGACTGTAATTACCATTAGAGATTTTGGGGAAACTGATGACAGCTAACACATATTCAGATTTTGTCACTGTTTCCTGATGCTGTGCATGTATGTTGAAGGGGTTGAGGCAGGCCAACTTTTCCAATCTTTGGAAAAGATTGACTCAAAAAAGCCAGTCTTTTCCAAATATCTTCAGCAATATGTGCATATGGACACTCTGTGTCCTTTTCATCCCTTGTGAACTAGGTTTTCTTGTATCAGCTATCTATGATGCAGACTCTTAAGATAGTTCACAATTTTCCAAAGTGGGAGGATATGTGATGTTTTAGCATGAAGCAACTAATTCAATCCCAGAAGATATATTACCATAAAATATTACTAGCACACTTTTAGGTTCTCCTATATCTTGTTTTAGTATGTTGTTATACAATGCTGAGTTTATCAGAGACATCATTTAAACATCAGAAAAATGGAATATGGCCCTACTGTCTTCCCTCCTGGAAAATCTTTTATATCTTTCGAACTTATCCACCTTCAATTGACCCTTGGGAATGGATATAGGAGCACGACAGGGTACATCACCAGAGAGTTAAAAAATCCTTAGTCTTTTACCAGAAGATTTTCTTAAATCAGAGAAATTCCTCTCTTCCTTCAAAGTACTTTGCTAATATCTTAGCACTCCTTTTGGTTGTCCCAACTGGAGGACAACCAATAAAGAAAACAAAGGGTAAGGATTCTTCTTAATCCCCTACAATGCACAGATGGTCTCACGCAGTAAAAAAATTATCCAGCCCCAAACACCAATAGCTCCAGGGTTGAGAAACTGGGCTTTGTAAATATGACATTTTTTGCATAAATACAGCTCATTGTTCTCACTTCTAATCTCCATTCACCTTGACGTTCCTGATGTTAAAGTTTTATAATTGCTTAAGGGCAGTGACATCAAATTTTATTGAATTAGTTTATAATCAAGATTCCATTACTGATAAAATAAAAACACTAAGAAAAGAATTTACTAAAAACAGATAATTTTTCTTTTTAAATAAAAGTTTAACATTAAAAAATTAGAAAATACAAATATATTAGTAGGTTAAATTCTGCTAAATCGATTTTGGCTTAACAAAGATTTTGGAAATGGTTCAGGAATAAAATATATGTGTGTAGGGGTATGCGTACATGCACACATTTGTGTTTTGCTGACTAGAAGAAAATTTTTCAAAATATAATATTTAATAGGAGTGAGAATCATTTTTAATATACATTCTAATCTATACAATCACATAACAATAACAACCTTAAAGTTCAGTGGAAAAAGAATATAGTTGTTTTAATTATAGTGCTGCATCAGTGCTATATCCAAATACAGTAAGAAAATCTTCACCAATAATCTATTCTTCATAGTGTACATGGAAGTTAATTTCAAGATGGAATAGAAATACAAATATGACAAGGTAGACAATAAGGATTTTAATAGCACAGAACATCTTCAAGATCATATAGTAAAAGACAGTTTTAAAAAGAAACAGAAGCAAGCATACCATGATGTGGAACAAAAAAAATTTAAATGGACTATACTAAAATTAAGAAATTGGTCATGGTGGATACACATACAATCCCAGTGATTTAGGAGATGGAGGAAGGAGGATTACAAATTCCAGGTCAGCCTCAGCATTTTAGCAAAACCCATCTCAAAAAGTATAAATAAATAAATAAATAAATAAATAAATAAATAAATGGATGGGGATGTAACTCAGTGATGGAGAGTCATTGGGTTCAATCCCATTAGGAAAAAGTAAATAAATAAAATGAAAAGTATTATTTTAATATGGGACTATGACAGCATGAACAGACAATCTTTAGATTGGGACAAATTATCTTGTTTGAGTTTTATCTTCCTCTACAATACCTTGAGAGTTCTTAATCAGTCTTTTTAAAAAGCAATACAATGGACAAAAGTACCTCACATAGAGAAGTCAGAAAGTAAGTTATAAAAATAGCCAAAAATTAATTATATATGCTCAATTTTATTGGTATTCTAATAAATGCATAATTAAACCAAATGTCTCAGCACTATATACATTCTAGAATTATTAAAGTGGCAAAAAAACATATAACCAAAACTCACAATTGGCAAGAATGTGAACAAGCAAAGCTCGTATCCACTGCTGATAGAAGTATAAATTTTTGCCATCTGCAATTGTGTTGTAGAATTATCTGATGGTAGCTACCAAAGTTGAACACAACTCCCTACAAACTAGCACATTCTCTCCTATGTACTTATCAGGCATGCTTACACATCGTTGCCAAAAGAATAGTAGGAAAGTCAACAGAGTAATTCTATTTTGAATAGTCAAAATTTCAAACAATACAGTATTCACTAATTGAGGAATAGATATATGAATGCAATATGTTAAAGCAATCAAAAGCCTTACACGAATGAGAATTAAATAATCTCAACTCTAGTATCAATGTGAATGAATTTCATGGACATTATTTTGAGTGATGTTACACTTAAAATAATGAATATGGAATGATTTTATTCATACAAGGCCAAAAAATAAAGAAACTGATTTATGGTGCTAATATCAAGAAAATGATTAGCTTACGAAATGGATTGAACTGGAAGAGGATAGAGGAGAGATTCTAAGTTACTTGTTAGCCCTATTTTGTTGTCGTTGTTGCTCTTCATACTGTTAAATGGATATTTTCAGTTTGTGAAAATTCATATGCTTGGCAGTAGGATTTGATGCCATTTTGGTATGTATTTTATTTATGTAGTTGTACAAATATGTTAAGAAAGTAAATTCACTTTGTGATTATAAAAATTATTATGTTTGTATACCTCCTCGAATTTGGATTATAAAGCTTTCATTTTACTAAATGGAAAATGAACTTTGATTCTCACTGCACATTAGTTTTCCAAGGTCTTCTTTTGAGACAAGATAAGGTACCTATTTGTCACTCATTCCCATAATGTAGTTCCTCATAATTAAAATTTGGATAAAGTATTCACAAAGGAATATTTGGGAATTTAGAAAATGTATGAAAAGTTATGCAAAAATTGTAATGCAAACATTCAATTCACATTATTTAATTGTTCTTACTACCTATACAAATTAGAAAGGACATTCCCACAATAAAGTAGGTAGATATCCATATCATTAATAAAGTTAAGGACAAATAAAAAGGACTGAGTTTCATGTTTTTAGTTGATCTCCTTCAGTGGCATTTGTCATCACAAGAATTGCTTCCTCTTATGTTCTCAGGACACAAGGCAATCTCTCAGGTTATCACTCCTCTCATCATATAGGCCTGTGAGGCACTGCTGGTGGTGATTATCATCATTTATGGTTATCATCAGCTATGAACCACCCAGCTCTAAGACAAATGCATCTACTAAAGACTCAAAAATATCAGGTAGATATTTGCTTTTACAATTGTTAAGAAGAATGTTAAAATCTAGTTCTCTTTTTTAACTGGGTTTATAATGAAACATTGTACTATCCAGTCCTAAAACTGATGCATTCTTGATTGTGACTTTCTTTTTGGAAATTAAATGATAGACTTAACAATCCCCATGTCTCACACATCTCCAATATCCAAACCAGACTTGGTAAAAGAGTAAAAGACTAAGAGACAGTAGCAATTTCTATTACATTTTTATGCCTTCCCTAATCAGCTTCTATCCGGATTTTTATACTAACTGAAGACGTGTGAACAATCACAATTATTATTTTTAGTTTAAGAGGCTAATGCTGTGTATATTAAGGTGCTTTTGTGTCAGATAAAATAGAGACACCACTGTCACAATGATGTAAGGCAGCTTCTAGAAGCAGAGATTGGCTCCAGATGATGGTCATCAAGGAAAAGTTGACTTCAGCCTTGCAATTACAAAAAAATGAATTCTGACAACCTTTCAGCTTGAAAGAACCAAAGCCCTAGCCACATCTTGATTTCAGTCTGGTGAGACTTGAGCAAAGAATTGTTTTATGCTTTGCCAGATTTCTGACCTACAGAGCTATGCTAATATATGGGTGTTGTTCCAAACCACTATGCTTGTATCAAATTGCTATGCAGCAATGGAAAACTAATACATCAGAGTAAAGGCTTGCACATACATGAAACATGTCCTCTGTCCTATTTGATATGATAAATAAATACTAAGTGGTATTAATAGATTCAAAATATTCTATAAAATGATAACTTAGAAGACATAAAATTAAGGAAGTTATTACTTTTCATTAAATTCAGTATTTCACAATAGATGTGGAGTCATAGGAAAATTGTAATGATGGAACAGTTAGTTGTTGTACACCCCCATCCAGTTTCCATTGTTAAATCTTACATTGGTATAATACATTTGTCACAGCATAGGGACTGACACCAGTACATTATTATTAACCAAATCCAATGCTGTTCGGTTTTCACTAGTATTGCCCTAATGTTCTTTTATTGTTCTAAGATCCCATCCAGAATACCATGTTAAATTAATCATCAGGTTTCCATAGTCTTCGTGACAGCTACTCAAATTTTATGAGAGTTTAAAGGAGTAATGGTAAGGTAGAACTTTACCATTGTGGAAAAGGCAAAACTATGGAGAAAATGCAAAGATCAATGTTTTACATGAGTTTGGGGAGAGGGAAGGGGAAACATGGCACACACAAGATTTTGGGGTCAGTGAAACTTCAATATGTACTTTCAGTGTTTAGATTTATGCTTAATTCCCTGATTTCTTTTCATTTTGGTATATTTCCCAGTTCTCCATTACATGTAATGTTTTCAGGAGGGTCTTTCTAGCTCATTTTTCTGCAAAGAACATGACCTTATTTCATGTGATCTCATTGCCTTGTTGGGACAGGAGTAAAGAATGATAGATACTATTTGCTTCTTCTTTGCAGTTCTCCAGAATGTGATACTATCAAGTTTGTTGATGTTCTTTGTATTAATATGTTTAAGTTTTACATGAGAAAATATATACATGCTTTTTTCAATTTAAGTAATTTTGCCCAGAGGTACTTACCAACTAAACTTGTTATATCTTTCTCAGACAATATATCACCTCCTTGTATTCCCACTAAACATAATAATAAAAATGGTAAATGTGCATAGCAAATAAGTTAGGAAGTGTGTTATAAAACACATTGATCTATTATAGAGGATCCTAGAATGGGGCAAATTATAAAATGAGTAGTTATTTAAGCATGTGGCCATCATTAGCATCATTATTTCCATTTCTTTCCAAAATGCATATAGCATTCCTTGGGGCTAGAAATTAGTTTCTTTTTAAATAGATATCTCTGCTGTGCAGTGGATTGTTTTGTGTAGCTCTGTGGCCTTGGTGGAATGCTTTGTATTTTTAATCTTGCACCATGTCTATTTTAGTGATAAAGTCAGCTTTAACTGAATGCATGGCACAGCTTGCCCTTCATGGCTGTATGATTCAGGGGTTTGTCTTGCTTTAGCAAAACCCATCTTGCTTGGTGTCTCTAATATACACATCTGTGGAGGCAGCTGGTAATTAATGTTATTGATGATGCTCATTTACTTTGAATCTTTCCACCAAGCTCCTTGATAAAGTAAAATGGGCT
The DNA here is from genome assembly GCA_020662805.1 of Glaucomys volans. Lineage (NCBI taxonomy): Eukaryota > Metazoa > Chordata > Mammalia > Rodentia > Sciuridae > Glaucomys > Glaucomys volans. The sequence goes on along the minus strand of JAJEJO010050379.1, from coordinate 533,309 downwards.
TTCACATGAGAACTCTAGAGAAATCACATAATATTCCTTTTCACAATTCATTACTACTTCGTACTACCTCTAAAAAATGTCATTTTCTCTTTTAAACAGATGCTAAGGTCACAGTACACTTGCCTTTTATTCACTGTGAGAATGGGTGATGAATGTTTTCAAGGCAAGTTTTCATGTCCCTGATGATTAACATTTTTAATTGCTCAATTTATCAAGGAATATAGTTTTTTAAGAAGAAATCAAATTAGGATGAAGAAGCCATTTTAAATGGTATGTGTATTAATTAGCAATTGCTAAATAGTATATGTTGAAAGTTTGCAAGAGATTGCTCTGATTCTAAACTGGAAGCACCTTAAGTTGTTGATTGTAGGGTTTGTGTTAAACCAAGTCCACAATAAAATGCAAATCTAACAGGTGTGATCATTTAAAGCAATTCAGTTCACAGACTCTCAAACAGAGCTCAGAATATTTGCACAGCACAAGTATTTATCAAATACACGTATTTTGATTACCATATACTTCTTTAATGTACTAAATAGAAGATCTTAATTCTTTTCCTAAAGTATCTTTCATTTGTTGCTTCAGTGTTACAATTCTCTGCAAAATGTATCCTCCCACAAAACCTCCTACATAAATTTAGACATTATGCAATGCCCCACTGTGTGTAGTCAAATATTATGGCAGAGCAGTTAGTGACATTTATTTTTCTGAGGATGTTCCTACATTTAAACTCTATCTTAAGATTCATGCTGCTTATTAGAATTTAACTCTTTAACATAGTCCTGTTAATTCTACAGAAAAAAATTTGTCACTAAAAATTGGTAAGAATTGATGAGAAAACATGCATCATTGCATAATAATATTAACATATTAAAATATTTTTCTTACTGGAATTATTCATATAAATGCATATAGGAGACATAAAAATGAAAACTCCAACAGTCCTTTGTAAATGTGAAAGAAGGAATAAAGACATGATAAATTATTTTTAAGTGCTTTGTATGGCATTTCATAATTTGTAATTAATCATAATGTGATTTATTTTTTTAAAAATTGACTAAATTTTCATGAATTAATATTTTTATTATTTATCATGAAATTATATTAATTATATATTTTATTATGATTTGTTGTGTTTTATATCCTACATGAACTGAGAGAAACTCTGAAATTCTTCTAATAAATTATGAACTTACAATAAAAAATACAATATCAATAAAGGTGATTAAAATGGGAATGTGATAAAAATATGGGAAAAAACAGACAAATGATAAGTTTATAGGTATAAGTTAATATTAGATGGCCAATCATTGGCTAAAAATTGCAGATATACAAATTCAACTACTCAGTGGAGAGTGTGAGTATATATATATATATATATATACACATATATACATATATATGTATATACATATATAAAATGTACATATACACACATATATACATATGTATATATGCCCATATATGTATATGTATATAAATATTCATGTGTATATATATATGTGCAAATTTATAAAGAGTACGAGTTTCTGTTGACTATCTGAAATTAGAGAAAACCATATTCACTAACATTAACATTGACACTGACATTCATCTAATATTTATTAACACTATTTGTACCAGTTTCTGGGCAATAGATATAATGTTTAAATAAAGTGTCTATTCTCCAGGTGTTATATAGAAGATGGAGGACTTGATGGCTCCGGGAGAAAAGCCATTTTAGTAGAACAGAAAACCTGTGGTTCTGGTACCATTTAGAAAGTAGAAACTAGCAGATAAGACTTTGGAAAGTAACCAAATTAGTGAGTTCAGTACGACACAGAAATTGTTGTTCACCCATATTCATTCATGCAGAAATTATTGATAAACAAAAAAAGTCACCAAGTTTTCAAAATAATAGTCTGTACATATATTTTATATGCATGCATCCAACAGGCAACCTATTTCTCAACATCTAATTAATTGCTCAGAAAGTAAGTTTACAGATGGTCTCCAAATTAAGTGGGAGACGAAATTCATACTGACTTTTGATAATGACTGTTATCAATGTATCCTATATTTCAAACTGTGATCAGATAAGCAAAACTATTGGCAATGATTTTAGTTGGTTAGGTTTTCATTTAACTGATTTTTATAGTTTATCTTAACCTTTGCCAGTGCCTTAAGTTTATTTTTTTCCTAATATATGTTTCAAAACAGGAAAGTTTCTTGAGTATAAAATTGGTTTCAAATAAATAAGATTCATTTTATATTGAAAATCACGGTGTGTGTAAGTTATCTAGATAAGAGGCAATATGATTTTAAGAAAATAGCATAACTGTAGGATTTGACAGACCAGAATTTTCATTCCTACTACATGATCAACTTTAATCACTGAATACCAAACACTTCTCCAGAATGGGAGAGAATTCTGTGACACGATACTAATTACTGTTACTTCCTTTCCATTAACTGATCCTCTTGTCTTCCTGCACTTATTTTCTTTGCTGAAATTAAATCATAATACTTTTGGCACTAAAATACTGGACTCTCAAATGTGTCATATTGACATAACCTGTAGATATAATTCTTCTGCCATAGAATACTTTGTGCATTTCTCTTAACCAGATTTTTTGTTCCTTTTTATTTTACAAAATTGAAATAAATGTCCTTTTCATAACTCTTAAAAAGGTATAGTCTTCCTTTGAATCATTTAGACATGATTATTCATTCAGGTATTTATTTTTCAGTGAATTTTCTATGTATCATTCATAGTTACAAGTTCTGAGCATATAGGAGCTGAACAAGGCTGCACTCAAAGAAATAGAAAACAAATATATGTAAATATATAATATAATAGATGGTAACAAATAATACGACTAAGAAATAAAGTAAATAGCTTGAGGAAAATCAAGAATACTAGTAGAGATGTAGCACAATGGTAGTACAAGACAAACTGAAAAAATGAGATTTTTTTAAAAGGTAGAAATCAGATCATGCAAATATTTAAAGTCAGTATTAAAAGAGTCAATATTTAAAGAGCATGAGAAGTAGTTGAACCCTATATATATTTTAGATCTTCCATATAGCTTGAATGCTGATTGCTTATATCTGATGTGAAAAAAATATTCCTGTAAGATGTTGACTCAATAAACAACAAAGAAAGACCCCCCATAAAATCCATTTGCTAGAACAGGAAAGATTAACACTGTTCAGTTTCTTACATGCTACATATGTTGCAAACCATTTTTCAAGTTCACTGACTCTCTTGCCATCCAGAATCTGCTTGAGTCAATATGGTGAATTAAAAAAACAAACAAAAAAAACCCTCTTAGATTAGAACACAAATATTAACTTGTAGGACTTCAAAAATAATGAATTATAAAGAAAACCATACATAAGCTCATTAAAGTCAATCTTCTGAAATTGAAAATGAAAAGAAAATCTTGAAAGAAGTGAAGAAAAATATATATTACATGAAATTCCTGTTTGAGCAGTGTTAACTCTAGCTAAATAATAAAAATGAAAGCAAATTTATTCTTCAGTCAATATACCAACAATCTGAATATAGTGTAAATAATTAGAACTAGACAGCAAACTAAAGCATTAACAAGGAATATCAATTTGATTAAAATAAAAATGATAAGAATGTGGAAATTCAGAGGTAGGAAAAACATAACATTCACAGAAATAATCAGATGAGAAAAATATAAAACAATGAAAAAACACACCCAAATGCAATTATAGTATTTTTACATTAAATTCAGTGTGCCAAGCATTCCTATAAAAACCAAAATACATTGAAATGAATAGAAAATTAAAATTCTGTTGTCTATAAAAGAAAAATAATGAAAGGTGCTATGAAAATGAAATTGAACAGAATAAAAAGATATTTTATATAAGAGAAAAAGTATGAATAAGAATCATACATTAATAATAAAACTAATTCTATCAATGTTTATTTGGTAAACATTCCAAACAAAACAGAATAAAAATAACAGTGGAAAATTAATTTTCAAAGCATATGACCAAGAAACAATTTATATATTAGAAAAATAAGAAAACCACATAATTTGATGTGAGATACAAGAAGAAATATTTCATTAAAAATTAATTTATTCTAAAACATTAAAACTGCCTATCTATATTCATTATGAAAGTAAAGAGTATTACCGTTATAGTAAAATATCATTAAATTCATTTTAATTTGAAACAAATTAAAAAGTCAGGAGAGGCATGGTGGTGCATGCCTATAATCCCAGCGTTTCGGGAGGCTGAGGCAGGAGCACAGGGAGTCAAAACCAGTCTCAGCAACAACAAGGTGCTAAGGAACTCATTGATACCCTGTCTCCAAATAAAATACAAAATAGGGCTGGGGATGTGGCTCAGTGGTCGAATGCCCTTGAGTTCAATCCCTGGTATCTCTCCCTTCAAAATGTCAGATACTATGGTGAATAAATCAGCATTCAGGGCTAGGATACCTGGGCTACGAGTCAAGCCAGGAAAAGTGACATAGAGCAAGTAATTTTACACTAAGTTTTCTGATGTGGCCAGTTATAGCACAGCTGGGAGGACAAAGTAACCCTGTCAATGACATAATTTTCACTACTTATAAAATGAAAAGAAGCAGTTGCACAAAACAAATAATATTGTATTAATCAATATAAGGCATAAAATTCTCTCCACTATTCTAAGGATAGAACCCTATGAAATATAATGAATGGCAACATTATAATATCGTTTTTTTTTTATTTTTTTTATTTTTTTTTATTTTTTTTTTATTTTTTCTTTTTTATTGAACACAAATGGAGTACAGCTATTGTTTCACTGGTTGTACACAAAGTAGAGTCACACCATCTGTGCGTTCATGCATGTACACAGGGCAATGGTATCTGTCACACATTCTGTTATTAATTTTACCCCCCACCCACCCCCACCCCTCCCTTCCCTCTATGCTAGCTATCTTTCCTCCATTCTTGCCATCTTTCCCCCCCACATTATGCATCATCATTCATATATCAGAGAGACCATTCGGCTTTTGGATTTTTGGGATTGGCTGATCTCACTTAGCATGAGTTTCCAACATCATCCATTTACCTACAAATACCATAATTTTATTCTTCTTTATGGCTGAGTAATATTCCATTGTGTATATATACCACAGTTTCTTTATCCATTCATCTACTGAAGGGCATCTAGGTTGATTCCATAATCTAGCTATTGTGAATTGAGCAGCTATGAACATTGATGTGGCTGCATCACTGAGGCAATCTGATTTTAAGTCCTTTGGGTATAAGCCAAGGAATGGGATAGCAGGGTCAAATGGTGGATCCATTCCAAGTTTTCTAAGGAATCTCCACACTGCTTTCCAGAGTGGCTGCACCAACTTGCACTCCCACCAGCAATGTAAGAGTGTACCCTTTTCCCCACAACCTCGCCAACACCTGTTGTTGCCTGTGTTCTTGATAAAAGACATTCTAATTGGGGTAAGATGAAATCTTAAGGTGGTTTTGATTTGCATTTCTCTTATAACGAGTGATGTTGAACATTTTTTCATAAATCTGCTGATTGCTTGTAGATCTTCCTCTGTAAAGTGTCTGTTCATTTCCTTGGCCCATTTATTGATTGGGTTATTGGTGTTCTTGGTGTAAAGATTTTTGAGTACTTGGTAGATTCTGGAGATTAGTGCTCTGTCCGAAGTGTGTGTGGCAAAGATTTTCTCCCACTCTGAAGGCTCTCTCTTCACATTGCTGATTGTTTCCTTTGCTGAGAAGAAGCTTTTTAGTTTCACTCTATCCCAATCATTGATTCGTGCTTTTATTTCTTGCGCTTTGGGAGTCATGTTAAGGAAATCTGGTCCTAGGCCAACATGATGAAGATTTGGACCTATTTTCTCTTCTATTAGGTGCAGAGTCTCTGGTCTGATTTCTAGGTCCTTGATCCACTTTGAGTTAAGTTTTGTACAGGGTGAGAGATATGGGTTTAGTTTCATTTTGCTGCATATGGATTTCCAGTTTTCCCAGCACCATTTGTTGAAGAGGCTGTCTTTTCTCCATTGCATGTTTTTGCCGCCTTTGTCAAGTATGAGATACCTGTACTTATTTGGGTTTGTCTCTGTGTCCTCTATTCTGTACCATTGATCTACCTGTCTATTTTGGTACCAATACCATGCTGTTTTTGTTACTATTGCTCTGTAGTATAGTTGGAGGTCTGGTATTGTGAAACCCCCTGCTTCGCTCTTCTTGCTAAGGATAGCTTTAGCAATTCTGGGTCTCTTATTCCTCCAAATGAATTTCATGATTGCTTGCTCTATTTCCATGAGGTCCATCATTGGGATTTTAATTGGAATTGCATTGAATTTGTATAGCATTTTTGGAAGTATGGCCATTTTGACAATATTAATTCTGCCTATCCACGAACATGGGAGGTCTTTCCATCTTCTCAGATGCTCCTTAACTTCTTTCTTTAGTGTTCTGTAGTTCTCAGTGTAGAGGTCTTTCACATCTTTTGTTAGATTGATTCCCAAGTATTTTATTTTTTTTGAGGTTAATGTGAATGGGGTACTTTTCCTAATTTCTCTCTCAGAGGATGCATCACTTATGAATAAAAATGCATTAGATTTATGAGCATTAATTTTATATCCTGCTACTTTGCTGAATTCATTAATGAGATCCAGAAGTTTTCTGGTGGAATTCTTAGGATCTTCTAGATAGAGAATCATGTCATCAGCAAATAGGGATAGTTTGATCTCTTC
>JAJEJO010050379.1:395572-520332 GCA_020662805.1 Glaucomys volans | reverse complement strand
AGGAAGCTGGAAACGGAACTTTTCCGCCAGTTAAGCCGCCAAAATGGGGTGTATTAGTTCCAACTCCGCGCCAGAGTCCGCGATCTCCGCAGCTGGCGGCCCCAGGAAGCTGGAAATGGACCCCGTTGGCCAGGGAAGCCACCAAACTCAGAGCAGTTCCAACTCCCCTCCGGAGTCAGCGATCTCAGGGGCTCGGGGCAGACCCCTCCCGGTGCAGCTGGATGCCAAAGGAAGCTGGAAACGGAACTTCTCCGCCAGTTAAGCCGCCAAAATGGCGTGGATTAGTGGATTAGTTCCAACTCCCTGCCGCTGGATGTCCCAGGTAACCTGAGATGCTCGGTCTCCGCCTGGGAAGGCCACCGGCCGGTGTCGGAGCCGCGGCCAGCGACTCCAAAGCGCTGCTGGGGACCCAAACTCACCCGTTGGCTGGCGCAGACCCAGGTCGGCGGCTCCGAAGCAGCTGTCGGGCCGGCGCTCCCGGATGGCAGCTGCCTGTGGCGGGGCCGAGTCCAGCCCAGCAGAGTTGGCTCCGGAGCGGCGACTGGGGATCCCCTATATGTGCCTTGAATATAAAATCTCGTTGAGAGTCATATTCCTGCTGTTTGAATCCCGAGCAAGTAGGAATCCACGGAGCAAGTAGGAATGCAGCCTTCCTCTAGTCTGCCATCTTGGATCCCCCTCTATAATATCTTTATAGTAGATAATATTTCATATGAGTAACAATAATGATTTTTTTTCAGAACTAATGACAGCATACAGATGTTACTTCTGGGCCATTAAATTTTTTTAAATGGCTCAAAGAGTGAAGTTCTGTTCTGGTTCCGGTGTGATCTCTACCTTTGAATTTAATAAGTATATGAAATGATTAATTTTCTGAACCAGTTTTATCCTCGTCTGGATTTCATTTATGTTGACAAATGTGAGATCAATCAAAATTTTAAGAAGTTATAATTAAGTCTACAATTAGTAGGGGAATTTTAGATTTGGTTAGGAAAGCATGATTAGCAAGGCAGGCTTGCTCACAACTGGGACAAAATGGGACATGGGGAGGAAATGGCACAATCTTTTGAAAGATTCCGAAGAAATTGGTTGAAGACAGTCCAACAGCAACCAGTGAACTGACAAAAACCATTAATGGAACACCTAAAATAAATTACTTTTCTGTAATGCGTAGTGGATAATCATAGTGAAAAAAATATATTAGGAAAGGAGATATAATGGAGAATGCTACAATATTTAGAAGGGAAGTAGGTTTGAGAAATGGCTTTTCCAGCTAATATGAAGAGGTCCATCTGTTATACCAGTAAGCAAGCTAGGACCTAAACTAATTCCCACAGTTTTCAAGTTTCTAAAATTTTAGTCATGATGAAGACGACTTATAATAATAATGATTTGGAAAAATTCATGAAGTATATCTAGTTGAGGCAATAATAAATACATACATATCTTGATTGATATATATATATATACATATATATATGTATTTATCTATATATGTATTATATATGTGTGTATATATATATATATATATAGAGAGAGAGAGAGAGAGAGAGAGAGAGGAGAGAGAGAGATCTGAATTGTTGTTCCACCTAGGTATTAAACATATGAAATAAATGTATCTGTATTCTTGTGTTGTAGGTTGCAACTAATTCTTCGTAAATGATAGTGGTAACAATCTTCATTGAGCAAATCCTTAGTTATATTTCAGTTCACTCTTTTATGGGTTGTTTTGATTTGTCTGATTCAGTGTTATGCTATTAACTGCAAAATGAGTTGTTTTTCAAGGTAATTTTCTTTCATTGTGGTTATTGCCAATCCATGGAGAATTCTTAAGTTATTAACTTAAAAGAAAAGTGATATCCCTTTGCATTAATAGTTTGTATTGAAGAATCTATGATCTTCTGAGTATGAAATTAAAAACTTTGCTTGAGTTGATAATTTATAGCTTTGTGCTGTGTATATATTGATTTCACCTGTAATATATGTTCATTAAAACAATCATCAAAAATATAAGCCAAAATACAAAGTATCAAAAATTAAATTACCTAGATATGATGTACTTTTTTTCTTTAATGTATTACCTAGAGATAAAGGTAATGATACATTCTTTATCTAAATATCAATGGATATAAATCAGCATATTACATGGGAGTACTTTTAAGTAACAAGTTACCCCCAAATCTAGATGCTTGAAATAATACATTTATTACCTCCCTGTTGAAGGGGTTCAGGAATGCTGTTGCAATTTAGTTGGATCCTTCTAGTGTAGGGTTTCTCAGCAGGCTGCATTCCAGGCTTTGACCAAGGCCTCCTTCGTCTCAAGGCTCACTTAAAGGAGGATCTGCTATCACTTTCTCTCCCATGTTCAATTTCTTCTCCCATGTAAGTTCCAAGACACATGGGTCACTTCTTAGAAGAACTCATAGCAAGGAAATTCAAGCAAGAGACTGGCAGAGAGAAAGAAAGAGTCCAATTTCCTTCTTATAACTTAATTTTGGGAAGTGGCATCCATAGTTTTGTCTTATTCTAGTCATTAGGAGTGGGTCAGTGGTTCCTGTGTGAATGCCAATAGGTAGAAAAGTTGGCAGTCATCAAGAAGGTTGCTGACCTCAGACTTCTCTCTGGCAGTATATATGTCATATTCAGTAGATGACATTTATTACCCAACAGCATTTCCCAACCCTTCTCTTCTGTTCTTTGCCTCAATCAAAAGTTCTAAACACTGGCAGGTTGTGATGACATACACCTCTAACCTCAAGTACGTCAGAGACTGAGGCAGGGAGATTTCAAGTTTGAAGATAGCATAGGAAATTGAGGTAGATCTCTCCCAAAATAAGACTGGTGATGTATTTTGTGGTAGTGTATCCCTGTATTCAATCCCCAGTTCAGATTTTGAAAATTGTAAAAGCTAAGAATTTACAGTTAAAAGTGTCAATGTTGCAGCTTTAGTCTCTGACCTGTGGATAGAATTCTACTTAAGGATTCTAGGAAAGTTTTTGCTTGTCTTGTACAAGGGGAAATACGTAGATATATCTCCTCCTGTACTTTTTTTTTTCCTTTTAAAAGTGTGCATTAATAAAATAAGCATGAAGTAATAATGAAATATGTGTGATGAAAAAATCCCACACACTAAAACAATAGGTCTGAAAATTGGAGTAGGTCTGAAAGAGTCAATATGTATAATACTCATCATCAGTGATGAAGTGAAGCAAGCTAATGACCTATTCCTGGATAAGTAAGTTAAATAAACCCCTTTATGTTAAGCAACTCTGTTTTGTTTTCCCCACTACTTGCAAATGGACTTTCCAACTGTGAGAAACTGTCGCTCACCTGCCCAAACCCCAAGAATGGAATCAGACACAGAGTGCAATTCTGAAGTGAGATTTTTATGCCAGCTTTGTGAGATTGGGTGGCTGGTGTTCAGGCACACCCAGAATGATTACAATCAGTATTTTATCTGCTAGTGCATGTCCCCAGATCCTCATTGACAGAGTACTATGGGCTGCACAATCTTCGCTGACTCTCCTAGGTTTGACTCTCTCCTACTGGATAATTTAAACAAATGCACTTTGAGTTATCTGCATCTCCTTTTGTTCTCTTGTGGCTGGAAGGCCTTCCTGGAGTGAGTGAATTGTGGAATTTACACAGTTCTGACTTACCTACCTAAGTTGCAGGTTGACCTCTTCCCACCACCTCCTGTTTGTCCAGGTGCTGCTCAGGTGTATGAACTTTGAATCTGCCACATTTACGTTGTTGTGTGAGTTAACTGCTACTAACTACCCTGTTTGTTTTCTTCCAGCTATTTTTCTTATATCCCCAGTAATTTTACATTTAAAGCTAAATACTGTCTTTTGAAAATGGACCACCAGATTCTATTTCTCTATTTTTACGGTTATAAAAATAACCATAAAAATTCAAGTCAAACTACCCAAAATATCTTCCAAGTGCAGTGTTTTAATCAACAATATTCATATTCTTGCAATTTCATTTTAATGAGGTTTAAATGTTTTTTTCATCAAAATGATGCATCATGACATATGATCCTGTTGTGTCCTGTATAGATATCGACTTTGTTAGCAATAAAATTCCTGTAGCTTAATCATTACTAATACCCTGAACAATATAGCTGGTATAAATTTTAGAGTGGCATTACTGGGTCAACAGATAGGAATGTTTTTAAGTATTTGTTTTGTTTCATTATTTTAGTCAGCACATTGACTGATGGTGAAGCAGAAACTATGTGCCTGCTTACACTCACTATGATGGTAAGTAAAAGTGCCTTTTCACAGTGCATTGTAGTAGAATTGTTAGTTTTTAATGTTCTTGTCAATGTAAAATATTGGATTTTGCATATTTTTGTGTTAATTTTGCAAAAATTAACACAAAAATATCTCTAATTCAGAGGATATCATTCTGAATTTCTTATAATATATTGTTATGTGTTACAGAGAATGATATGTATGTTGGAATATGATTTCTGTCTTCGTTGTTTGTATATACATTTTATATATATATCTATATAGATATATATAGATATTTATATAAATATATAGATCTATATAATCTTTGGAAGTAGAGATTTTAAGTATTTTATTGCAAACAAGCATGGAATTTCTAGCATATATGGCTTCAGATATGGGTTTCATTTTTAAAAAATATAAATTATCTGGATATCTATATTAATTTTAAAAATCAAAAACTTTATATTTTATTATATCTTTTCAAATAGAAAATTGTGATGAATTCAGAGTTGACTCTGGCATAAAGTATGAAGCACTGGTTTTACTTTTTGTTTTCAAAAGTGTAGTAAATTTTGTCAGATCAAATAGTCAATCTATCACCATTATGCAGTAATACAACTAAAGTAGTATATTCTTCCCCATCAACATATCTACACATAAAAAAGTTATCTACTCTGTAGCTGTAATAATGTGTTTTTTATGTTGATATTTTAACACTATCCTATTAATTGAATACTATGTCTTTTCTGAGATAATAAGCATGGTATTCATCTAATTAGTTTCAAATGATTAAAATACTATTTTATCTAGTCAGAAACTAGATACATAGATACTACTTATTCAAATTTTGTGTGTTGGCCTATAGTTGTTCAGGATAATTTATTTTATTATGTTCAATTAAAGTTAATGGTTTGTGAATATGCCATCTTATTGAGTTATTAATAATAATTGCTTTTTCTTGTGACTTGCTAAGATTTTCATTACTATCAAACAAAGCAACATGTGTATGACTAAAACATTGTCATCTCATTGCAGTAGATACTTGTTATAGTCCTATATTTTGTTTTAATTGCATTGGTTTGAACACAACAAAATGTCAGCATATATTATTATCTCCCTCAGAATTTTTATTATTAATGACTTTAATATTTATAAAATAAGTTCCTGAATGGTTGCAGATTACTATCTTAGGAAATACTTAAGAATTGTTTTTCTATTTTAATGAAAGTTTTAGCCATGCTTGTGAATTTACTCTTAATCAATTTTTATTATCAGTTTACTATATTTGCATTTAATTATTTGATATTTCACATTTTTCTATTGTCCTATTTAAATAATATACAATGGCGTTAAATTTTCTAATGTAAACCATTTCTACTTATTGAAATGCATTTTTTTTCTATTCCACCTTTTAAGATGATTTTCTTTTCACTAGAATTTATTGTCATATATAGCTACATAAACAGAACCAAAGTGGTTTTGTTTATTTATTTGCATTTTTGTTTGTTTTGCTTGTGCAAGTTAGATTTTAGATTTTTATGAAAGCCAATGTGGAGCATTTTCATAATTTTGATGCTCTTTAAAATGTATCTGTTGATACATGTATGTATCATATATATGTCACATACGTTTACATATACATATATGTGTGCATGTGTGTGTGTGTGTGCATGTGTGTTTTATTAAAGGCATACTAGGGATGTTCAACAATAGAAATCAGATACTTGTAATTCCACATACTAATAAATAAAATGAGAAAATTCATGTCAATGCCTCAAACAATTTAGTTACAAAGATGAAGTACTGTACAAAACTGTATAGGAACTAAGAGGTACTTACAGGGTGAATTCCAATTTCCTTTTTTGCTAGCAGAGGAAATAACATTGTATACTGTGGAAGAGGGCAGACAAATCTATGGGCTCTTTCTTTGGCCTTGCCACCTTTCACTTCATGGTGGATGGTTAAATGCAAAACGTTTGTAATAGCTCCAATAGAATCTCTCTTGATCTGGATAGAATTAGATGAGAGGCTTCCTTTTGACACATCCACCAAAATTATAACAATATCAGTCTACTCTAAAACTGCCATCTTCCCCTGACCCTGGTGCCTCACCAGGAATATAGGGAAATTGCCACACATGGACATTGGATGTACACATGAGATTTGATTGGTTGTCACCCCTGGAGGAGGAAAGCAATGGACTTGCAAATGGTTGAGAAAGGTGGTCCTGGGATGGGTCTAAGTGAGGGATGTCATGGTTCAATCTGAGTTTTGAACTGTCAATTCAGAGATTATACTCTTAACTCTCCAATATTACAAGGCCACATGCATATTAAAAACATGAATGTGAATGCTGTTACTTTATCAAATGATTTTTCTTATGGAGAGTCTGTATAAGACAAAGAAAAATGTATATACATGTATAAACATGTACACATATGCTTGTATGAAGTTGATCAATGATTTTTAACTGTCAGGAAATTAAATGACATTTGTTTAGCATTATATGAAGCCAAAAGGATCTAGAAACACTTTCCGTGCAACCTTTTTTGAGTTCTTAGGAAAGACTGTAATAAGACTATTATATTGTCTTCCTACTGAGAACCAAACATTAAGAAATAGTAAATCCAATGACTGAAGAAATGTCCAAGGAAGTGGAATGAGTTCTATTTATGGAAACATTGACAAGTATCTGATAATATTCTAATATGATGTACAGAAAAATATTGCACTATTGGGAAAAAAGCATTGTCTCCCCTTTCCCTTGAGAAAAAATAGAAAAACAATTCTTGTGATCTATGTCAGTTGGAAAAGGGAATGTGGAAAATAGCTGAGAAGGTGTTAAAAGTTTTTGAGCATCTTTTAAATCATAAATAAGATAAACAAGCTATTTGGTTAAGACCTAATATATTTGGAGTGACAAGAACACAAATACCTAGAACTATCTTGTAGAGATACAAATTTTGATTCCTAGACCTTCCAGTGTTAGCCATCTTAGGCAAGGTAACCCTTGTATTTAAAACATTTGAAAGTAAGTTGTGCTGCAGTAAAGGACCTGTTGAGCATCTTATAAAAAGCTATTATACTAAATAGAGTTAACTCTCCATCTTCATAAACACGTGTATCATAGACATATGCACATGTAAGGCATGTATACTTCATATATATTTGTATGTACTATCTATCTTTTCTTTCACTCTCTTTCTATAAAGTGATACACACACACACACACACATATATATACATATGCATATATATATATATATAGTGAGAGAAAGGGGGCAACATAGAGAAATGTATATAATAAGATATAATACGTGTAATTCAACAGCAAAATATAAATAATATGTAAATAATCAAGGAGATATACACAGTATTACATAATAAAAAATGAGGAATAATTCATCACAATACAAGGGAGAGAAAGTAATTGTTGTATGATTTAAATTAAAATGGATCATTTACATGCATTATAAATATCCTAGACTGACTCCATGCATCTTCAAGAACATGTTCTCTTTAGTATTAGAATTTTAGTAACTCCAGGATCAAATCTCATACTTTTCTAATCCGTACAACCTTTTAATAAGCATATCTCCTCAAAACTCAAAACTGAGACAATTTTATGCTTCATATGGTAATTTTGGTTTTCATGTCCTTAATATGATTGTTTCTGTCCGAAATTCTCTGAAGCTCTTAAGTTTGCTGTCTCTAGCCTTTGTTCTTGTCATTGCCTGAAATTCTTATGCAGGATGTTGTGGTGCTGTATTTGTTATTTAAACCATTTATGGGTTCAACTCCAGTGTACTGAAATGCAACATTTAGTCACTTACCAATGATTTGGGAGATGAATAAGGGAGCAAGCACAAATTGGAGAACAATTTACACTTGTTGCAAAAATGCAAACTTCTTAGAGCTCCTTGCCACGATCTATCTCTTGGTGTTCCAGGGACAGTTGCTTCTCCTAGGACCCTGCTCATCTACCTTCCAAGCAAGCTATCTTTTCACCATGGAAGTCCTCTAAGAATATCCATGTTGAGTAGTCCAGTTTAGGCCAAAAAAGGAATAAATTTCATTCTACCTCATGTCTAAAGCTACCACCTTTAGAAGTCTTCTCACAAATTATTAACAATGGTTGCATTCACTCCTATTGAATATTTCCCATGTTTCGCATATCCTAGGAATAGTCCATTTATCATTAGCCTCAAGGAAACATTCTCCTGAGAACAAAATTTTAACATAAAATAACTTACTTACAATACAGGCTATAGAATTTATCACATAAATGCAAACTTGTCTAGATATTCAACAACTGAACCAAATACAATTCTGTAATTATAGCTTCCTCTCAAGGTTGAGAACAAGATGAGGCTTGCTCTTCTGTCTCTAGTTCTAGGTGGAGTGATTCTTGGCTATTTTGCCTTTTGAGAAAGAATTTCTTCATCACAACTATAAATATACCTCACCAAGCATAGTTTATTTTTGTAACAAACATTTGATTTTTAAATGCTTTCAAATGTACAGAAAATAACATGAATAATACAGTAAAGTTCTCATGCAATTTTCCCAATTTACACTGCTAATTAGACATTATTTTTGAATAGTCACATTTGTCACAAGTAATAAAATGATATTCATATTATTAATGTAGTTCATATATTCTTTATTTTTTTAGTTTTTACCGAATGCACCTTTCTTTTTCTTTTTTTTTAATTTATTTTTTAAATTTTTGCAGACCTGATTTTGATTCATTGTACACAAATAGGGTACAACTTTTCATTTCTATGGTTGTGCATGACATACATTCATACCATTCATGTAATTATACATGTACATAGGGTAATGATGTCTGTCTCATTCCACCATTTTTCATACCCCACTCTTCCCCCTCTCATTTCCCTCTTTAGAACCAAAGTCCCTCCACTCTTCTTTCACCCCCCATCCCATAACTCCAATTATATATCATCATCTACTTATTTCAAGCTCTTACTAAGACTACCACTTAATTTTATTCACCTACCTCTTAGACTCCTCTTGGATGTGACAGTTTTGCAGATGTTGTTTGTTTAAGGTGACCTTGAGAGTTTTGAGAAAAAATGTTCGATCATTTCATAAAATGTCCCTAAAATATTATTTATCTGATGCTTTTCTCATGATTAGAGCAGGATTATGGGTATCTGGGAGAAGGACCACAGAGTAAAGTATCATCATGTCACCACATCATATGAAGGGTGTATATTAACATATCACCATTGACATTAATCTTGAGGATCTAAGGTAGTTTTTACACATTTTTATTAACTGGTTCCTCCCATTCTTTCCATACTGTACTTTTTTAAAGGAAGTCACTATGTGAAGTTCAAACTTCCAGAGTGGAAGTTATGCTCCTCTTTTTTGAAGATGGGTTATCTGCATCCATTATTCAGAACACTTCTAGGTGAGAAATTCGTGTATGCTTCCTAAATTCCTTATTTACTCAACCATTTATTTATTTAAGAATGGAACCATACATACTTATTTTGTATATTATTAGACTGTACTACTTTAGTTATTTTATTTTATTTTTGTTCAAATTGTTCTAACTATGGCAGTTGTCTTAGCTCCTATGTACTATTAATATATATTCCTGTACAGTTTTTTATGTATGGGTTTTTGAGAACCTCCTTACTTTCCTACACTGTAAGATGTTCTAGACTCATTTTTTCATATTCTTCAGTCCTTCCTAGAAACAGTCATTTCTCACAGAAGCACTGGTTACTTTCATTGGACATGGTCAGATAAACCAACATCTGTGAACTAGGTAGGCTCATTGCTACTGAGGTACCATCACATTTAGGTTTACCCAGCGAAGAAGAAGGTAATACATATATATATACTAATCTGCATGTACACATATCTGCAAATATTTCTGTATGTAATCACATATCTATATTAAGCTAAATATGAATGCTGTCTTTAACTCTAATCAATTACTACAAGGGTTTTCTGGTAATTTTATCT
Organism: Glaucomys volans; assembly: GCA_020662805.1. Taxonomy (NCBI): domain Eukaryota; kingdom Metazoa; phylum Chordata; class Mammalia; order Rodentia; family Sciuridae; genus Glaucomys; species Glaucomys volans. Next base: position 510,091 of record JAJEJO010050379.1, on the reverse strand, counting down.
TACTTATCTGCAACCTCCTATTCTATCAGTGAGAAATGTAGCTGTTAATATATGCCATTCATTCATTTAATTCTTCAGTTATAGTAAACATGTAGCATATTTTCAGAATTGTTAATGCATAAACACATAGAAAACAACTTGACTGGAGTAGCCTGATTATGTGCAATTCCTTATGCCTTGAGCCTTTCAGATTCCCTGAATTCTATTTTTATTTAGGTTCATACTTTTTCCCACACCCTTAACAATGATATTATTTCTTGCATCTTGTACATTCACTTCTTTGGTCCCCCACTTCCCATCTTGCCTATGAGGCCAAAAGGAGGGAAGGGAAGCTGTCCAGGTATCTCTCCCTATTTTCCATTTCTGTCAGAAAGGCAGGAATGGAGCCACCCAGGGGTACTCATTAACACCTCCTTGCTGCAGGAACAATTCCCTGGAGGCAGGTAGCCTGGACAGCAAGTTGGAGGAGGGAGAAGTGCTTTGGAGGTATTAGCATTTTATTTCCTTTTGAATCAGCTGCCATCTTCCCAACCCAATCATTTATTATCTACATTGACTGTCCTTTTACCCCAGTCTCAAGGCCACTCACTCTGATCTATTTTTAATTGATTTAATTTCCTTGGCCAGGCATGGTGGTGCATGCCTGCAATCCCAGCAGCTTGGGAGGCTGAGGGAGCAGGATCGCAAATTCAAAGCCAGTCTCAGCAACTTAGTGAGACCCAAAATATTAGAGCCTTAGTGAGTCTCAAAATAAAAAGGGAAGGGAATGTAGTTTAGTACCTGTCTCGAGCACCCGGGTCGACTCCTCGGTCGTGACCTGCCTGGTTCGTTCTGGGACGATGTCGCAGCTAGCGGGGCCTCCCAGGAAGACACAAACTACTCACCACAGCGAGCTGGTCCTCCAAGGATTTTTATTGATGCTGTCACTCGGGTCACGCAGTTCCTTCGGATGCAGAGTTGTTGGAGAGCAGAGTGGCCGTCAGCGCAGTGATGGCGAATGCTCTGCCTCCTTCAACCTTCCGGGGTTTTTATACACTTAAGGGGAAAGTCCCCGCACTCATATCACAGCACTCCAGCTTAGGGTTCGCTTATTTGCATATCAGCATATCATCTACACCAGCTTAGGGTTCACTCATTTGCGTATGACATCACACTACAGTCAAGTAACACATCACTTAGATAATACACTCCTCACACAATATGGCGTCGGTCTTGCTCTATACAGTACCCCCAGGAGTTTAATCCCCAGTTCAAAAAGGGAGAGGCATCTGTGCTGTTCCTGCACCTCAGCAGACTTCTCAGTCAGTGGTAGCAGTTCTAGAGTGAAACCGATGTCACCTGGATCACAGGCCCCTGTAATCACTGTGAGAGAAACTACAAGTATTTGACCATTTTCAACTCCAATTGGGATAAGACCATGGTTTCTCCCCCTCATTGAGACTTAAGGTGGGAAGAATCTGCCAAACAGAGGGTTTCAGGTGCTCTGTGGCCAGCACAATTACACATGTCAGTGTAAGAGAGACCCAGTTACTTTCTCATAATATGCAGCTCAGGGGGAGGCAGTTGAGAGATAGGACAGGAACTCAACAATGTCACAAGTCACATCTGGGTAGCATGACTTGTTGCCTAAAGGGTCCCAGGTGGCACCCCAGCCAGCAGGTCTAGCTTCAAGATAGATAGAAGGGGACACAGCTCTGCCAGATGCATCATCTTCTCTTTAACTGAAAGCTCAAACGCTTTTCCAGAAAACTTCGATAGACATTTGCATACATCTCTTTCACCGGAATTGTGTCATAACCCTTGAAATGAGGCAAACTGGGAATTATTTAGTTGGGTAGATTGCTAATTCCTTTCCCTAACTGGAACTCTGTTACAGCAAAAAGGAAGAAGTGGAGATTGGTTAAGCAATGAGCACTGTCTGCCTCAATTAGCACTTGGCCTGTTAGGTAATGAGAATCAGCCAACTTGTCTCAATGTCACCTCCCCAGAGACATGTGATATGGTCTCTGTATTAGACTAACTTCTGTTGCTCTAACAAGAAACCCAAGAAATGGGAATTTATAAGGAGATGCAGTTGACTTAGCTCACAGTCCAAGATTTGGCAGTCCCTGGGACTGGCCTTTGGTGAGGGTCACCACAACAGGTGAATGGCATCATGATGGAAGGACATGAAAGGTGAGGAGACTGCATGGCCAGAAATCTGGGGAGGGACCAGTCCTGTTCTTTTCATCACAACCCACTCTCACAGGAACTCATGGGGCCATGGGAAGTCCATTACTCCCTTCTAAGGGCATCATCCCTAGTGACCTGTTTACCTCCCAGAAGGCCCCACATCTTACAGATTCTGCCACCTCAACACTGCCACATTGAACCTTTGGGGGTCAACCACACCCACATCATCACAAGCTCCAACAAGGCCAACATCATAAGAGCAGGAGGTCCCAGTCTATACCATGTCTGTATGTGGGGGTGGGGGAGGTTGCTCTCACAAATCAGTGGAGGCAGCCAGAGCACCATTCCAGGACCTCTGTGACATCACTGCTGTTGTCATGGTACTCTGGGTGGCAACCCAGAAGAGCAAACTGCTGGCTCTCATTTCACTGAGAACTGTGGACAGTGAAGGATGTTCCCAGTGGATGTGAAGCTGCCAACCCACCCTTCGGTGGGAAAATCTTGGCTGATGCCAAGCCTGTTGGCTGGATTTGTTGTGGCCATGATTTTCATGTTAAGTGGCCTATTTTTTACCTTCCCGTGAGTCTCTCATACAAGTTTGTCAGGTTTCTTACAAAGAGATAGAAGGGAAAATAGACTATGACAGTGCAGAGGCAGGGAAGTGGAGAGAGGGTCAGGAGGGGGAAGGAGGATATATAGTTAGAGGGAACCTGATGTGCAAGCACAGAGGTCTAGAAGGGAACTGTGGGTGCCTGGTAATGCTGGTTACACTGGGTGGAATCTCTGTGGTGGAGTCTCATGGTCTGCCTCTAGCCTGGGTATTTAGATATGTCGGACCTCAGGTAAGCCAGGCCTCCTGGGGAACTCTGGGTTGCCCCAGCCTAGAACTGATTCTGGCTCTGATTTCAGATGCAGGTGGCTGGCTGAAAATGGGAAGTGGGCCTGTCTGGTGACTGCGGGCCTTCTGTTCCTGGTCACCTTGTAGCCTTATTACCATCAACTTCGCTGACCCAGGCACCCTGCATCGAGGTAAGGCCTCAGACCCCTGGGAGAAGGAGGTGGCACCCCACTGACTGATATCTGCAGGGGTGATTTCTAAAGTGCTAACCCTACCTATGGCCTCGGGATCCCTTCTTTCCAGGTCATCATGACTTAGGCCCTGGCACTTGGTTTTCCAAGCCATTCAAGTGTGAAAAAACAGAATCCTGGAGGTTTTCCAGTTGCTTTAGAAGGGAGGACCAGGCAGGTTCTTCCAAACCACACAGTTCCCCTGCCTCCTTCCCATTGTACACACGACTTCCAGCACTGATCACTCTGCCAAAGGGTGGAGCTCTGTAGAGAGCTCTTCTGACTGGAAATGCCCTTCTCTCTGACTGCCATCCCATCTGAATGGTCAGCTTGCTCAACAGGGACTGGGATTCCCCTGCCCACCTCCTCCCACTCTTCTTGTTGCCCAGTGATGCTACAGGGATTCCCTAGCACCAAAGTGACTGAAGGGCCTCCAGCTCCTGTCCAAACTTCTTCCCATGCCAGGCTCCTTTGAAGAGGACCCCAAGGTGTGCTATGTGGCCCAGGTGAACCACAGGGCCTTCTGCCTGCAGTGGTGTGCCAAGTGCTCCTTTCACTGCCCTCCCGGGACTGTCCACTGTCCCTATTGTGACATTTGTGTGGAGGTGAGTACTTCTCCTACCTGTCCACTCACCAACCCATCCCTGGGCACCTGGTCAGGACCAGGAACCTCACATCGTAAGTAGCCAGGGGTGGGTATGAGACCATCTTCCCAGACTGCTCAGTCTTGGTCACTTACATATCATCACCTCTTTGTCTGCACCTCTCCTGAGAGGCTGCCCTTGCTTGCACAGGTGCTGACATGCAAAGGGCATCCCATCTGTGCTGGGCCTGGTGGAGTCAGGGGAGGAGAGGCGGTTGCATGTCCCATCCCCTGGCTTGCTGAGACTGGATACCCAGACCCTTAGGCCAGCTGCTGCCCTGTTCCAGGGATCTTTGCCTGCCCACCTCTGAGTGTCCAGGTTGGGTGTCCTGGGTTCTGAGTTCTCTTTTTTCAGGGGCACACCCTGCAGAAGGCTGGCTGGGCAAGGGAGTTCTTTACATGCTTATCCAGTATCTGAGAAAATGCAGCCCCAGTTATTCTATATCCTGCTCCAAATGATACCAGGCAGGTCTTGTCTTTAAAGACCTCTCTCATGACAGGTGACCTAGGAGCCATGGTAGTCCTAACTATGCTGTAACCATGGAAATGCCTGGTCCTGGAAATGGAAGCCTGTGTGTAGGGATGAGCAGGCAGCCTAGAGAGCGTGGTTGGGGGAGGCCTGAGCATTTGGGGGTGATGGAGGCCTCCCTCCTGTCCCCTAGGACTTTGACCACCACAGTCGATGGCTTAATAACTGCGTGGACAGCACAACAGACACATCTACTTACTGTTGCTGGGGTTCCTTTTGCTCTACCTTGGAGCCATTCTAGTGACCTGCCTGACATTCTTTCTTCGCACCAGGGATCTGCCTATGTCTTTGGATAAAGCCATGACGTATCCACACAGTCCCGAGGGCCCCACTGGGAACAGCACGAGTTGTGGGGAGGGAGGGCAGAACAGCCAAGGAGTGGGGTCACAAAGGGTGGGGCTGATGTGGTTGGGGTTAGGGGGACAAGCCTCTTGGGAAGACCTGTCAAGGCCATGTTGAAGGTGAGTGGGGTCAGGGAGGTAGTGGGGTAGGATGGACTGTGGAGTTAAGAATCTAGCGAGGACACACAGAGGGGTAATGAAGGTAGAAAAGGGACAGGCAGGAGGGCAGTACAGGACAGTTTCCCTTGCATGTACTGGACTAACAGTCCAGTCCAGGGAGGAAAAGGAGGTGGGTGGGTCCACATGGGGACGGGGCAGGGGAGGGCGGAGTCTGATTGAGGGAGGGGCCAGCGAGGTACTGTCCAGTGGCTTGGCTTCTTAGCCCTCGCACAGCATCTTAGTGGCTGTACCTACCACCGGCGCCCTGGTGCCCCTCATCTGGGGGCTGGTGATCCAGATAGCAGCAGTGAGCACTGCCAGGCGTCCCTACGTGAGCCAGGTAAGCGGGGCAAGTGCCTGTACCGGGATACCCATCTGTGAGCAGGCCATTTGCTCCTCTGCCACCCGCCACTTCCCGTGCTTTCTCCACTGCCCTTGGCCCTGATGGTGCCTCCTTAGACATCCACACCCAGCTCTTAAGATGCAGCTCAGAACTCTCCTCCTCCTGGATCTTGCTGGTCATTCTCCCTCCTGGTCATCTCCCTCCTGGGTGCATTGGTTGGAGAGCCTACTGTGTGCTAGGTTGCTGTTATTTGAGGGATGAGTGCAGAGGTGAGTAAATACCTCTGCACTTGGGTTGATGTACTCACTTGGGTTAGTTCGTCAACACAAGTTGGTCCTGAGTGGTGCAGAGACTGGAAGAAACTCCAAGTGGTGCAGCAGACAGGAAGAAACTCAGAGAGTGGCAGGCCTGCATTGTAGAGTAGGACAAGTCACTCTGCGTGTCCTGCGTGATTGTGGAGAGGCAGAGGACAGGAGGGCATTGCCTGTGAGAGGCGCACCTTTGCAAAAACACCAGAAACCTGAAGGTAGGATGTTGAGGGAGTGATGAGGAAACAGTTCTAATTCAAGGACAAAGTGGCTTAGGCAATGAAGTTGACCCCGTGGGTGTCCAGATGAAAAAGGCCCAGAAAGTCAAGTGTGCAATTTAGTTTGGATGAAGTAAAAACATGGGATCTGTGATAGGATTTTTTTAAAGTCATTTATTGAGGAATAATTTACAATCAGTAAATTCACCCTTTTTGGTCTATGGTCAGAGATTTTGACAAATGGATACCTTTCACCATGATCAAGGTTACCACTTTCATTACCCCAGAAATCTTCCTCATCTTCAGGTGTCAATTTCTCTTCCTACTGTCCTTCTGGTTTTTCTCTTTGCAGAATCACATATAAAGGGAGTCTTTGCCTTTTAAGTCTGACTTTCTTCATTCAGGACAATGCATTTGAGATTCATCCATGTGTTGCTCATACCATTCGTTATTTCCTTTCATTGCGGTGTATTATTGTATGGATGCCCTACAGAGTATTCATACACCACTCCTCCATGGCTGTATTTGGTTCCTTTCTACCTGTGGCTCCTCTGCTAGCCCTCTTTCATCAGCCCTGTGCTCTGCCTGTCTCTCTCTCCAGCTTCAGTCCACCCCTTGTTTGCCTGGCAGCATTTTCCCTTCCCCCATCCTGTAGTTCTTCCAGTCCCAGGTCAGGCCATAGGCCATTACGCTTCCTCCCTGCTCAGAATGAGGCCCTCCAAGTCCAAGATCCCCAGTCTCTAGGGACCTAAGTGTGGTCTGCTCTCTGGGACGCACCAGACAGGGTTTCTTTCCATTACGGGCAGCACCCATTTCAGGCACTGCTTACATGCGCCAAATGTGATTCCCTCCCAGCTCTGTTCTCTGACTGCAGCTTCTCCTGGAGTCACTTGCTTGGTGACTGGTAACAAGGACTCTGGAGCTAGACCACATAGTCCAAATCACTGCTCTACAACATACCAGCAGGGAGACCTTGGGGATGCTACTTAGCCACCTGGTCTCAGTTTCCCCCTCTGTAAAGAGGGAAGCATGGGTTAATTCACAAGAGACACATAGAACTGGTACCAGAAAGTGCCCCATGTGCTGCTGTTACCATTACCACCCTTCTTCCTGGGGTCATTTACACGTTTGTGCCTCAATTTAAAAGCGAACAAGCCCTGCCCTGAATGTCCCAGGGTTCCACTCCACCTGTTGTACCCTCTGTGCCTTACTCCCTGAAAGAGTTGACCATGCTCACTAGCTCCTCCACCCTTTACTTCCTGGTCCATGAAAGCCCAGCCCCAGCCCTTGCTGTGACAATGATGCTCTCGGCAATGGCCAAAGCCAGCAGATGTTCTTCAGACTGTTCTTTCTGGACAGGACACAGCCTCTAAAACCAGAAGTAGTTGAAATAGCCTTCTTGCATGTTAGTGCTTAATGCTCTGGGTTTCTCCTCTGCATGTACCTGGGTGCTGTGGAATGGATTGCCTACTCTTTTCCCATGACACCCTCTCTCTTTGCTACCCTGGCCTCTCTCCATGGTGCTCAGGGCCTTGTGTTGCTGCTGGCCTCACCACCCTGAAAGTAGGCTGACTGTGCTGTTTGCAGTGTAGCAACTGGACTTTATATTTTTGCTACAATTGAACCCAGGGGCACTTTACCACTCTGCTACATCCCCAGTCCCTTCTATTTTTTATTTGGAAACAGAGTCTGACTAAGTTGCTGAGGCTGGTCTTGAACTTACCATCCTCCTGCCTCAATCTCTTGATTGACTGGGATTACAGGTGTGCTCCAACATGCCCAGCTTGACTGATGCATTTTTGATGTCCTGAGTTTTTTCTGGCTGGATGTGTCTCTGAGTGGTAAAGTGTGTGCTTAGTATGTGCAAGGCCCTGGGTTCTTCAATCCTCAGCTCACACAGAAAAGAAATCTGAGTAAATGAGTGAACCAACAAACCAAAGAATCACCCTTTGGGGATAGAAGAAAAGAGAGGGGCAGAGAGAAGCCTAATGCCCTGATCCCCTCGGGATAAGGGGAAGAAGAAGAGGCAGCAGGAAGTTGGGCAGACGATAGGGCAAGAAGATGCCCCTTGATTTTGGTCCTGTGGAGTGTGAGGGCATTTGAGTCCCAGAATTGGAGCAGGAGCCCCAGAAGTGGAGCCAGTGAGAAGCTGGTCTTGGAGCTTCAGAGCTCCTGGATTCTATTTGTGTCTGATAAGGTCCATGTGGGGAGGGGGAAGTCTCCAAATCTACTGCTCAGTTCTTAAAAGTTTATTAATTATCATTCTTTTATGCATTTTTCTATTCCTTATGTATAACCAACATTTCTATACTTTATGAACATCTAATTAATTCTTTCTCTAAATTTAAAAATTCTGTAAATTTCTAAAAATACTCTGCTGTTAATCAATTTTTTCTGGCACTAGGAATTGAACCCAGGGTACTTTACCACTGAAACTGCATCTCCAATCCTTGTTATATTTTGTTTTGAGATAGGGTCTCACTAAGTTGCTGAGGGCCTTGCTAAGTTGCTGAGACTGGCCTTGACCTTCTAATCCTCCTGTCTCAGCCTCCCAAGTCACTGGATTACAGGCATACACCGCTGCCCCTGGCAGGACACTAGTTTAAGTGCTGTGAACACCTTGAAGGAGGCAGAACCTCATGGCACAATGGTTCCTGTTGCTTATTGGACATGATGGGATATTCCAGAGCTGTCTTGATGTGGAGCCTCATTCCTTCCAGTGGAGAATAGTGTTGATGATCAAAGTCTTCATGTGTGGGCCATGGGAGAGTTGGGGATGGACAGGGGTACTGCTGGGCCACTTCTCATTGTGACAATATTTGCTATGAAAAAGCTCTTGAAGCTGGGGTAAGATTCCACCTGGTCTATGGGGAACAGGGGGAGAGGCTGAGAAATGGAGCAGGGAGGAGAAACGTGGAGTAAGGAGAGGAGAAGCCAATCAATGTCGAGGGGAGGGCTTGACCTTTGAGCTTGACCTTTACTGCTTTGTGCACTGAAGGCCTTCAGCCCAGATAATCCTGGACCAAGTGATTTTAGACTAGGAAAATGTGATAGGGCATCCCCACTGCCACTGCCCTGCCAGACAGGGAAATTCAATGAAGGCACATTTTTAGGAACAAAATGAGAGGTGGGAAAGTGAAGTGGGAGCAGGGGGACAGTGTCTTTGGAGCAGTTGAGCAGCACAAGAAAGGTCTGAAAAGGTATCTGAAAGGACGTGGCAGGAGGACGAGTGTGGCCAATGGAGACAGAGCCAGGATGCTGGAAGGGGAGGTACGGGTGAAGGGGGTCCCTGAGAAGGCAGGGGGTGGTGCAGGGTCAGCAGTGTCAGGGAGAGCTGCTCACAAGTGGGTTGAGGGAGGTCACTCTTCCTTAAAGCCTGGGAAGACAGGAGGCCCTGGGTCACTCCTGGGTTTCCCTGGCCTTGGAGTCTTGCTCCAGGCCTGGGTTGAACCCTGGCTTTAGCTGACCAACTTAGGGAGGGTCACTGAGAGATGTCCTTGCCCAGTCCTGCTGGCTCTGAGCTGCTCTTCCCATCCCCATCTCCTTCTAGGACCAATTCCATCAGGGAGACAACCCCTTTAACCTGGGCTGTGAGAACAACTGGTATTTTACCCTGTGTGCACCTTTGGGACCCAAGTGAGTTGGTAAACCTGAGGCTCAAGTGATGGACCCTGGGGCTGGTGGGGAGCGGTGGAGGCTGGGTGTTCCTCTCTGGTCCCTTACCCCAGCTCCCAGGTTCTGACACTCACTGTTCCTTTCCTTTGGGATTTTCTCCAGGGAATTCTGGGAACTTCCATCTTCCTTGCCTTTCTAGATTCTAGCCCCAAGGGATGGGGTAAAGGGGAACTGCAGGCCAGATGAGGCTCCTGGATGAGAGCCCTGGGCTCTGTGCTTTCCATGCTCAGGGGTAAGGGTGGTCAGGGAGACCAGGCCAAGGTGGGTAGTGACCCCTTGCATTTGGCCTGTGGCTTCCCAGATACATGTCGGAAGCAGTGTCCTTCCAAAGGGAGGACGGTAGTGAGTGGGAGCCTATGGAAGTGCTGCACTCGCTGAGGTACACCCCAGCACACCACCCCACAGACCTCCCTGGGCCTAACTCAAACCATGGCCCTGGATACTTGTGTGCAGCTCCCCCAGGGAGTGGCGAGGCTGCAGCCATCTAGGAGGTGAGGAGTAGTGGGTGTGCATTGGGAGAGGGGTGTCTGTGGATTGCACAGGTGTGGGGGGAGCCCCTGAGGTGGGGCTGGCCCTGAAGTTGAATCACTTGGAGCTTAAGGAGTGGGATGATGGACCTGGAGGGTGCAGGGTCCAGATCACAGGGCTTCAAAGTGTCCCTGAATAGAGAAAGACTGCTTGGTTAACATGCTGGGTAGCCTTGGGGCAGTCCCTGACCTTTCTGGGCCTCAGTTTCCTCAGTTATTAATGAGGAACGAGACTAGTGCAGTCATAACGTTTTAAAAGAGATTCTTTTTTTTTTTTTTGGAAATTTTTACTTGAAGTCCCATGTGAAACACACAGAGTGGAGCATTAGGAGTGCAGTGGGGTGGGAAACCCACAGTGCCCCCCACGGGCCCTTGCAGTGACCTGTGGTGCCAGCCCTCTCCTCTGTCCTGCCTCCAGGGGCACAGGGACTTGACTGTGAGTGGTGGGGTGGAATTTAGGGAGAGCCCCCACATACTGACTGAGTTTATCTTCCCATCAGCCCAGCGCTGCAGTGGAAGGCCCCCTGCATGTGATGCCATGCATGTGACACCCCCATGGAGAACTCTCCAGCCAGAGCCACCACCACTCCTCTGTTGGGAGCCAACTCCTCTCCCCTGTTGGGAGCCCCACCCCTCCCCTGTTGGGAGTATCCTGATCCCCATTACTATCCATCCCAATAAATGTCTGTCTGGTTGCTTCCTGTGGCTGCTCTGCCTGTCTGTTCTAGGTTCAGAGAAGTGTGTTTCCTGGGGGCATGGGGGAGGCTCTGGAGGCTGAGACAAGTGGCCTACCACTGAGCCACTGCCACAACCCTGTGCATGCCTTTTATAATGATGGAAAGGTATTATTAGATTTTGTCAAATGTTTTCCTGCTTCAAATGATCATGTTGATATTTTCTTTCCCTATTAATGGGGTGTACTATATAACTGACATTATTCCAAGTTTTACTGCTTAATAATTAATAGCATGACTGACCAGGTTCGGGACATGAAGAAACTGGGGGGAGGTGGTCCCAGGGCAGGGATCACTTATAAACTCATTACATAGTATGTGATAAGAATGTGTATTACAATATAGAACCTTTCTACACATAGTAGGTAGCTGCAAGAAACTATTCTTAGTGTAGGAAAATGGTGTTCCAGATTTCAGTATAAACGATCTGCAACCTTCTACTCTTTCACCCCAGCCTGATTCATGAGGTCTGGGTGTTTTCTCCAATCATTTATGTGATCACCAATATTGTCAATTCTTGCAATGATCTGATGTGACATGGTATGAAATGTATGTTGCATTCATTGCAGGAGCATTTGCCCACTAAGGTGTAGCATGCATTTCAGTATTCTCCCCTGGAATGCCAGCACTTCCAAAGCAACACCTTTGTTTTGTTCACTGATTTATTTCCAACATCTAGAACAGTGCTTAGAAATAACAGGTACTTAAAACATTTAAGCAATATAGGGCTGGGGGTGTAGCTCAGTGGTAGAGCACTAGACTAGCATGTGAGAGCCACTTGGTTCAAGCCCCAACATGCAAGTGTGTGCGCACACACACACACACACACAAACACACACACACAAATTGATAAATTGAGTGGATGAAGACATTCGTGTTTTGCTGGTGTTGAATTTTCATTGAAAAAAAGGGAAAGTCTCATATTAGTCGAAAGTCCTTTGAATAGAAAGCACAAAAACTGCTAGATCATGTTCTTCCTGGAAAGAAGTTGTAACTATAAAGTGTGATATAGCAAGAACTGAGCTTTTTGGACCTGGAAGACCACTGTGTAGATGGCATCACCTGTAGCTGTGTGTTCCTATTAGGGACTCCAGGGACTCAGGAGAGCACCACAGCATCTCTTATCTTTTGTCCCTGGTGCAACCCCTAACACCACCCTGTGTCCTCTTGGTGAATTCAATCAGACACTTAATCTAAACTCTGTGTGTGTGTGTGTATGTGTGTGTGTGTGCAGGTGTGGGTGTATTTCAAGACCTTCCTGAAGATGGAAATAAACTCTGTGCACTTTAAAGCCATTCTGTCTGAGTCGTCATCCCTCACCTCCACTCAGCTTCTTCCTGTCCTTTAAGCTGATTATTCACTGCTCACTCCATAAGAAACCATTAGGAAAGTGGCACAGGTGTGGACAAGTTCTCTCCTGGCCAATGTGTGACCCGACAGAAAATGCCAGGCTGTGCTGGGGAACCTGAAGGTGCGGCCTTAAGGTGTGCCTGGGCCAGCAGGACAGGTACGCACCTGAGCTCCAAGAGACCAGCTGGAAGAGGGAGGCCACCGGGAGGTAAGTTGGTGGTAAGGACAAAGCAAAAAAGCAATAAAAACTAGGAAGAGAAGGGAAGTACTCAGCATTGTGACAAATTTCTTTAATTGTTTAGTCATTTTTTCCAGTAAATAATAGTTTACCAGTAGTTTGGGTAGTGAACCACTCAAAAGAGCCATCAAAGCCAGACTCTTACAGGAAGAGCTAAAAGTAGGCCAAACCCATGAAAGTAAATTCCTCAACTATTTTTTTTTTAACTTTAGGAAAATTTTAATTTTATCACTTTGGTTAGACAGAATCCTCAACTATGAAGTAGAGGAAATGACCTGATGGTTCAATGAGGGCAGGAATGTCAGTGAAACTCAACATCCATGGTGCTGCGTGAAACTGTGCACATATTATAACCCCAAACTCTACATTGCTGTTAGTTTCTCAAGATGAATTTTATTTTTGAGATACTATAAATGAGGCATTATTAGACGTTGGTAGTGAGTCCAGTGGTCTGAAGAGTCTAGAGAAACAGAACTAGCAAAGATGTTTGTTACTGGATTATGGAATATATGGGTGGAAGTGAGGAGGTTCACCTCTTTCCTAAAATAGTTGGTAAAATGTTGTATGTGGGTAGCCATTTTCTTGGAAAAGTCTATATGGCAGAGTTGGAAAATGTTTTCTATAAAAGTCCAGATAGTAAATATTTTGGATGTTGTGGGCCAGATGGTCTCTGTTGCTCCATTTAGACCCACGGACAGAGCACAATGGTAGCCATAGGTAATGCAGAAGAGAGTGGGTGGGGAAGTCTTTTAGGAAAATTTTTTCTGCAGCAACAGAAGGTAGGCTGGAAGGCTGGGGATGTAGCTCAGTTGGTAGAGTGCCTGCCTCACAATCACAAGTCCCTATGTTCAATCCCCAGCACTGCCAAAAAAAAAAAAAAAAGGTAGGCTGGATTTGGCCTGTGACCTCCATTTTGCTGACCTCTGGTACAAGAACAGTGGCATCCGCAAGAATTTTCTGCAATAATAAAAACACTTCTGTATCTGCACTGTCCAACATGGTAGCCACTGGCCACATGTCATCAAGTGAACTGATGATCACTTGAAGTATGATTGGGGAACTGGGTCTCTAATGCATTAAAACTAAAAATTTATAGCCACATGTGACTAGTGGCTATTGTGTGGGACAGTGTAGGTCCAGAAGTTCCAGAGAAGTGGAGGCATGATCTCCTACAAAACATGCAAGACTCTAGAGAAGAGAACCTCGCTCTGTGTGGAGAGGTGCTTGCACCCATGCAGAGTTCCCGAGAGCCTTTCCATGTTGGCATGTGCATCCCCTCACGTGGGATCTTGATGGATTAGTATCAGGGACCGAGGAATGGTCGGATGCTGTGGTAAACCTTGGAGCACTACAGGGGACAGAATCTCTTGTTCTCTCCCTGGCTCAATTTATCCTCCTGAAATAGTTTGCAAAAGTGGCACTAATGGCCATTTCCTTCCCTAATGGTTCCTTGGTTACAGGAGCTGTCACATTGCTGTTCATAACTTCAGCTTCATGGGATTGGGGTAGGTGGGTGAAGGCAGCATTATCTCCACCTTTACATCCCTTAGAGACATCTTTGTCCGGAGCTTTCTGGTATTCTGGAAAGAGGTTCCCTCCTACCTGCTCAAAGGCCTTACTAGTTCTTTCAGTTTAAGGAGAAATTTCAAGAGTAAGATCACATAGATAGTAAGGGGCTGTGACAGAAGATGACATGTACTTGGTCTCCGCCCCTTTCCTGGCATCATTTTTCTTTGAATGTGAATGAGCTGACTGGTGGCTGGGGGCTCCTGCACAGCCTCAGAATGGGAGCAGGTTGCCGGGGGAAACATCCAAGGGATGTTGGAGTTGGAGATTTCAGCATCCCTACCTCTGGGGACAGGAGGAGAGGGACTGGAGGTGAAGTTCAGGTTGAACACCAGGTCAGACAGCTTTCTTCTCAGGGCCTTGGGAAAAGCAGAGCTGGAAGGAAAAGCCAGTCCCTGCAGGTAGGGGAGCTCACCTGAGGTCCTAGTGTGTTTCCCACTGCTTTCTCCTCCTCCTACACTCCCACCACAGTAAAACCAATAGTCACACTGCTGCTTCACAATTCTTTTTGTTTTTAAAAATACCCAACTATTATAGTAGAAATGACACAGACCGTGTAATCAGATGACTCAGGGAACCCAGGATGTCAAGGTCATTGGATCTCTCGGTCTCCTGCCTTGTGGGAGTGGTGGATACTAGTATTTGGGGAGCAGGCTGAAGAAGGCAGCCAGGGTCTCAACAGTAGTGTGTATGCTTCTCTTTATAACCTGATTTCTGTCTATGGTGCCTGGTGTTCCCACATGCCTCTGGGCTTTATTGCCTGCAGAGAGTGGGTTTGTAGAATGAGTGTCCAGTCTTCAGCTGAGGCCAGGGAAGTACAGACCCCCAGATGCATAGAAAGTGGGGAGGTTCTGGAGATTCAAATGCTTCTCATGTGGGCCTTTGACCAACCTCTGGCCTTAACTCCCCTTATGACTCCCATTTCCAGAGGTTCCTGGAATTACTGCCCATTCCTGAGCCGTGGGGTGTTCTCCAGTGTCAACTGGGGTTGCTTCTAGTCAATTTAGGATTTGACTGTATCAGGTTTGCAAGGAAGTTAGACCTCCATCTGACTTCTAGATTCTTAAATTACATCACTGTGGTTGCTTTTCTGTTTCCTTTACAATCTATTTAATGAGGCTTTGGTTTAATGCATGTATTACACTGTGCAATATTTAACCAGAAC
Source organism: Glaucomys volans (assembly GCA_020662805.1). Classification (NCBI taxonomy): domain Eukaryota; kingdom Metazoa; phylum Chordata; class Mammalia; order Rodentia; family Sciuridae; genus Glaucomys; species Glaucomys volans. Next base: position 495,055 of record JAJEJO010050379.1, on the reverse strand, counting down.
TCAACCCTAGATTTGAATGCCTCCTCTATTATGGTCCAGTTATGTGACTGAATCACTTCAATTCTACAGGCCTCAGTTTGGGACAATTTAAAGAGGAAGAATTGTATTCCGTTTCCATTTCTTTGATTATGAGTTGGATAATTTTCCAGAAGCTTATTATTCATCATTATTTTCTTTGCTTATGATCATTGCCTACCTTTCTACTACAGTACTAGTCTTTAAAAATTTACTCATAAGCAATTTTATATGTCAAGAATATCTACATATTGACTTTTATGTTTATTGCAAATATTTACCCCAATAGATTAGTTGACTTTGATTTTTTTGGTTGTGTCTATGGGGTTTTGTTCTGAATTCTTTTTGACCCAAGGAAAAGTCTTTTCCAATTCTATTCTTGGAAATATTTGCCCATGTTTTCTTCTATATTTGTCCTATAATTTCATTCGTTACATTTAACCATGTAGTGTATGTCTGCTACTCAGATCCCCTCCTCAAGACGGAGGCCCTTATCATCCACACTGCTAGGAGTGTGGGCTACAATAGTTTACAGGTGAATCCCTTTTCTGGAATATTCCTTCAGCCAAAGAAAGTTGCCTAACCCATGTTTATACCCCTCCAGGGTGAACCCCAGGTGTTAGTCAGCTGACCAATGCCCTATACAAACAACTTAGAGGATGTGTTAAGATTTATTTTTGCTCATGGTTTCAGAAGTTTCAGTCCATGGTTGGTTGGCTCCAACCAGGGCAGTAACATCATGGTGGAAGGGCATGGGAGAGGAAAACTGCTCAGTTCCATACAGTGGGAAGCAGAGAGGAAAGGACCAGGGACCAGGTATAGTCCCTGAGGGTACATGCCCAGTGACCTACTTCCTGCAACCATGCCCTACTTGCCTATAGTTTCTACTTCCTCCCAGTAGCTCATTTGAATTATTAATCCATCACATGGATTAGTCTGCTAATGAGATTAGAACCCTCATGAGCCAATCACTTCCCCAAAGCCCCAACTCTAAGCTATGCCACACTGGGGCCCAGGTCTTCAACATGTGAGTTTTTGAGGCATATTTCAGATCCAAACCATAGCACCCCACATTCAACACCTGGTCAATTCCTGGGCATGAAGGTCTTTACCTCAATTTGGGACAACATTGAAGGGCTGTTCCAGTGTGACAACTCCCTAAGGAGCTGGGTGACCTGTGTATCAGCAGCATGGCAGCTGCTGTACTCCTGCTTGGTGTGCTTCCCTCAGCTGCCCAGAGCACCCAGCATGGAACTTACTATGCCAAACCTCCTGCCCAGCTCTCCTGGCTAAGGCACATGGTTCAATCCATTTGTAATTCACTTTGACTTACCATATATGGTGAAGATCTACTTTATTTTTCCCCAAATACTCAATAAATTCCCCAAACCATTTATCAAATTACCTTTTCCTCACTTTCTTGACTGTTCCCTTTGTTACATTTCAAATTTTTAAGTATACTTAGGAACCATTTCTGGGCTCTGGAGTCTGTTATCCTAATATAATCTTTCTTTTTTCTTTTTTTTTTTTTGTACCAATAATATGATATTTCAATGAGTATTACTTGAAGAACATCTTTAGACCCCTTAACCTTTGAAATGACATTTTATAGCTTTTTATAAATTAAGGTTTGCTCTTTATGCTGTATATTTTTATGGTTTTTGATAAATGCATTCGTGTCATGTGTCTGTGTCCACCATTACAGTGACATACATAATAGGTTCACTGCTTAAAAAACTCTCCTGTGTTTTACATAATCAATCCTTTTTTTGCCTATCTCAAATGTTTAGAAATCATTCATCTACTTATCATCTCTCTAGTTTTGCATTTTCAAAGCATCAAATAAATGAAATCACAAAATGTACCCTTTGCAGTTCTGCTCTTTTCATTTACCAACACACACTTAAGATTCAGTATGTCTTTGCCTGGGTTAACAGCTTATTACATTCTATTGATGAATTATTTTCTATTATGAGGATGTTTGATAAGGCATTTTCAGTTTTTTCCAGTTTTTGGTGATTATGAAAAAAGATGTTAAGAAATATTCACACAGAGGTAGCTGTGTGAATGTAGGTTTTTAAATCCATTGGGTGAACACTTATTAGCATGATTCCTAGATTATACATTAGGACTTTAGGTAACCTTATAGAAAACTGTCAAACTGTCTCCTATAATTTTATTCTTCTTTAAGGCTGAGTATTATTCCATTGTGTATATATACCATAGTTTCTTTATCCATTCTTCAATTGAAGGGCATCTAGATTGGTTCCACAATCTAGCTGTTGTGAATTGAGTAGCTATGAACATAGATGTGGCTGCATTCCTATATTTTGCTAATTTTAAGACCTTTGGGTATAAACCGAGGAGTGGGATAGCTGGGTCAAATGGTGGGTCCATTCCAAGTTTTTTGAGGAATCTCCATACTGCTTTCCAGAGTGGCTGCACCAATTTGCAGCTCCACCAGCAATGTATGAGTATGCCTTTCTCCCCACATCCATGCCAACACTTATTATTGCTTGTATTTCCATTTGCTGGTAAATGGGTCGAGTTGGAGAATATCATGCTAAGTGAAATAAGCAAAGCCCAAAAAAATCAAAGGTCAAATGTTTTCTCTGATCAGTGAATGCTGATACATAACAGGGGGGGGAGGGATTATGGGGGGGATAAGGAAAGAATGGAGGAAGTATGAATGGGGTAGAGGAAAATGGGATGGGAGGGGTGGCAGACGGAAAGATAGTAGACTGAGACAGACAGTATTACCCTATGTATATGTAAGATTATATGAATCATGTGAATCTACATTGTGAAAAAAAAGATACATTCCCTGCTATATTATTACATCAAAATGGGTTCTACTATCATGTATAATTAAAAAGAACCAATTTAAAAAAAAACTCTTCCAAACTGGTTATAGCATTTTCAATTTCTACCAATAGTGAAAGAAAGTTGCTGTTCTCCTGAATCCCTGTCAGTAATTTTCTAGATTTGAAATTTCAGGTTTTTTAAAAAAAAATTTTAGTTCGATATTGTAGAATCATATAATTTATTTTCCCCACACAACATTCAGTTCAAAAATCATGGTATTCCTTTCTTTGTTACTAAAAGAGATGTTGGTGTAAGAGTACTGGTTTTTCTTTCATGTGAAGTGGTTGTATATCATGGTTCTTAAAATATTGTTGGTGTATCTCTATAAAAAGACCATGGTTTGTTAATGAACAAAAATCCAAACATATATGCTAGTAGTAAATAATAAATATGATATTATTCCTGCGTTTTTAAAAAGTGCATCCATGCATGTAATCCACTGTTAGAGAAAGGAGAGCCATTTAAACTTAGATATCAGTTACTAAATATTTGTTCCATTTTCTCAGTATTTCCAAGAGTGGTATGATTGTCTTTTGCTCCCAAAATGTGCACAGACACAATCTCTTAAAATAATAGAATAAATTCTTAAGAGTTATGTATTAACCAACACATGGAAATATTTTCTATAAATAAGGAAGTAAAGTCTCTGGCATGGCACAATATCAAAAATAGCTTATTCTTCAATAAGAGATAATTAAGAAACTGATTATTATCTTTTTTAAAGAAGCACGCAGGAAATAATAAGCACTGATTTTTAGGATATTAGTAAAAAGGAAGAAAATTGAATGTTTAGGAATTTTATATTTAAAAATTATTTAGAAATTTAAAATTGATTTTTCTCATATCTAAAATAATATTAACAATAAGAGAAATCTCTATGTCTGAAATAAGACATCCCTGATCAGAGAACAAAATAAATGATTAAAGAGTCTTTGGAATTAGCTCTGATTGGCAGGTAGTGCATAATTACTTCTGTTAATGTTTGTTTTGTCATATAATCTTCACTGACAGTTAGGCCCTGGAATATCCAGATCATCACACAGTTCATCATCAACCAGAAGGCAGGAGCAGAGCTGATAATATTTATATATCACGTACATCATTAAATATTCAAGTATGACCTTCCCCTAGAAGTGAGCACTTAATTTCTGCTGAATCTAGTAAAACCTGTTTCCAAAAGAGAGTTAGTCAATACTTGAATGCATGTTTCTTCTTTTACCAAGATTTAGTTATGCATCATGTGTCATTGGATGAGAAGATGGTAGCAGATTTCATAGAATGGAACAAACCACCCCAGTAGAATTAAGTTGCTGGTAAATCGATCTTTATCCTTGTGTTTTTAGGCTACCTGTAAGCTTTATATCACCTAGGGGGAAGTAAGAGCATTTACTGATATGAACAGAAAATTATGATGGAGTCCCTAAATTAGCTACACTTCATGAAAACATCCTGGTTAGTCCAGCTCGGCCATATTATTTTAGTGTACTTACAAACTTATCTTAAAAATATGAAATAAAGTAACATCAAATTCAGTTGAGAAGTTTCCCTTAGTGGTTAAAAAATTGCATTATGATTACTCTTGAGTAAATTGAGTACTTCCAAAATGATTTACCACTTTTCAACTGGTTACTTAAGAACATTTTGATCTCAGCATGAGGAGGAAATATTAGCCCCTGAGATCTTCAACAAGATACTGTATGCATTTCCTTCACTTAGACAGACATAAATCCCAACATGACATCAGCATATTACATTTACTATATTTCCCACTGGAGTGATTCACATGTTCAACTTAAATAGTTATCTACACCTCCTAAAAATCGACTCGTCCTTGATATTGGTTGAACTTGCTGACCAAACTGCTAAGAAGTATTTTTAGAATGGTGATTTGTGATCATGTTTTATTCTTTTGCCTTTGAATTTTGACACTAACTTACATTTTTATATCTTTGTGTTTCTTTAACAATTGTACTTGATTTTAAGTCAGAAGATGTTTAATAGTTACTACACATATATGGTATACGGAATTCAATGAATAAACTGGAATGTGGATTTAAAAATAAGCCTCCTCTCCTAATTGCCCTAATGTTATAGGTTTCTCTTTAAAGAAACCACAATTCCTAAATTACTTCATATATTTCTACATAGTTATATATTATGAATGCATGCACTTTTTCATTTTTTCCAACACAAATTTTAGATATTTTGTTACTCTTTTACATCTCTCTTTCATCCTACCCTTATTGATGAAGGTAGACTACTAGACAGAAACAAAAATCTACCCACTTATATTCAACAAAATTATAGCATTTACTTTATGACTTTGTTATTTAATCAGTTATGAAAAATATATGGATTGCCATTACAAGCCACGTATCAATAAAAAATAATCATTTATATCTATAAGAACCTATATATAGGAATAAATAGATAATATAATCATGAAGTATGCTTATCATAAATTTAAATAAATATTACCAGGCTATCATGTAACAAGTTGGAAAATACATATCTTCATAATAAAATAAATAAAGCTGGGTGTGGTGGAACATACCTGTAATCCCAGCTGGGAAGCTGTGGATGGAGGATTACAAATTCAAGGCCAGCCTCAGCCAATTAGTGAGACTCTAAACAACTTAGCAAGACCCTGGCTCAGAATTAAAAAATAAACCTCTGGGGAAATGATTTCGTGATTAAACACCATTGAGTTCAATGCCCAGTACACTAAATAAATACATACATACATACATACATACATACATACATAAATTCCTGTTTTCATAGTCTATTTTTTTTGTATAAGGAAATTTCAAGGAATATTTTAAAATAAACTGTTAGTACATTCAAATAAGCTTATTAAAATACTCTGGTATATGGATGAGACTAAAAATTAATGTGGGCTATAATGTCATGTATCTTTTCAGGAAACAATATACATGTTTATATATAATGTTTATATATATTTACATACTTTTCAGTGATTTATTTATTTTTCCATTTTGTCAATTGGTGCTTCATATTTGAACATAATGGTGGGATTTGTTGCTACATATTTGTACACGCACTCAGTATAATTTTGCAATATCATTTCCCAGTATTTCCTTTTCCTCTGCCCAACTCACTCCCATAGTTCCTTTTTTCTACTCTACTGATCTTCCTTTGATATTCATGAAATCACCTCACCCATCTTTCTTTACCTTTTTTCTCTCTAGTTTCAACAGATGAAAAAAAAAATACGACCCTTGACTTTCTGAATTTGGCTATTTCACTTAACGTTCTCAAGTTCTTTCCATTTTCCTGCAAATGACATCATTTCATTCTGCTTTATGGCTGAATGAAAATCCATTGTGTATATATACCACATTTCTTTATCTGTTTATCCATATAAGGATACATAGGCTGTTGCCATTGTTTGCCTGTTGTGATTTGTGCTGCTATAAACATGGGTATACATGTATCGCTATACTATGATGATTTTAATTCTTTAGTATAAATACCAATAAGTACGATAGCTGGGTCATATGGTCAATCTATGCCTAGTCTTTTGAGGAACTTCCATATTTATTTACATAGTGGTCATATTAATTTACAATTCCAAAACAGGGGGTAAAAGGGTTTCTTTTTCTCTACATCCTCTCCAGAATTTGATAGATATCCTTCCAAGCATTTATTATTATTTGTATTATTAATAGATACCATTCCACTGGAGTGAGATGAAGTCTTGGAGTTTTGATTTTCATTCCCCTAATGCTAATGATGTTGAACATTTTAAAATATATTTGTTGGCCATTTATATTTCTTCCTTTTCAGAAATGTCTGTTTTAGCTCATTTATCCATTTACTTATTGGGTGATTTGGTTTGGTGTGGTTTAAAGTTTTTGAGTTCTTTATATATTGTGACTATTAGTCCTCTGCAAAAGAGTAGCTCAAAAAGATTTCCCTCCATTCTGCAGGTTCTCTTCACACATTCATAATGGTTTTCTTTGTTGTGCAGAAATTTTTAACTTTATGCTGTTCCATTTATTAAGTCTTGGCACTATTTCCAGAGCTTTAGCAGTCTTGCTTTGTCACTCCCTGTGCCTATATGTTAGAGAGCTATTTTAGTCAGCATTTTTGCTGTTGTGACTAAATGTTCTGACCAGCACAATTATAGAGGAGGAAAGGTTTATTTGAGGGCTCAGGGTTTCAGAGGTCTTAATCCATAGAAGGCCAGCTCCATTTCTTGGGGCTTGAAGTGAATCAGAACATCATGGTGGAGTGTGTGGCACAGGAAAGTAGGTCACATAAGATCAGGAAGCAGAGAGAGCAAGTCTCCACTCTCCAGATACAAAATGGTGCTGAGCAATGTGGTGATCTATATGTAGAAGAGTGACGTTAGAACCTTATCTCTCAGACTGCATAAAAATCAACTCAGGATGAATCAAAGACCAGATACTATGCAACTCCTAGAGGAAAACATATGGTCAGCTCATGTTATGGTTTGGATGTGAGGTGTCCCCCAAAAGCTCACATGTGAGACAATGGAGGAAAGGTCAAAGGAGAAACGATTGGGTTGTAAGAGCCTTAATCCAATCAGTGAATTAATCCCTAATGGGATTACTTGAAGTGGTAGGGTGTAGCTGGAGGAAATTGGAATTGGTACATGGCTTTGGGGTATATATTTTGTATCTTTTATTTTTCCAAATGAATTTTAGTACCCTTTTCTCTAGCTTTGTGAAAAGTCTCAGTGGCATTTTAATCAAGGTTGCACTCAATCTGTTCATAGCCTTTGATAATATGGCTATCTTAAGAATATTAATTCTGGAAAAAAAAGAATATTAATTCTGCCTATCTATAAAAATAGGAAGTCTTTCCATCTTGTTTCTTCAATTTCTTCCTTCAACATTCAACAGTTTTTATTATAGAGGTCTTTCATTACCTTTCATTTATTCTTGGAGATTCTTTTTGAGGGTATTATAAATGGGATTATTTTCCTGATTTCTATCTCAGAAAATTCATTATTGCTATATAGGACAGTAGGACCTTACTAAGTTGCTAAGGCTAGCTTTTAACTAAGTCCTGACTTAGCCTCCTGAGCTGCCAAGCTCAGTTATTGATTTTTGTATGTTGATTTTGTAACCTGCTAATTTTCTTATTAGCTCTAGCCATCTTCTGGTGGAGTTTTTTAGATCTTCTAAGTATAGAATTGTGTCATCTGCAAATAGTGATAATTTATTTCTTCCTTTCCTACCTTTACCTCCTCCCCCCCTTTTTTTTTCATTTTCTTGCTTAACTGCTCTGGCTAGAACTCTGGCACTGTATTAAATAAGAATTGTTACAGGGATTTGTCAAAGATGTTCAAGGAAAAGCTTTCAGTTTTTCCCCACTCACCATGATGATGTCTTTGTTTTTTTCACATATAGCCTTTATAATGTTAAGATAGGTTCCTTCTATCACTAGTTTCTTCAGTTTTTATCTTGAATGGGTGCCGAATTTTGTCAAAAATTTTCTCTGCATCTACTGAGATGACTAAGAAATTTTCTTCCTTAATTTTATTAAGGTGAAAAGTTACAATTTTTGATTTGTGTATGTTAAGCCATCTGTGCATCCCTGGGATAACACCAACTTGGTCATGATGCACTCAATTTTTATTATATTGTTGCATATAATTTGCCAATATTTTATTAAGGATTTTTGCATCAAATTCATTAAGAAAATTGGCCTTTGGTTTTCTTTACTCACTGTGTTTTTATCTGGTTTTGTTGTAAGTATGATATTGGCTTCTTACCATGAATTTGTAAGTGTTTCATTCCTTTCTATTTCATGGAATAATTTGATCAGCATTGTAATTAGCTCTTCTTTAAAGGTCTGGTAGAATTCATCAGATAATTAATCTGGTCCTAGGCTTTTTCTGGAAGGATTTTCATTACTTCTTCTGTCTCAGTGCTAATATTTGTTTAGGTTTTCCTATGTACTCTTGATTCACTTTTTCATGGTCATGTATGTCTAAAAATACATCCATTTCTTTTAGGTTTTCCAATTCATTGAAATATAAGTTTTCAAAATAGTCCCTAATGATTGCCTAGATTTCTGTGATGGCCTTTGTGATTTCTCCTTCTTCATCTCTAATTTTGTTGATTTGGGGTTTTTTTCCACTTTTTTCTTTGGTTAGATTGTCTAAGGACTTATCAATCCTGTTGATTTATTTGAAGAACCAACTCTGTTTCATTGATTCTTTGTTTTTTTTTATTTTCTTTTTGGTAATGTGAATTGATTTCAGGGGCACTGGACTACTGAGCTTATGTCCTAAGCCCAAATTTGTATTTTAGTTAGAGACAGAATCTCACTGAGTTGCTTAGCACCTTGCTTTTGCTGAGGCTGGCTTTGAATTTGTGATCCACCTGCCTCAGCCTTCTGAGCCACTGGGATTACAGGCATGCGCCTCCACAACTGGCCTATATTATTTTCATTCTCAATTTTATTGATTGCAGCTCTGTTCTGACTTATTGCCTTTGTCCTACTGGTTTTAGAATTGGTTTGTCTTTTTCAAGTGCCTTGAGATTCATCATTAGGTTATTTGAGATCATTCTGATTTTCTTATGGAGGCACTAATAGTTTTGAACTTACCTGTTAGAACAGCATTCATAGTGTCCCAGAGGTTCTGCTGTGTAATATCGCTATTATTTTTTGATTCTGAGATTTTAAAATTTCTCCCCTCATTTTCTATATCACGCATTTATCACTAAAAAGTATATTGTTTAATATCCATATTTTTATAGTTTCTCTAGTATTTTTATGTGTTTTCTAATTTTATTCCATTTTGATCTGATAAAATGCAAGGGATTATATGATGTTTTTATTTTTTATTTGCTAACAATTTCTTTGTGGCCTAAAATATGGTTAGTTTTGGAGAAGGTCTCATGAGTTGCTGAGAAGAAAGTATATTTAGCTGTTTTTGCATGCAATAGTCTATAGATGTTGGTTCAATTCATTTGAATTATAATGTTTTTCATGTCCAAAGTGTCTCTACTATGTTTATAACTAGGTGATCAATCTTTTAGTGAGAGAGGTGAGTTGAAATTACTCAGCACTTTTGTATTGGGGTTTATGTGAGGTTTTAATTTGAGTAGTGTCTCTTATGTAATTAGGTGCACCAATGTTTAGGGCACAAATATTGACTAGCATTATATTTTCTTGTTGGATTGTTTTCTTCACAGTATGAAGTGACTTTCTTTATCTCTTCTGACTAATTTTATCTTGAAATCTGCTTTGTCAGATATGAGAGTAGCTACTCCTGCATGTTTTGGGGATCCATTCTCATCATATACTAATTTCTATTTTTTCAGTTTCAGCCTGTGACTGCCTTTGACTCTAAGGTGAGACTCTTGCAAATAATGTAGAGGTGGGTCTTGCTTTTTTTGGTCATTCTGACAATGTATGTCTTTTACTTAGAGAGCAGAGACATCTACATTTGATATTATAAAGAGATAACTAAGCTATGGAACCAACATAGGTGCCCTTCAATAGATGAATGGATAAGATAAAGTGATATATATATACACAGTGGAATACTACTCAGCCACAAAGAAGAATGATGATATGACATTTGACTGTATATGAAATGATCTGGGACCCATCATGCTAAGTGAAATAAGCCAATTCCAAAAAACCAAAAGTCTAAAAGTCTTTCTGATATGGAGATGCTAACACACAACAAAGGGAGGGAGGGGAAGAATAGGATTTCAGTCAATTAGACAAAGGGGAATGATGGGAAGGCAGGGGGATAGGAAAATGAAAGAAGTGTAATGAATCTGACAGAACTTTCCTATGTACATATATGAATACACCAAAGTGAACTCCACCATCATGTACACCCACAAGACTGGAATTCAAATTAGAATAAGACACACTTCATGTTTACACAAATACACCAAAATAAATTCTGCTGCATGTATAACAAAAAAAGAACAAATAAAAAAGATATAAATATTTATTTTTTTTCTGGAAAGGGATACCAGCAATAGAACCTAGCGGCACCTGACCACAGAGCCACATTCCCAGCCCTCGTTTGTATTTTATTTAGAGGTAGGGTCTCACTGACTTGCTTAGTGCCTCACTTTTGCTGAGGTTGATTTTGAACTTATGATGCTGCTGTCTTACCCTCTTGAGCCACTGGGATTACAGGTGTGCACTGCCTCACCCAGTGAGATATATTTATTAATGTCTGTCATTTTGATTTATTTCTAATGTTTAATTTGGTAGTTTCTCATAGCTGTTTTAAATGAGATTTTTTTTTCATTTGTGAATCTGGTCTTTTTTATTCTTGTATGTGGAGTATTTCTTTAAGTAATTCTGTAGTGCCAGCTTAGTAGTCATGAATTCTTTCAGTTTCTGATTATCTTGGAGGATTTTTATTTATTTTTCAATTTTGAAGAATAGGGATACAATGCTCTTGGTTGACAGTTATTTTCTTTCAGGGACTTGGATCACATCATTCCAAGTCCTCCTGTCTTTTAGAGTTTGTGCTGAGATATCGGAGGTAATTCTGATTGGTTTGTCTCTAAATATGACCAAGCTTTTAAAACTCTATCCTTGTTCTGTAAATTAGGCATTTTAAGTGTAATAGAGAGGTTCTTTTGTGATATTGTCTATTTGTGGTTCCAAATGTCTCCTGTATATGGATGTCCATCTCATTCTCTATATTTGGAAAATTTTTGTAATTACTTAAGGGGTAAACCATTCAATTAGCCTGCATTTTATGACTCTCTTCAATTCCAGTGATTTTTGAAATTGGTCTCTTAATATAGTCCCAGAGTTCTTTTATATTCTGATCACTTTTACTTATTTTATTTTCTTTAATACTATCTGAATGTTCACATTTGGCCTCCATCTTCCAGCTCTAATATTTTGTCTTCAACATGGTCTACTCTATTAGAGAAACTTTCAAGTGAACATTTTGTTTAATTTATTGTGTTTTTCATTTCCAAGATTTCTGCTTATTTCTTTTTCAATATTTTTATCTTCCTATTAAATTTATCATTTATATCCTGTACTTTTTTAAATTCATTCAGTTGTTTTTCTCTGTTCCCTTGGAATTCATCAATCATTTTTATAATAAATTTTTGAATTCTTTATGTGATATTTCATGTGCTTCAATGTTTTTAGATTTAGTTCCTGGTTATTATGTATTTTAAGAACCATAGTGTTACCTTGTTTTTGATATTTCTTGTATTCCTGTGATAGGTTTTTTGCATCTGTTGGGATGGATTGCTCTTCTTAGGTGTGGGTCTTTTTAAGGATACAGCCTTCCAACGTCAAAGTGCATCAGAATAATCTACATTGAGACACTCTCATCATCTTTGTGTTTATTCTGTCTTTGTTGTAGGAGTAGATATCCATTATTGGTACTTGAGAGGCCAGAGGCCACCCCTATTCCTACTTGGGACCTGGTCAATAGTTTGGATTTTTTCTGTATTCTTTGTTAGGTTAAATTATGGTTGAAGTTTGAATGCCATTAATTTCTCTGTGGATCAAGGTGTGCTATCTTTTGATGGCAAGCAGTCTCTACCCTGTGTAGTAGTGTCTCTGTAGATTCCCTTCATCTCATTATATTTACATATTTAAATGTCAATTATGAAAGTTTACTAAGCAATCTGTGAGAACTAAATAAGTAATGGCTTAATCAATAAATGTGCAGTTAAGTTTCTACTTGCCTATTTAGACAATGCTTCACTTTGCATGTGTTCAGTATTGGGTATAAAACATTTAGTACCATGTCAGGCACATAACAGTTCAATGCATATCAGTGTATTTTAGATTATAGATATGAAAAACAAAAATAATTATAAAAATTAAGAGACAATCCATGTGTGATATTATTAAATTAAGTTATTCAATCAACATGTATTAAATTGTTACTTTTATATATAGTGATTATTTCACATACCTAAAATGACAAAATATCACCTAATGAAACACTATATTTTCATATAGTTCCATTACATATGGTTATGAATGATGGAAACTAAACCAAGGATATGATAATGTCTCTTGACACTGTAATAACAACACACTCAATGTGAATAAACACTTCTAAAATGATCAAAGATAGCTAGTCAGCCATTTTGCACAAGTAAATATTTCCTTTCTATTTATCTCTCTCTCTTTTTCTTTTTCTTCTCCTTCTCCTTCTTCTTCCTCTGCCTCCTGTCATGAGATTCAAACTCATGACTTTCCATGTGCCAAGCAAGGGGCTTAATACTGAGTTACAACTTCTATACTGCATTCACTCTTTCTTACCTTTAATGTATTAAACAGTATTAAGAAGGTATAATTAAGATGCCAATTCACAATAAGGGGGAGATAGGGAAGTATAGAGTTACTTTATATTAAGTATAGGGGAATGAAGGGAGGGGAAGGGGTATGGGAGTAGGAAGGACAGTAGAGTGACACAGACATTAATACCTCATGTGCATATATGACTGCATGACTGATGTGATCCTACAACATGTACAATCAGAAAAATGAGAAATTACGCTCCATACATGTATAATCTATCAAGATGCATATTTTCTAATGTTATATACAACTAATTAGAATAAATAAAAAGAATTTAAAAATAAAAACAATAAATAAAAAGAAGGTAAAATTAATTAATTATAATTAATCAACTGTCTATGTTCCAGATGTGCAATTTAACAAATTTTGACACATGTATACACCATGGAAATGAGTGCAAAATCATAATAGTGAGCCTATCAATTAATCCCTAATGATTCCTGTGCCACTTTATTATTGTTTCTTCCTAACTCTCTCCAACTATGACCTCAAGCAACTATTGATTTGAGTTTTTTCACTGCATTTTGCATGTGTAAATTTTAAATAAATGGGCAATCTACTATGTATACTTTTTTCTAACTTTTCTCACTTTGATTATTTATTCTATTCTATTCTATATTTATTTATGTATCTATTTATTTATAATAGGGAGCTTTACTATTGGCCTGCATCTCCAGTCCTTTCTGTTTTTTGAGACAGTGTCTCACCAAATTGCTGAAGATCTCACTAAGTTGCTGATCCACCTGTCTCAGCCTCCCTGAGATATAGATATGAGCCATTATGCTCAGTGAGCTTGATGATTTTTTAGATATGCCTTTTGTTGTGTATATCAATATTGTGTTTCCCCTTGTGACCAAATTGTGTTCCATTGTCTAGATATAACAAGATTTTTTTTCATTTATCTGTTAGTGGATATTTGAATGGTTTCCTTTTTGAGCTTTTACAAATAAAACTTCTGGGACATTCATGCATAGATTTTTGTAAGGATATTGACTTTCTTTGCTCTTGGGCAAACATTTAGATGTTGACTGACTGTATCACATTATATGTATATTTATACTTTTAAGAAACTCACTTTTTAAAAAATGACTGTGACTTAGAGTCCCAATACTAAAAGTGAATACATATTTTAGTATCTTTGCCAATATTTGGTAAGTTATGACATTTAAAGTAGACATAATAAGTGTATAGTGATATCTCATTTTAGTTTTAACATTTATTTTATACCAGACTAGTGATGCTAGACATCTGCTCATAAAATTATTTGTGATTCATATATTCTCTGTTTAAGTTCTTTTAAAATGTTTTTAAATATAAAATATTTTATAGTGTTTATTTCTCCCTTTATGTCCAACATTCCTTCAGTTTTTAGTGTTCTTTATACATTCTACATATGTCTTGTATTATTATATGTTTTGCAAATAATGTCTGACAGTCCACAGTTCTCTAACACTATTACTTCATTTTGAGTAGGAGAAATTTGCCCACTAATATTTTTCTTTCAGTAAAATACAAAAAAAAAAATAGAATTTCTTTTTAAATCTAAAGTATCATAAATTCCCGACTGGTAAAATCAATATTTATTAAAAATATCAATTCACATTTATGATATTATACGTTTCCATTCACATCCTTTTAAGATCCATAATCAATAATATGTTAGGGCCAATTTGTTTTCACCATTAGTTACATTTGAGCAATAAGTTCAGGAGTTTTAGCTATGTATGCAGATTTTGATATCCAATATCACAAACATATAGATAAATCTTCACATTTATATTAAAGAATGAAACTATTTGTAGTAATCTCTAACTGTCCAATATCTAAATTTTGAGTGTTTTATATCTTTTCAACTCTTTATATATCTTTTTATCTTCTTGTTTTATACCTTTATAACTCTTAGTTGTCAGATGAGTTAGAGACACAAGAGAAACTGTCATTTTACTTTCTTCAGATCATCTCAACATGTTTCCAGCAACATTTCTGTGTAATCCATAAGAAAGATTTACACCTGTTATGTAGATATACTTACTAGGTACCAGTAAGATCTGAGCAGTGAGTCTGCGGCTTAAGAAATTACTTTGAATAGAACAAATTGGTTAATCAACAACCCTGCCTCAGTGATGCCATGATATCTGACATGATGTCTTCTTTAAAACATTTGCTAGTCTCAGACCTATGAACTATTTCAACATAATAAGAAGATAGAAAAACCCCTGGGTTAAGAACCAAAATATGAGGGTATTCTTACTCAAAAGAGCATAATTGCTAAAACATCTTAAGCAAGACCTACACAGACAACACTGACCAGATAAACACAATGCAACCATAAAATTCACAATTGTTACAAGACCCTGAGTCCCTGGAAAAACATGATGATTAAGATATAGACCAATGATCATGAATTGGGTAAAGCTGGTTCCAATTAGGAACATCGGTCATGCCTGGATGACCAAATATTGCCCTTGGTTTTTTAGTATAGCATTAGGTCTTGTAATCACTGTAGTTCAGCCTTCCCCACCCCTATGGGTTTTGCTTACGTACCTATGTGTAAAGACATGCAAAGTAGAGGTTTAGAAATCTAATGTAGTTTGTTAATTCAGAGGAGAGATATAATATTTGTGGGGGACCTTCTAACAACTTCTTCTCCTACCCCAATAAAACTGAGCCCCCAGAGAAGTGGGTTTTACTTTCCTCCTGAGATGACCCCTTGCAGATGTTTTCCTTTCTTTTCTGATAAACCGCTATTCTTTTACTATGATTTGTGTCTTGCTTGAAATTTTCTCTTGCAAGGACAAAAAGAAATTAGTAACACAATTCAATGCAACATTTAAACCAATGTAAAAAAATATATAGTAAAATTAGATGACTTTTTATCATTCACGTTTACAGATGGTCTGTAAAAATATAACATTGACTATATATTTTTAAAAAATAATATTTGCTTCAACTTCCTTCCATAATTTTCTTGAAGTTAAAATAGTTTTTCTTTAGCAAGCTAAGTTTATCAAACTATTTTATTACTATGTTCTCATATTAGAAAATACGAGACTGAAAAAACTGAATGAAAATTACATTGTTTTAATGATAGCAGATTTCTGAGCATATAGAAAATTGCTTTAAAATGCTTAGGAATTATATTAATGCAACATAATTATAAGTTATTCTAACATTTTTTGTAAGTTAATGTTGGATAAAATCTGTCATTTTGGTGTTTTCAAAGAATCTCTAAAGAACATTAAAATACAAATTATGCAAAAGCATGGAAGGGCATACCCACACACAAACTAAGCTGACTGGATGTTTCAGTATTATGCAAGTCTTCATAATACATAGTAAATTTGTGTATTGAATTTTTAATTTTAATTTTTCATTTATGTGCATTTGTAATAAATATTATTAAATACTATATTTCTGCTACATTCTTTTGAAAATGCAATTACACTTTGAAGATTACATACAGTGACATACTTTTTAAAAATTATTTTCACTTCAAGGCCTTTAGTATATTATCAACAAAAACATGTCAAATTAAATGTATTGCATTTGAAAATTTAAAAATATTATGACAGATGTTTAGAAAATCGATGATAATTTTTGTCCATTTCTGAAAGTAGTCAATTTTGCTGTTTCAAATCTATAATATCTACACTTACTATCTCACACCACCACTTTTAGAGAATATAGAAACTTTCTCTTTATCAATCTCTTCTCAGTAAAGAATGATTTCAAATATTAACAATTTCACCACATTTGACCACATCTCTCACCTCCTACAGAAATTAAATGTTACGCCAAGTGTGATGTTGCATGCCTATAGTCTCAGCTACTCCAAAGGCTGAGTTGTGAGAATTACTTAAGCCCATAAGTTCCAGACCAGTCTGGGCAACAACATAAGACTCCATTTCAACTTAATTAACTACTTAATTTAATGTTAAATTATGCACATTTTTTTCAAGAGAATGATGAATGATTTTCAATAAGATGATAAATAATCTTATGGAAAATAAAATTCATTCCTTCACAAATATACCCAACTAAATTTGTGTAAGAAATGTGATTATGCATCTGTACACATAATGTTTATTTAAGAAGAATGACCAATCTACAATATGCTATAATAAGAAAGCAAAGAAAAGAAAGAGAAAAAAAGTGAAAACACCAAGTCAATTTTACCCTTTATGTTATTTACATAAGAGTTTGGAAGATTTGCTCTGTTTTATTTGGAACATGAATCCAATGAATTAAATATACCCTAGTGATTCATTGGGTGGCTCCTTTATTTATTATATTGAAAACATCCCTCTGGTACATGTAACCCAAAAATACATTTGCTTGAGGAATTCATTAAATTACACTTGGAATGATATTTCACAATATTTCACTATGTTTACGCAAGACAATTTTAATTAGCTCCAATGTTGAAGACAGTGTAATTCTCTAACGAAACCACACAGACTGCTTTACTTGCCTTTTAACTGTTAAGAGCATTATAGCAACTTTGTTCTACTTTTTTCACTAAGGAAGCCTGCCAGCTGTAGTCCTAGTACAATTGTTGTGTTCATAAAGTGCACTAAATCTGTCAACAAGAAATAGATGAACTATTGTTTAATAAAGTTGTTAAGGAGGTGACCCAGTTTTTACACCACAAGTGCTTCCTCTGGCAGAGAAAGCTAGACAAACCTGCTGATTAACCTTGTCTTATTGGCCAATGCAATTAGAGAGGATTTTCCTTTTTCCTATTATATAATGAGAGATTTTAATGGTTTGGAAAACATTTGGCAATGTTTCTGTACAACTTGACTCAAATGAAAATTTATGAATGGAGTGGAACGCCAATATGAATAATCTCAAATCTTTTTAAACAACACAGTTGAGTGGGAAGACAATTAATAGTGTGACTACCATGTATCTATTTACAGTTTCCATCAAAGCTTAAATAAATGTACAATTGGTATTACTGTCTTTCAAGATGAAGAAATGGATCTCTCAGAATTTACTTACCCCAAATTCTATGACTTATAGCCAATGAATCAAGAATTCACAATAAATTGAGTTTTAATATAAAGTTCTTTCTGCAGGTGATGTGTACATAGGTATAAATACATGCATAAATAGGTATAAAAGTACACTTGGATGTGAAACATGCCAAGTACCTACCATAAGATTAGGGAAAATCACCTTTTGTTAAATCAATTATTTAAACTTTACAATGTTTTAGGTAAGATTTTTATTTAAATACAAATGAAGAATGCATGCATAGGTTCAGAAGATCCAGCTTGATGAATTTTAGCAAACTGGCTGTATCTGTGTGCTCATTCAAATCAAGAAACAAAACCTTAGCAACATCCCAAACACCACAATTTGTCAGTTCCCTTAAACTACCCACAGTCTCCAACAGTAACAAGTTTGTCAACTTTGGCCACCATTGATTGATTATGCTAATTTCATAATATATAAAAATGATTCAAACACAGTGAACTCTTTTGCACCTTTATAGTCATAAAATTGTTTCATATTATTGTCTTCCTTTATAGTCATAATATTGTTTCATATTATTGTGTGTGTAGTTGTATTCTATTCATTCTTCATGTTCTACAAAAGTATGAATATATCTTAAGGTATTAATCCATTTTAGAGTAGATAGATAATTTGAATCTCTTCCAGTGTTTGGGTATTATAAATTGTGCTAATGTAATCATTCTTACTATTCAAATTTACAGTTCTACCAGCAAAAGAGTTCCTGCTTCTTCATATCTTGGTCAACACAGAGTCTTGTTAACATTTTATTTTTTCCTTGAGGGTCTTATAGTATCTCACTATGGGTTGATTTTTTTCATTTTTCTCTTGCCCGCAGAGATAGAACACTCTTATGCTTATTGGAAATTTGACTTTTCTTTTATAAAAGCCCTTTTCAAGTCTTTCCCCAAGTTTTATATTCACTTGTAATATTTCTGTTATATATCACCAAACAAAGCACAGCTCTTGGGCAAACCTGGCATCATCAGGGTAGGAAGTATATCCTCTCTTAGGGAGGAAGTCACAGGGAGAGCATTCAGATATTCTAAATAATAATGAAATCAATTTCAGTTACACAACCTGTTCACAAGGCTGAAAATTATATATATCTTGGACATTTTGCTGTAAATGCAGTTTATATTTCATTATTAAGTACTTGTGTTTTAATTTCTTTAATTCATAGTTATTCTTATCAAAATACATACAGCAAAATATTAAACCATACAAAGGCATGGACTGAATAGTAGCATCCTTGCACCATTCAACCTCATCTTCCTGAGAAACTTTCAATTTCCACATGTAATCAAAATGAAAATATAAATTTAAGTAAAATAAAAATAAAAGTTAAAAAAAATAACCAGGCCTAATATATATTCTTGTCTATCTTGCAAGTAACACCAGGAATATTTTTTGTACAAATTTAAATTTGGGTAAACTTATTTTTGTACCATAAATTTTGTTATTAATTTAATATGAACCCCAACAGTTAAAAGTCCATAAATATCAAACCCCAAAACAGTTATATTTCAAAGGAAAAAGTGGAAAATAAACACTGTAGTATTTGTGTAACTTTACCTATTAACTTAATAGTATTAGAAATTGTGAGTCTTAGACTCATTTACTTTCCCATCATAGATCAATTGTTTTCTTTTTTATGAAAAGGAATATTCTAAACATTTTTCACTCTCAGGGAATCTCAAGGGATGCATAGCATTCTTCAAGGCATCTTCAAGGTGTCCATTGGCATGGAAGTTGTAATTTGAATAGAATGTAGAAAAATCGATTTTCTTTCCTTTTGAATAGAACTGATAATAATAGATTGAAATTAAGTGAAAACAACAAACATATCCCTCTAGTTCATAGAAATATTACCAAAATACAAAATGACAAGATGGCCTATGGAATCCACTGCCTCTTTAGACTCTGCATAGACAGTATGTAGTTAATGAATTATGAATTTCTGGGAGACCACTGTCACAAAGTTGTTCAAAATGTGAACAGTAACTGGGACAACTTTTACAAATTCTATGCAATACAAAATGTTTTTGAGTTTAGAATTAGTCTTGTGGTTTTCTTGCAAAGGCCCAGGAGTCATAAGATCTTCTTGACCATAAAAAACTACATAAATAAAGCCAAGTAAAAATCACAACAACAAAAGTAGAAGACCCACTCTATAGACCCAGGGAGGCAAAGGAGTCCTCTTTCAGGACTTTGAACCAGGAAAACAAAATGTTGAACACTTTCAATATTCAACTATATTTCTACAGGTTAATTATTTTTCTCAGTCATAATCTCTACTCTGTAGACTGGGAAGAAAGAATCTTTCCAGAAGAAAGGCTTTACCCTTAGTATATGCTATGCTGAATATATTACACAGTAAACTATATATGGTTAATATTCTACAATACAGTTCCATGAGTCTTCATATAATCTTATCAGATACATTCACAAGGTAAATGACTCCTAATAGTAGTTTTAAAGACTGACATAGCAAGTAAGAATACTGCCCCCAGTTGCTAATTTTAATTAAGATATGGTGGAGCATAGGGACAAACTTGATAAGCATAATTATTTGTAGAATGGTGACTTAGCAAATGATGACTTAGTAAAAGTTTATTGCATGTTGTTGGAACACATGAATGAAGAGGGCACATTCTATATTTTGGTTTATACAACTCATAAAAATTAAATGTTTTATGGTCATGGGAATTACATTTTTAGGAATTCCCTGCTTATTTTAGAGATTCTAATAAGATGTGCTTTTCTGGTCATCTGTTAAATGTTAAAACCTGGCAAAATTCTACAAAATAAATATATGCAAATTCGGCATCATCCAAAACTACAAGACCAAGGATTCCCCTCTGATTCCCTCTGGCACAAGGACTTTGAATGAGACCCATTTTACTTGTGACTTTGCAATCTAGAGCATAATCAGACGTTTCCTCCATTGAAGATATCCTAAACATGTTTTGTGTATTTGGCAAATTAAATAGTGCTGCTTGCCTATCACGTTTTGTCCTTGCTGTTTTCATTTAAAATGAAATGACAAATAATCTGGCATTTAGTCATGCTGTTTGTGTACTCAGGACAGGTATATTTGTTTGCTCCCCAGTGTGTAAAACCTAGGAATTTAAGAACCACAAATCTAAAAGAGAAAACATATTAACAATTAGAAAGGGAAATAGAAAAGCAAACAGAAATTTGAGGCAAAAAGAAAGAAGTGGGAAATGAGTGAGGATTTAAAATGGAGACTATATTAAGAGAATAGGGATTGGAGAGCTCACAGTGAGGTCGGTCTCTCTCTCTCTCTCTCTCTCTCTCTCTCCCTCTCTCTCTTTCTCTCTCTGTCTTTCTGTCTCTCTCTCTCTCCATGACATCTAGAATCCCTTCCTTAACTCTGAATTTCAAACAACCCAATAACCCAATAACCTATTATTTTCCACTCTTGCTGTGGGCTAGGTTGGATCTCCCCAGTGTTCATAGGTTGAAACTCCAATCCCTTCCCATGTACCTCAGAATGTGATTGTATTTTTACATGGAGTCTTTGAAGCAGTGAAGTTAAAATGAGGTCATTAGGGTAGGCATTGAATAAATATGACTGGTGTTCACATTAAGAGGAGATTTGAATATAAAATCAGACACCAGGGAAGTATGCATACAGAGGAAAGACTAAGGACAGAGGGAAAGGTATCCATTAGCATGGAAATGTGTCCATTGGCATGGCAAAGTGAGAGGATTCAGGAGGGAACATGCCTGTCTGCTTGTCAGCACCTTGATCTTGGACCTCCAACTTTGAGAACTGTGAGGCAATATTGCTACTTTAAGCCACCCTGCGTGTGGTATTTTGTCATGAAAGACTGAGCTTACCTCAATACAAATTTGACCTGGGGATGTGCAATCAGCTGATCATACTTCAGATACATTTCAAACACTTAAAATACTGGAACTAGGAAGAGGAGAGGTAATGGTTTACAACTGTGTACCTGGACCCACCAAGGCTCATTGTTTTAATGAGATAAATAAGAAAATCTTGGGGTTTTTCTTTCTTGCATTCAAAATCCTTTGCTACACATTGTGTATCTGCCCTTAATTCCCATTCAGTCAAAATGGCTACCCATTCATTTGAATTTCTTTACTCAAATATATCCTTTGGAATAAGTTTTGAAATTGTAGTTTGACAATTTTATAGTTTTCTGGCATGCATTCTTACTGATTAGAAGAATGTATGTATTACTGATAAATTCTGGAGGATAAAATAAAATTATTTTGAGAGCTTTATAATTCTTGAGATATTTTTTCTTCTTATGCTCTATTGTGTAATCTTCATTTCCCTGAGGACAGTTAATTTCCAAAGGCTTTCCACAGCATTCTCTTCATGCCTTTATCCCAAGTCTGTAATTCAAAACTCCAGCAATTCCTTATTATTTGTCTTTCTTCCTTGTACAATAAACCTCTCAAGGACAGGGATCATGTCTCATTCATATTTATATCCTCTGAACTTAAGATAAGTGTTTGGGATATAGTTCGTAGACACCTGGATTTTGAGGGAATAAATTGAAACATTAATTTTAGGCAGAATATTCCAAATTACAGAGACATTTTCTTTCTGTGTTTACCTGTACACATTAAGAAGAACTCATCTTAGAAAATTTTAAAGGCATTCAAGAAAATGGTTTTATTATTCTTTATAAGTTTTATATGTTGATGTACTTTCTTAAGTATTTAGCAAAGTGTGACACAGGAAACATTGATAATAAATTATGATACATATATATAGTAAAACCCACACTTTTATTTAAAAAATATATATGTAGTTGCAAATGCATGTGATCTAAGATACTACAAGGGAATGAGAATTTGGTTTATTCTACAGGGAAACTGAAGGACAAAGTAATAAAAGAATGTGTCTAAGTCCATAGGACAAACAAATTTTGGTCAGTATTGGGTTTATCTTTAAGGTGTTATTTCACATACAGTTTTTTTTTAACCAATTTGAGTCTTTAATATAATTAATCCACAATTATTAACTGGGTAATAATTAATGAAAATAAATACTGATGTGGCTGCCTGATTCCTTTAGCAAGCAAACTTTGGAAAAACATTTTTTTGTCTTAGCAATAACACATCTCATTAAGAAGAGAGCTTATAAAACAAGGTTCATGAAGAATCTTTCAAAACTAGTACAAATTCACTTGTATGTAATTAAAAAAATCTTTGCCTATATGCACATGTAAGATGATACATTTTTAAAGAAAAATGAGGCTAATATTTATATTATAGCTTACTGAAAATAGTAAAAGTGATTTAAAAAAATTTTGGTCTTCATAATCTTTAACTGTTGAATCTTTCCACTGAGGTGATATGCTTTGGGAATAGGTGCATTCATTCATATCAGATATTCAGAATATAGTTTGCTGATATTATAGATAATGCCTTACTGAATATCATCTTTCATTCTTTATGCTCATATCATTGCTGAATGATATGCAAGATCTACAAGAGCAAACGTATGATATTCTCTTTACCAGATATCTTCTATACTTTCATTTGTGGTGTTTTTCATCTATGTGTCTTGAAAATTTGAGATTGGATTGCTGAAGTCTTATCAGGTTGGTAGCATAGGACTGGAATGCCTGACTCATGGCACAAATACAATTCTTATATTTCTAACAATGGATAGAAAAGTCTTGGATCAAAACTGAGATAGACCAAAGTAGTGCTAAGCAGATATATATATGTGTATATTTGTATACATATACACACACACACACACACACACACACACATATGTATATATTATAAACATAATTTTTGTCACTGGAGCACAGAGTAGAATAGGTATCTGTTTTGCTGAATAACATAAAGCTACCTAAGTAAAGCTGACCCTTCAAGTTCATTCTATGATAAGCTGCACAGAGTGTGGGAGTTCAAAACATGATCATTTTATATTGAGTTGCTGAAGGCTATCTCCTAATCATATTATATTTAAAATGTTTGCATGTCACAAAGTGAATCTTTGTGCTGATTCATTTATTATGATGTAGGTTTTCAGTCGTATCATTTGACTGTTTTGTGGAAATTATTGATTTCTTCTTGGAATTATTAAAATCTGTGAAAAAGAGTGTTATATTAAATATATTTTATTCTTCCAAATATTCAAATCTGCAATTTCTGTTAATAAAAATGAAGCTATTTACATAATAGATTGTTATTCCCTACAACATAAATAATGACTAAACCAGTGCATAAATTCCTATTTTAAAATAATTTATTGTGTATGTAAAAATCATTGCATATTAGAGACAAATATAGATTTAATATGGAGAAAAATCCATGTGTTATAATAGCAATTACACAACAACTGCCTTTAAGGTACAATATATTTATATTTTATCAAAAATTGATAGCATCAATATTATTCTTTAATTAGTTTTGTAAGTATATGCAACTTAAGAGAATTCATGATTCCTAAGCTGATAATAATAATAATCCTCACTCTGTGATTACATAAATTTAGGGAATTTATAAAACTTTTATTAAATATACAAGCTTTCATAGAGCATTTCTGACAGGCATATTGCCATGTTTCTACTATTTCAAGATAAAAATCATGCATACATACTAAAATTATGCAGTAAAAATGATTGTTCAAAAACCATTATATTTATGTACATAATATATTATGAACTATCAACAAAAATTCACCAGGGTAATGCTCCAATTACTTTGATAAAATATGCCAAACACTTGATTGGTGAAGCTCCAAATCTACTCCCACCATCTTTCTCTCTGTATACCTTGCTGAGGAGGCAGTGCACTAGGTGACCTCACTGTCTAAAGGCTTATTATGATTAAAGTTCTCTCAACTACCAGGCAATGAATTTGTGCATGTACCATTGTAATCTATCAGTTAATGGAAATGATACCTAAGAAATTGAACATGAGTAGATCTAAAAGGTATGAATAAGTTGTATGAGCTGTAGCTCACACTCCTCAAAACCAATTCCTATACCATTGTCTTCTCTCCCAAAATCCATGTTCACATATCCTGGGGCATTCCTCTTGACCAGTTGACTGAGGAAGAAAAATCTTGATCCTAGTCTATAAGTATGCATTGCATGCTGATAATCATCTGAAAGTGGATAGATACTCTCAGAGGTTACCATAAATAACAATGGTGAAGGAAAGTATTTCCAGAGAGCAGAACTTTGAGTAGTAGATTTGGGTGTCTACTATGTATAAAGTGATAAGTAACCAGAAACTTGGATTTGAAGTCACTGTTTTACTTTCATCTCACTAGGGTGGATAATGGGAAAAAATAAGAGTAAATCCCTATTTAAAAATAAAATCAAGAAAATTGAGACCTCTGGGCCTTAAAGACTTAAGGTTTGGTTCACTTCACCAAGTCAGGAATCCTCAAGAATGAGAGCAAGGAATATACAGAATGGGTAGTGGTAAAAGAAACAGCAAATACCAATTGCATTCTCATTAAAAGATGTGCAAGTATATTTAGCTCACTGGATCACAGAAAATTCACTGAAGTGGGATGATGATGGAACTTTCTGGAAATTCATACTTGGAAGTACATGCAGAAACCATCTAGAAATATTTGTTCACATTTTGGAACCCACAGGCAAAACAAGCAAGATGGAGTAAGAGTTAGTATATTGATAGGCAGAACCTCATGAAAAGCCCTGAACTATAAGGCTGTTGACTGCTGAATTATAGTAGCCAGATGCTAAAGAAGCTGCTGTCTTGCCTGGAGTGGGGTTCCAGAGAAGCTGCACAAACTGCAGGACCACATTTGCTTTTTCAGAGTGAACAATAAAAATCAAACTTGTAGGTGAGAGGAAATGTGTTGAAAACTAGATTAGTCTGGATTCGAAAGTGTTTTCCATACTGATGCTAATGTGTTAGAGAAGATGTTCACTCAGTTTATCAGCACAATCAATGGTTGTTCTCCTTTTTCTTTTTAAGGGTATCAATAGTCTAACTAAACTGAAGCATGAAGTTTATTTATGGGGCTTGTAGTTTCTTATTTACTGAACTTAGTTCAGTTTCTTGCAATGTAACAAAACGTTGCAAAGATATAATTTCTTCAACTATTTATGCTTTATCTACCTAATCAGCTATTGTCTATAGATCTTCACATATATATTTTTCTAGAAAACCTAAATTACTAAAACTGTGTTACCCAGGATTTTAGGTGAATAAAGGTGCTAATCAATATTGATATTAGCTGAAGGTGATAAAGAAGTCACAGATAATACTAAATTCAAATAAATACACAAATATTTCATTTTATAGCTTGTAAATAATCTATGAAAACTAAAGTTTATGAGTAATATTATTCATTAATACTTTCCATTTTATTTTGACAAACTTAAAGGGAAAAGCTTGTTTTCCCAATTATACACACACATATATATGTATATATATGTATTTGTTTACTCACATATCATTGTATATAATATATAATATACTGTATAATTATCAGTTATATAATTATTATACATATAATATATAAATATAATAACAAATGATTAAAGATTTGTCTGGATTTGATATTTTTTATAGTTTACTTCAAAAAGAGCTCAGAATAGATGTACTTCCCTGGAGAAAGAATTATGTAAACACCATTTTAATAGTCATGTAGAACTCCCTCCCAAACCTTTACTTACACGAAATTGCATTTTATTTTAGAACACAGCACTCCCTTGGCACTGATAGGGAGAACAAACATGTATCTCCTTTCATTGTTAAATTCAGCACAGCTAACTTAAAGAGCTTCACAATTCTCTATGTTGCACTAATAAATCCCTTTCAAAGTTACTGTCGACTTTCATCTCCCTTTTGAAATCTATGATAGCAGAGTCGTGGATCCTGTAAATCATAGACATTTTTACCCTCATATCGCAATGCTGTCATATTCCCTAATACAAGATCGAAAATCTTATGGAAACCCAAGTTTTCAAATAAATAAAAATGCTTTCAACCGTGTCATTTCAATTCATACTATAATTTACTGAACGATAAAGTCATACTTGCAGAACCCAGTTTAACGAAATACATGTACCTTACTCATGGATCCTGTTTCAAGTGCCTGATGTTCATGACGTAAGAATTTATAGAGTAAGATGCAATTTGAAGTTTAAAAAAATGTGCATTTTTTTCATGATATGGTCACTAAATTTGCAGCTCCATATCATGTTTTAATTTCTATCTTTTAAAAGTTCTAAGGAAATTTAGAATAAAAGAAAATTATCTCTGGAAATTATAATACACTGTAGCAGATCTTTAAATCATACAGTATCTTGGTAAATTTATATGTCATGTTATTTTGTATTAGTAGTGGCCAGCTACCTTGCAAAGTATCCTCCACTCTACCTTCCCACACCCAGTGTATTGAGATAATGGAAAGGCTGAATTCACTTTCTGTGATCACTGCCTGTAGAACGCTGCTTTGGATAAATTTTGTTTTAGTCAGTTTAGTTAGCTGCTGTGACTAAAGAACCTGACCAGAGCAATTACAGGGAAGAAAAGTTTATTTGAGGGCTCACTATTTCCGAGGTCTTAGTCCATAGAACACAAGCTCTATTTCTCCGGGCTCAAGGTGAGGCAGAACCTCATGGTGAAAGAGTGTGGCAGAGGGAAGTAGCTCACCTGATGATCTGGAAGCAGAGAGAGACTCCTTTGGCCAGATACAAAATATATACCCCATAACTATGCTCCCAAAGAGCCACACTCTCCCTCCCTCCAGTTAACACTCAGTTAATCCCATCAAGGATTAATTAACTGATTAAGACTATGACCCAATCATTTCTCCTCCAAATCGTCCATGCATTGTCTCACATCTGGCTTTTGGGGGACACCACATATAAACCAGAACAAATTTATTAAAAGATACTTAGGGCGAGTTCTGGAAGATATTGGTTACAACCTAACCCAAGAGTCCTCCTCACACTTCATGATCCCTTTTCTGGCTTCACATATGTAGATAATGCTGGGTCTTTCAGCAATTTCCTAAGTTTTCTGAGTAGAGGTTAATATTCTTTCTTGACTTCTGTTCCTCCAATATTTTCAACAATTTTGTAAGTAGTTCTTTTTCTGAATTTTTGCTGATGATACTTTGCTTTTTTAAGCTTTTTTTTTTTTTGCTTTTGTTATCCTATTGAACATGTATTTGACTTATAATATGAATTATGTAGAGTGAAACACTAGAGTAAGCTAAAATGCTCCTTTGGAATTGAACCCAGAGCCTCACATGTTAGGCTACAGTTCTTCCCTGGTTCTATATCTTCTTTTTTTTCTTTTTTTTTTGAGACAGGGTAGCTCTAACGTGCCCAGGCTGGCCTAGAACTTGTAATCTTCCACTCTCAAACCTTTAGAGTAGAGAGAATTACCATGCTTGGAGTCTAAGTGCCTTTAATAATGTTTTTATTTAGTTACTTATTTTGGAATCTTCCTTTTAAACCATTTCCAGCACATCACTGGGTACTATTTATAAAATATTATTACTATTATTTACAATTTACTTCCCTTTTATTTTTTATCTTCAGTTCCCCATTCAAATAATACTTCAGTGATAAAACCATAATTCCATTATAATATTAAAATAGCGTTCAAACACATTACCCACAAAATGTTATACTAAACTGTTTATAATCAGTTAAAATTTTTCACTGAATCTTCAATGCATTATACAGGATCATATCAGTATGTAAGGTTTTTGATTAGTTTTATCTCAGAAGTTCTACTAACCCACATTTATGTGAAAGAAATTTTTACTTTATTTAGCTAATTAAATTTTAATATAGCATTTAATTAGCATTGATAAGAACTTATCAATAGTGTTTGAAAAACTAAATTATTAATTATTATTTTTCAGATAAAATAAAGTATTCATTGACAATCTAGTTGAAAACTTTTCAGAGTCTTCTTCCTTCTTCGAATTATCTTCTCTGCAAAGCCTCACTGGAGATTTCATATTCTTTTCAATCCCCAAAATATTGTTTACAAATATCAAAACTATAGTTTAAAGTTTAAAAGGAAAAGAGCTTGTGATCCCTACACAGAAAAGATACCAGCCTGTCCAAGACCCATAAAAGTATAGCAATGATTATTTGGAGATATCATTTTAATTGGATTAAAGTTTGATTCTTACAGTGAGTTTACATTTCACAAGTCTAGCTATAGAGTTTTAGTGATTTATATCCTCCACATTTCTTACAGTTAAGTGCAGATATTTGACTGAGTGCTAATGAATAAAGACTTGCAGACTGGCTTGAAAAACAAAATTAATTTTTTGCTTCTTAATTAATGAGGCAAATAAGAGCAAAGAAAACTGATGATTTTTTTCTTCTCGTCTGCCATTTATGACCTTCACTTTGACACTGGAAGATGAAACAGTGTACATGTGGGTAGAAATAAAACAATCACATCTTCAATAGAGTAAAAGAAATATCACTACATTAGTAAAAGAACTTTGTGTTCTGCTAGTTTTACAGGGTTCTGTACTCTGTAAATTTGACTTTCTTAAGAACCATAAATGCATCTAAATCAATGTTGATTTGTTTCTCTGATATTTGCAACTCAAACAATTACTGATGCAAACAAATTTAATGTTCATTGAAAATATTGTGCAATGAATTAATTTCATAGTACCTGGTAAGTATTTTAATTAAATAACATTCTGCAGACAGTCTTTATGAATTTTAGGTTTCACATGACATTGCCAAAATATATTCTTTGCAGTAATAATATTTTGCAAACTTTTGATTTAGCGTATAATTTGATATAATGTCATCAAAGTGACAGTCTTCAAATATGTGTTGACAGTAATTATTATCAGATTTGTGATCCATTTACATAATTACTTCATGTACCATCAAAATAAAGCAAATAAGAATTGGATTCCGTACTTCACAAAACTTATGTATCACGAGAGAATATGATGATAGATAAGTTTTAAAAAGATCTTGGAATTCCTCTCTATAACTTGTTTCTTGTTACAGAAAATAAAAATGCATTTCTAGATTATGGTGAATGAGTGGATTTATGCTTTGATAAATGACTATTCTCTACCACACACAGGGAAAATTTCTAAAAGAAAGCCTGAAATATATAAATGTTCCCAAATATTAGGTGATTCTTTCTTTTTTTTTAAAAAATCTGAAATGGGACCTAGACTAGAGGAGCAGGCCTGCAGAGCTTCCATTCTCACTAGGCCTGTGTGAGCTGTTATACAAAAAAACTGACACTTCAATGTAGAGACTATCGGTTTTTTCCTTAATATTATTTTTGTTTTTTCTGTTTTGCTTTGTTTTCTTTTTTTTTCTTTTTCTTTTTTCTTTAATTTTTTAATTTTTTAAAATTTTTTTTTTTTATTTTGCAGTTCTCAGGATTGAACCTTGAACCCTGGGCTGCTGTACCACTGAGCTACATGTCTAGAATTTCCTATTTTTTATTTTGAGACAGGGTCTCACTAAGTTGCATAAGTTAGTCTCTGATCTGGGATCTTCCTGTCTTAGCCTCCTAAGTCACTGTAACTACAGATGTGTACCACAGAAACTGGAAAACTAGAGACCCAATGCCCTCCTCTCTCCCTACTCCTTCAGGAGGAAAGAAGAAATAAAAGAGAGAGAGAGAGAGAGAGAGAGAGAGAGAGAGAGAGAGAGAAGAAAGAAAAAGAGAAAGAAAGAAAGAAAGAAAGGAAAAGAAAGAAAGAAAGAAAGAAAGAAAGAAAGAAAGAAAGAAGAAAGAAAGAAAGAAAGAAAGAAAGAAAGAAAGAAAGAAAGAAAGAAAGAAAGAAAGAAAGAAAGACAGGCAGCCTTGAAAAACTTTTGCCAAATAATGAAATATCAGTAGTCTTTATAAAGTAGAGAATTAGGGAGGTGGAAGACCAGGAACTAAGTCCTCCTGCAAATTGTTCCTGTGCCTATTACTATAATAGCCTGTGCACCATGGCCTTGGCACAAAGCCCCAACTTCTAACTCTGACTACAGAAAGGAAGTTGGGGGTTTGACGGTGGGGTAGGATGAAGAAAGTGGAGAGAGAGGGAAAAAAGAGAGAGAGAGAGAGAGAGAGAGAGAGAGAGAGAGAGAGTCTTTCATATAAATGGAGACTATAAAATCCAAACATACTAAGAAACTAAAAACTAAGAAATATAATTGAAGACATTTTAAAAGCTACTTCCTCATAATGATGATTTGATCAAATAATCTTCTACTAAAAACACCTATGTTTTAGATGTTTAAAAACATGAAAAATTATAAAACAAAATATAAATGTTAATAAGAAAAGATTATGGAGAGATTTGGTGAGAAATATTTAAAACAAAATTTTATCAAATATTTAAAAATAATAGATAAAGTGCAAAAATTCTGAGCCAAGTATGTTGAAAATGAAATTGGTACATTGCATAAACTAGGAATTTAGTGAGAAAATCAAATCTAAAAGCATAAATGTCAAAGCCAAATTGAAATGTTTGATGTTTTATGTTTATATAATCTTATAAATATTACATTGTTCTATATTTTATATCTTGTCAAATCAAGCCTTGGTCATACCAAATTTTTTAATAACTCAGAAAAAAATGCTTTTTTCTATCATTTATATTAGCTTAATTTTGTAGCTCTAATTTTCTCCGCAGGATGGGATCAAGAGAATGAGATTCCCCAAACTGGGACAGTGTCAGTGGGTTTGGCAGCCAGCAGAACTTCCACTTTCACTAGGCAGCAAGGAAATCCAAGAAGGCAGCACTGTTTGCTGTTAATGAGCACTCTACTGTCTTCTTGTATCTACTCCTTGTATCAGCAGAGTGGAGAGGTGGACCCTCACACCCAGATTGAACCAGGAAATACCAGGCAGGGTGCTTGGACCCCAGGCTCCCATTCTTTCTCAGTGAGGCATTGAACCTCCATCCACAACCATAATCAACAAAGTTGAACAAGGTAGTTGGAGACTAGACAGTTTGGTGCTTGTCATCTCTCTCTTTCTTCTGCTGTCAGTGAGGTTCAGTAGAAGGCTGAGACTCCACCTCCACTGGGTATCAGTAAAGTTCAATGGGTCATTCCTTTGGCCTAAATGTGATCAGCTTTGTCCTCTTCTCTATGTTGGTGTCAGAGGGACCTGGTGGGGTCCCATTTCTCAGCTGTCAGTGGAACTTAGAGGCAGCTGATCTTACCCCCACTCAAACATTTGGATGAAGTTGGAGTTAGTGTCCCACTTTCTACAGCAAAGTACCAGTGGACCAAGGAAAACACGAATTTCTGTACCACTAGAGGGAAATAAAAAAAATCATAATTTGGTGTTTCATTCTAAATACTTTAGAAATGATTTTCTAAGTTGAAAATATATTTGTGAAGATTTTTCAAATATATGCTACTATTTTAAGGTTTGTTATTCCAATTTAAAACTGACTTAAAAATCACAAGTATATTTAAATCATTGTACTAAGCTTATATACAGGATTGGAATTAGCATTTCTGTGTTTATAAACAAATTATTTAATAAATAAAATTTCTAAGGGCCAGGAAATTTTCTCATATCACTGAGGTATTTAAAAATAAGATCAATTTTATTAAAATTACAAATATAGCTTTAAAATGCATGAAGGTATTTATTTACCTAAGTTTGAAAGTGTGACTAATATTTAGTGAAATACCTTTAAAAGTAATCATTCAAATTTTATCATCACAGAATAAACTGAACTTTAAACAAATAAGGAGGAATTAGGTATTTAGATTTCTCAGTTGGCGATTAAATTTAAAATGAAAATGTGAGCAATCTTAATTTAAATCAAGATCAAACAGTACTGACACTGTAGAACCATTCGACTCCTTTCCCCCTGGTTCTTCTGTCCCTGTTGGTAGGCAATTGCAGTTTTGAGATCCTCACCTTATTTCCAGGTTACACTTGGGTCCCTACCTGAGTATTAACATAGGCACAGAAACTTTCCTCCTTGGTTATGAAGGGAAACACGAGTACACTTTCTCTTTTGATGTTGTCTTTGCACTTCTGTCTTATGTTTGCTAGAGTCATCATGGATCTCTGTGTTATACGTATATATTTATATGTGAAGACATACCCCTCAACATGACGGTATTTCAAGGTGGGACCTTTAGTATTAATTAGGTTTAGATGAGGTCATGAGGATGATAACTCCATGATGAGATTTGTAGCTCTAATTTTCTCTGCAGGAAGGGATCAAGAGAATGAGATTCCCCAAACTGGGACAGTGTCAGTGGGTTTGGCAGCCAGCAGAACTTCCACTTTCACTAGGCAGCAAGGAAATCCAAGAAGGCAATCCTTATAGAAGAAGGAGAATCCTTATAGAAAAAGGAGAAAGACCAGAATTCTCCTTCAACCATTGTGAGGGTGTAAGGAAAAAGCAACCGTAATCGAAGAAGAAGGACCTCTTCAGGAACTAAATATGCTGACACCTTAATCTTGGACTTCCCAAACTTCATAACTATCAGAAACAAATTCTTGTTTCATGCAACCACTCTGATATTTTGTTAAGCAGTCTGAGCTTACCCACTTTTTTGAGATTTTTTTTTCCATTTCAATGGAATGACTAGGTACTCTATTTAGACATTTCTGAAATTAAGACTCATTGAACACACTAGGGGTTGTCAAACTAAAGGTATGTCTACCACAAGGTCAAATTTCCGTTTGTGCTGGGCCATCCCCCATATTTGTGCTTTCACCAGTTGACGATTCATTTCAACATGCTCTTGAGATAAAATGGTAATGAAGTCATTATACTCATACCAGGGCCATCCTCTGTGGGAATTTGGTCTAAGGCAGAATGTTTGTAGACCATGACTCATGAAGGCTAGAAGACTATGCCCAGGGACCTATAGCCTGAAATTAGACATTGTCTATAAAACAGATCCTTAAAGACAATTCAAGGAGCCAGAATTCTCTACTGTAAAAAGAAATATAGATACAATTAAGCATCTCAGATGATCTTAAAGTTATTTTATATTGACCTAGAAATGTTTAAAGAAATTAATGTTTAAAAATCAAAATGTAAGCCAGGTGTGGTGAAGCATTCCCAGCAACTTTGGAGGTTGAGGCAGAAGGATCTCGAGTTCAAAGCCACCCTCAGCAAAAGCAAGGCACCAATCAACTCATTGACACCCTGTCTCTAAATAAAATACAAAATAGCACTGGGGATGTAGTTCAGTCGTTGAGTGCCTCTGAGTTAAATCCCTGGCACACTCCCCAAAAAATGTAATAAGGAATGATATAAAACTAGGCTTGCAGACATTTTAAAAGTAAAAACTAAACAAAGTATACCTAAACTTCCTGTAACTGTTTAAAATTTTTAATACTGCATAAATCTAAAAAGCATAGAAGAGATTATTACCACTCTATTTCCAATTCTAGTTCTTATGGAATTCTATCTTTAATTATTATTTCAGAACAAATGAAACAAACACAATAAAACAAATGTACCTTTGTGGTTAGAAACAAATGGAACTATTTTTTGTTTATTCATAACATTGATGTCCATATTAAACATATTATTTTGTGCTAAAAGTCATACACTTGCATTTATTTGAAAATTTAAGTTATATGCATTGTTTCATAGATCAAAATTGAATTATAAAATAAAATATTGCACACCATAAATTACATTAATAAAAAGTAAAATTAATGTTTTTGTAAGGCAAACACATATAGCTTAAAAAAATAAATTTATCATTACCATTATTTGTGTAAAAATATGTGTTTTTTGGATTGCAAAATTTTTTTCCTCCCTAGATGCAAGAGAGATGATTAATCAATATATTTCTCATAGCAATCATTCTTTTTAAAAAAGTTATCTCCTCCATAATGAAAGGGCATACATTTTCTTATATTTTTATTAGTGAATTATAATAGTACATAATAATAGGTTTCATTCTGATATACTCATACTTGCACATAACAAAATTTAAAGTGACTTTTTCAGTTAATCAATAGAAGGGAGAGAGACTGAGAAATGAGAAAGGATGACCTAATAATATAAAACTGTGGTAATCTACCCATTCTTTACTTGGAATTAAAATGTGTATCTGACAATAATTAACAAGCGTTATAATGTTGTCCATACTTAGCAGGAGATAATTCTTACAGTATTTGCATAATAGCAGATAATTTTATCAAGAATTATCAGACTAATTGAATTCTTGTTAGAAATTCAACACAAAAACTTGAAATTCCAGATATGAAAGTTGAATAAAGAGATGGTGATCAATAATCTTACTATTAAAAATAAGTAAATTTACATCTAAACAAGACAAATGAATCATGCCATGAACACTTCTCATTGAACCTATATGATTTGTACACAAAATAAGAAAAAAGGGTATGGTGATAAAATGGAAATAATATAAAAATAAGAGAAGTGGTAAAAAACACAAGCACTACAAAAAATTTTAAAATTTCAAAAGGAAGATTAGGAAGTGAAATAGAAAACACAACAGAGAAAGACGATAGTAAGCAGTATAAATTTTTAAAAGAATGACAAAATTAATTTAGATGATTATTGGATTCAAATATATGAAAAATTATGTTGAGATGAATAAAGAAGAGAGACAATATGAAGTTGCTGATTTTTATTTGAAGAATTTAAATTTCCAATACTAAATATATCATTTGAATTTCTAAAGTGGAAATGTTCTAACTATAGAAAATTCATAAATTGATTAATGTTAAGAGTGCTCAGAAATTGAGTGGACTTTGAATAAGACTGGCACTAGACTTACTAGCAGCAACAATTCATCTTAAGGAAACTGTAAAAAAAAGTCTTCACATTTTTGAGAATGTATAATTTATTCTCAGCTTTGGAGTTGATTGTTAAGCTATGTGGGAAGAACCACATCACTTTTTCCAGCTAATGAAATACATGCTTTGGTTGTCAATAGCTATTTGATAAAATCTACAGAGCTTGTGAAAAAATATAATACAATGTAAAAATTATGGTGATGAATTGTATTTAAAAAACAAATAAAAATAAGACTATCATGTACAATGATGTGTTTTCTTTATCATTTTGTGTTCATAATTAAATATAATATCCACTAATTTAGCAAAATAATGTGTTCCATTGTTATTAGGAAGATGGGTGCAGAAGAAAAGGAAGAGGAACAAGATGTAAAGGAGAGGGAGACAGAGAGAGACGGCCTAATTTTCAAGTACAACAGAATTACAGCTATACATACTGTTATTTGAGTACATTATATTATGTTACTTTAACTCCTGGAAGAACTATCTGACTTAAAATTGCTAAGAGCAAGCTGACAGAACACCATATGGCTGTTTGATGTTATTGTTATTCCTTTCTTTTTCTCTCTTTCTTTTACTATTATAATTTTGCAGAACTATTTGATATAATTTGATTGCATATTAAATTGACAAAGATTTTAAAAATTAAACAAAAAATAAAACAATGAACCCAATATAAGAAATGACATTTCAGAAAAATAATCTACTGGAGACAAGAATAATTTGAAACTACTTTCAATGAATGAAAATGTACAATTATTTTCCATTGCCCTAAACTGAATCCATTATTTTCTCTTAGTGCTATAAAGTTCTGAATTAAAGGAAAAATAAAATAAAAAATACATCCAAGCAATGTGAGAGATATGGATATGATATTAACTGTAAGCCCCTTTCCAGTAGCTCCAGCATGTAAAAAAAGAAAAACCTGGGCTCTTAAAATAGAAATAATGTCATATCTCAAATACTGAGCAGACCAAGATGTAAAATTGTGGTACATTACTGGAAAATATCTCTAATAAAGAAGATTAACCAACATTACTCAATATAGGGACTTTTGTTTAGTAAAAAAAGAAGATGGATCCAATATCCTCAAGCATGCTAAATATAAATAAATAGCTCCTTTTACTGGGATAGACATGGAATTGCATAATTGAGAGAAGCAAGCATAATTTAAAATAGGCAATCAACAAACTGACACTAAAACTAAGTGCATAAGGAGAGAGAAGCAGTGTGATATAGATTATAGTATTGAATAGCAATCTGATAAAAATAGTTTGGAAAGTAAAGCATGATCAAGTTAAGTATATCCTATTAACCAGACCACATGAGGTTATAGCAAAAATTCCCTCTCCTAGTTCATTTCTCAATAATCTACCCCAAATATTTCTCAAGCTGTACATGGTTTCCTCTATCCCTCTTATGTGGGATCTATCTCTATATTTCCTCTTGGTATCAAATCTGGCATCCACTTCTGCTTCCCAGAAATTCCCTCCTTATTTTGGGATACCATATATTTTCTGGATTACTATGATGATTCCTCACTCTTTTCCTTGAGTCCATGTTTAACCATTCCAGTCCATTATCCATATTATCATCATTAAATTGATACCAATATATACCTAATAATATAATTATAATTATTAGCATAATATCTGCTATATACATAGATATTATATGCTATATTGCGCTATGCATTATATATATACTTGGTCATATTTTTCCTTATAGTAAGTTTATGTGGTTAAATACTATCAAAGGGCTCATTTTAAAGATGAAAAGAATAAAAAATATAAATGGTTTATAATTTGTGCATGATCATACAACAATATAATAGTCAAAGAGATTGATTTAACTACACTGATATCTGAAGTAAACACTACGTACTCTCTTGGTAGGATTCATTGTTTCCCAGTAATTATCATTGGGTATGAACTCCTTTCTCAAGAAACATGCTAAAGGTTGAAGAGGGATTTCCTTTTATTTCTCTTTTATTAAATAAATGGTCCTTTTATCAATGAAATACTTTAAAATTACTTTGACATAGTAATTAAAATCAAGAGATGAGGGGAAAATATTTATCATAACAACTAAACACCACCTGTTAAATTCAAAGAAATAGACATTTTTTAAAGAAATACTCCCAAGCTATCCAAGTTGAAGTGGTTTGAATCATGTTTATAATATTTCCCACAATTTTCTTGAAGATTACAGGTACAAAGCAAGGTATGCATGCAATGATTGTCTAATGAAAGATATGGCTTTTAAAGTCCATTTTATTGCAATATCTGTTTTCTCTTCCCTTAGGTCTTTTTGAATGTGTACCCATGCTTCTTCTTATTATAAATTTCCCCCCAAAAGCTGTTCAACATCCTTTGGCATTAGAAATTCTCATTAGACCATTGGTAGCAAATGTAAGTAGTTGCCAATGCAAATTTCTTCATTTCAAATTTCTTCCCATCTACTCAATGTCTCCTCTTAATAAATTATGTCATCATGTAATTATTAATGACCTTATTGCTGATGACATATTTCCAGTTTATGAGGCTTTGAAAATCATAAACACCACATAGGGATTCTAGTTTTTATTGGAGAGAAGTTATATCATGCCTTAATTTACCCCATACAAAAAAATGTCTTCTTCAAAAAGTTTGGTAATTTCTGCCACAATTCCTTATTTGTTCTGAGTTGCAGTCACTGAGGGAATTTAACTTTCACACCTCTCAATGCTCACTTAAGAAGCATTGCTTGATCAAAGACAAATATAGTAATTTAGAAAGAGATATGTTACTTTAAATATGTTTCTGGATCTTACTGATTTTTTTAAAGAAAATGAGTATAAATGAAGCAAACAGGAAGAACAACTGTTTTGGTGACTCAGACCATTACCTCATTGATGAGAATGTCACCACAGTCAAGACAACAATTATGCTTTTTCCTTTGCAGAATGATGCTTTCTCACATAATGCCTTTTAAATTGTCAGGACTCTATGACACATAGAGTTTTGAAAATACTCACATTAATGGCAAAGAGAGAGTTCAGATCAGAATAATGCAGAGGTGAAGTATTTGATGTGTTTCTAATGTGATTTTACTCGTCATCTACCAAGGCAGGTAATTTCAAATTGGTTCTTTGGTAAAAAACTTGAGTTGGTTAGAAGATTTTCACCTTCTTTATCATTTTTTAACTTCACAATTTTAAATATGTAATCATTAGTGCATGAGTATGCACAGTGTTAGGAAAGTCTTTAACCCTTTGACAATGCTAATTGGTCCATATCCCTAAATATTAAAGATAATATCAATAGTAGTTCAAAATATCCTCATTAAAAATGTTAATAAAATATATATATTTCAAAGCAGTGAAGTATTTTCACCAACCCTGATACAATTTAATTAAAGCAGGAAATTCTCATTAAACCCTTGGTAGCAAATGTGATAGTTGCCAATGCAAATTTCTTTCATTTTTCTAAAGGGAGTCCTAACTTATTTGGGATAACACTGATTTAAATTACAGATTATGTTTTCTAATATTCACTATAGTAATCCAAAGCTATGTGAGCCAGTGACTACCTGTGAGCCAGCATTTCAGGGATGGACTCTCAAAAAGGACACAAACATGGACACGATTACTGTCGTCTTTCTCTTCCCATGTTTGCCTTGATAGCAAGGACTTAAAACTACTTCTTGTGTCCTGACCTGACTCTGTGAATAAATGTTACATGGAATTATATGGAGCATCAAATAGATTTTTAAAAATCTATATTTGAACATCATATGTTTTAGACTGCTAAAATGCAGTAAATCTTATTTGATTTATGCTATTAAAATTTGGGGGTTTTAGCTTGAAGAGATCAAACTGAATCCTAATGGAAGCATTGCCCACAACAGACAGAATTCTAAACATGTCCCCCTACAATTCACTTCTCTTGACGTGCAAACATTCATCTAGGTTTGTAGAAAAGGTGACTCGCAAATTAAAGTAAGATCTTAAAACAGGAGATTACCATAGCTATATGGATGGGCTCAATTTAATATCTTGAATATTAAAAACAAAGAAATTTTTAACATCTATTGTGAAAGAAATGCAGTAAAGAGGACGGCAAAAAGGGAAGTCAGAGGAAATAAAATAGTGAGAACCCAACCTATTTCAGGCTTTAAAGATGGAGGAAGGAAGCTAAGGGCAGGAAAGCAAGTGGTTTAAAAAAAAATGGAAACTATGCCTGGCATACAGCTGAGAAACAGGACTACAGTCCCACAGTCTTATGGAACTAAATTGCCAATTTCTTGAATGAATGACTGGAAGCAAATTCTCCCCCAGGGGCCTCCCATAACAAACAAAAGCCCTGCTGACATCTCGATTTCAGCATTGTGAGAACTCAAGCAGAGTCTATAGGATTTCATAAGAAACCTATCTGAAACTACCTGAATTTCTAATAAATAGATCAGTTAGATAATAAATCCAAATAGTGTTAAACTGCAAAATTTCCAGTAACAAAAATACATGGGGAAATAATTTAAAAGATGCTCAATTTGAGAATTAAAAAATGTTCTTTTCTCTAAACATCTAAACATTCTTTCAAGAATATTTGATGTTACAATTTAATATTTTTTAGTGATACAATCCAGAGCACACCAAGTACAAAAAAAGTAGAACAAAGATAAGAAAAAAAAGTGTTATGAAATTTCTGGTATCTAGTAAAAGTAAGCCAAGTTTTTCAGAAATACCTCTTTTCAGAGAAAGCATAAAAACTGCATAATAATGTAGAAAGAAATATTCATCTGGTACATATTAGAAAGAATAAAAAATATTAAGGAAATATTTAATTAACAATGAAAGGAATTTGGTAACCCAGATGATTAAGCAAAGCACTTGCTACTTTATTTTTTGAGAAAATTTTTAGGTTTTGGCAACATTAAATTTATTTTCATGACCTCATCAGTGCAGCAGAATAAGAAAAGAAAATCTAGAGCCCTTGAAATTTAAGAAGCTAGTAAATACTCTCTTTCATATTTAACTTGAGAATCTAGAGGTCTGCAAACTCAGGGATGGATGAGCCAGGTGTAAGTTATGGCAATTTTTTAACTTAGATCATAGTCATCCTATTTATAAGAAAAAGGCAAATATAAATGAAAACATATACATGTTAGGTTTCCAATTTTTATTGAAAAAAAAGTACAATAACTTACACATTATTAAAGATAACCATTCAAGGAGGTATTCTATGAAATAGAATTGTCAGAAAAGCAATCAGTAGTAAAAGGATTGCAATATCAGTAGCTTGATATTAATCAACATAGACTGTAGAATTCTAATATCGTAGACATGTTATACTTAAATAAAATAAAGATCAGATCCAAAAATTACACTATTGAATACACAGAAGTTGCCCCTTCCAAGGCTTCCAGAGGATGCTTAACACCATGGAGAGCATCATACTCTATAGGTGCACACACACACACCTACACACACTCAATGTTTTTGTTGGCTTTTGTTTTTCACTTACAGAAAACACTTTACAACTTCTCTTTGGCATATCCAAATTGACAGCATCACTACTCTTGTGCTTTGAAGCTATGATAACTAAGACAGCTACTAAGTGAGAAACAGGACATACTGAACAATGAGATGTTTCACATCCTGGGCAGCACAGAGCAGAGTGGAATGAAACTTTATCATGCTACTCAAAGCAGGGCACAAATCAAAATTTATAAATTATTTATTTCTGGAATTTTCTATAATAGTTTCAAATTTCAGTTGACTACAGAAAATTGAAACCACAGAAAGTGAAACTGAATAAGGGGTCAGGGAACTATGGTAGATCTAAAGGAAATAAAATCAGTATGTTGAAAATGTATGTGCACTCTTCTCTTCTCTTCATCATTATTTATAATAACCAAGATATAGAAAAAAAATGGATCTATCAGTGAATGAATAAAGAAAATATGGCATATAAACAGTAACATACTATTCATATTTAAAATAGAAGGCATTGCATATATAAAAAACTAAAATAAAGATGACTTTTGAAATGTAGATTTTTAAACGTAAATAACATTGACTTATAGAACAATAATAATAATGCGCATGCTTTAGGAAAGGAGATGGGCTTAAAGTGTACTGAGATCATTAGACTGATCAGGAGAGTTAATTCTATATTTAGGGATGTTACAATTGATAACGTAATGATTTCATCAGAAACATAAAAAAAGGAAAATGCTTTAAATTTTCAACTAGCAATAGAAAAGCACAGAATCAATTAAGAAAATAAAAGCAGAAGAAGCCAATAAGGAAATGAAAATATATAGGATAGAGAGAAAACTAGAAGGGACAAAATAAGATGATGCATTTAAGCCCAAGTATGATAATCATTACATTTAATAACTAGTTAAAAGTGATGGATTGTCAAATTTATTCGGATAAAACATGATCAGTCTATTTCCTAGAAAATAATAAATTTTTGTAAGTCTAAAAATAAGATGATACAGATTGAAATTCAAACAAAAATTGCCAAGAAAACTATATCAACATCTAGCAAAATTGATTTTAAGACAAAAAAACATACTGGAAATGTTTGCTTAATGAAAAAACTGGTAATATTCAATAAAAATAGAAAATTTGTATATCATTTAAAATTTACCTATCTTTAAAACATATGAATCAAAAAGGATAAAAATCTGTATGTAAATGTAGCAAAATTGTAAATATAGTGGAAAATTTAATCCCTCTCAATCATTAGCTAATAAAACAAGCTGGAGAGTGACACAGAGACAAAGATAAAGTATCTGAGATGAGTAGGAAAGAAAAGATTTTAATAATGGATTTTTTCAAAATTGGTCTAGTGGACATGTATACAATAATTTCACAATATTTGCAAATTCATGTATCAGGATAATAATGGAAATTAGAAAACATTTTAGGCAATAATAAGACTGTGTATTAAATACACAGTGCTTGCCAGGTACCATGGCACAGGCCTATAATCTAAGCAGCTTATGAGGGTGAGGCAGGAGGATCACGAGTTCAAAGCTAGCCTCAGCAACTCAGCAAGGCCCTAAGCAACTTCGTGAGATCCTGTCTCTAAATAAAAATATGAAAAAAGGGCTGGGAATGTCACTCAGTGGTTATGTTAAGTAAATTAAAATGTAGTGAGTGTAGGTAAACACAGTGGAAAGGAAAAATAATGTGGAAAATTATTATTTTTATTTGATTTTTAAAATCCTCAACAAAATCAATGAGAATTGGAAAATAAAGAAATTAAAAATCATTAAAAGAAAAACAACTCAAAACAAATATAATATGAAATTTTATAATTGCTAGAATTAGATATTTTAAAGTTAAAAAATTTGGTAGACTGAATAAGAAATTGTAGAAAAATCAAAATAACAGAAATGGGGAAAGAAAATAACACCAAGGCTCTTATTGACAAATTAGAAAGTAGTGAA
Source organism: Glaucomys volans (assembly GCA_020662805.1). Taxonomy (NCBI): domain Eukaryota; kingdom Metazoa; phylum Chordata; class Mammalia; order Rodentia; family Sciuridae; genus Glaucomys; species Glaucomys volans. Next base: position 451,618 of record JAJEJO010050379.1, on the reverse strand, counting down.
CTAAAATAAGGTGAACAAATATTAATGCTTATGAACAGTGTCATATTTCTGGAAAATAACATAGTAAACCACAATGGGATTAAGAAAAAATAAAATAACTAAGAAACCTTAAAATGATTAAATATGAAGCATCAATAGAAAAAAAAATCTCTAAAGAAGAAATTTCCATGCTTGTACGTTTTTATTAGAGTGTTGGAAACCCTTTATGAAAGAAATGAACCCATGTTTAAACTTGAAAAAGAAATTCATGATAAGATGATAGAAATAAGTCAACCTACTTGATAATATAAATAAATTTTAAAAACTAAAATGTCTGGGATAAAAGTTGTTAGAATGGGTTAAAATTTTCCACTAAATAAGACATATAAATAAAATATAAGAAACCAGAACGATTAAAATTGAGGCATTTACTAAAGATAGCCTTTGGAAATACTATTATATAATACTAATGTAATCATAATGATATCAGACAAAATATATTACTGAAGATAAGATATGTTGTTAAATAACCACATAATATCCAATTAAACAGGAACACACACACACACACACACACACACACACTCTAAATATGTTTATTCTAAACTCCTAATAATATTCTTAAAAACTTTATTACAAATAGAATAAGACAGAGAAGCAGAAATATTCATAATTCTAGTTTGAAGTAATAATACAGGGCTTTCAGTAAAATGACAAATCAGGCAGTCAACAAAACAAGGATAATTAATGATTGAAAAGAAAATTTAATAACTTTAGTTAAGAAAATAAGATTACCATACAAAATAAATATCAGACCTCATGACGAAAAATGATCAGAATAGGGAGAGGTAATGTTGCCTCCAGAGAGGACATGATTCTCAAAACTACTCTAACCAGACTGAACACACTAATTGTTGTTCAATATAATTTTGTCCTAAAGCCCTTTCTATCTGGAGTTCCCATATTCCATACCCAGGATATAAACATAGGAAACCATAGGATACAACAAACTGCAATGTTTTAAACAATCAAAGGCAGCCAACTCATAATATTATGCCCAAGTAGGTATATGCTGAATTGTAATCAATCACCTGATTTCTCTACTTTGCTTCAATGTCTAGCCTATTAAAAAATCCTGCTAACGCAGCTCATGGAACTCTCTGAACCTCCATGGGTTCAGGATGCTGGTGAATTCATAAATCATTCTTTGAACAAATAAACTCTGCTGAATTTAACTCCTCAAAAGTTTTTTGTTTACAATGTGTTAGTCATTAAAGATTAAGAAATATAAAGTAGTGAGGCTAAAAAGTTGACTATTTTCATCTTGGCCATTTTCTGGGAAGATGAATCCAAGGAAAAGGGCTTGGAGTGTTCTGCTTTGATCCATAAGGAAAAGCAAGTTAATTCAACACTTAGCCAAACACCACTAAAATTGCAGATCACCTAAATTCCTATTCAGATTACTTAACAGAGCAACTTCTGTATTATGTTCTGTCACCATACGTAAATCTTTTCATAGGTAGAAAATATACCAGTCATGTGAACATGAATACTATTTCTCCTATAGTATCATTTTTCCCCGGCAAATTCTTAGGTTGGTATTTTTTTTTATACTTCAACCTTGAAAATTTGATTAAAGTGAAAACCTAAGATATGATTCAATCTTGAGTGTGCTGATTGACATATCCAGAAATGCTACCATATAAAGTCTCTTCTTGGGATAACAGCCTAAGTTTCCTAACCAGTCTTTCTGCATTGTGAAGTGAAAATTTCTACCTGGAAATTTCAGTAAAACCACTGGATGAAATATAAATTCAGCATTTCAATTTTGTAGTTTTAGAAGTTTTTGTATACTGGATTAAAGGAAATTAACTAAAAAGAGGAAAAAGTAATCAATATAGATTCCTAATATGTAAAGAACAAGGTACGAGTTTAGAAATATTCATTTACTTATATCCTCAAGAAAATAATTTACATCTTCAAAAACCTTAGTTGATGCAATTTTGTCTCTGCTTCAAGTATCTTATCGCATAACAGATAGAATATTAATGTTAATCCTTTCAGTGTAAATTAATAGTGGTCTATGCATTAAGTTACAAAAAGATACACAATTTGGAAGCATATCCAATGAATATTAATATGGTTCTCAACTTTATGAGAAAACAGATGTACAATGCTTGAAATTTTAAACAATGCTTTTGACAGGTAGCTCCATGTGCATATTTGCATTTCAACAACTTGTTTTTTAATACTTTGTATTCTTTGTATGTTCTCTCATTTGCCTATTATTTTACAATGCATTTGTAAAATGTGTCCCTTTTTAAGTATCTACATATAAAAAGAGAAAACATTGATTCATCAAAATTACATGTCAAAAAAATAAACTTTATCAATAAATGATTTGTAAAGACTTCACTTATCTAATTTTTTCATTCTTTAATCCAGAATCACCACCAATTTAAACAATACCTTTCAAGAGTTCACATAGAAATTCCTTAAAAAGATCAAGATATTTCTGTGAATGACTAAACTCATACCATAGAACAACATTTTAACACACACACGCACACACACACACACACACACACACACACACAAGAATATATGTTAAATATCCCAAGAATGAACTGGAAATAAGTAACACGTAACACCAATTAAGTTGCACCGTATACCACGAAGTTTCCCTTCATGAAAAGAAGGTGTTTGCAGGACTGAGGAAGGAAAATTGCTAAATACAGATGCCCTTAAGTAACTTGTTTAAACTGACACAATTGTACACACATAGTATGATTATACATAGTGTGAATATTACATACACAAACACGTGTATGAATCAAATCAAAATAATTCGTATTTCTATGTCTTTAAACATAGGTCATTTCTTTCTGGGAACCTTCAAACTCATCTCTTACAGTTCTTTATTAAAGATATAAATTGCTGTGAACTCAGATCACCCTACTGTTCTCTAGAACATTAGAATTTTTGTAGAGGCAAATTTGACTAAAAGTAAAATTTGACTAAAAGTTTAGAAACATATTTTGTTTTATACGTATGGCTACCTTTTTACCAAGGAAATGGGGAAAATATTTAGCTACAACAAAATTGGGCGTTAGTTAGGTTGGAAAGACTCCTGTCCTTGTATTGCCCATTTTATTTGATCTAATTGTTAAAACATGAAAGTAGAATGCGTTTTGACACATTGCACATAAAAGGAACATAACTTCTCATTCCTTTGGCTGTACATGGTGCAGTCACACCAGTAGTGTAATCATACATGTATGGAGGGTAATAATACCTGTCTTATTCTAAAGTCTTTCCCATCCCCACCACAGCACCCCTCCCTTCACTCCCCTCTGCACAAGCCAAAGTTCCTTGATTCTTCCCTACCCGCTCCGACCCCCACTATGGATCAGCATCCACTTTTCAGAGAAAACATTCAGCCTTTGTTTTTTTTTTTGGGATTGGCTTATTTCACTTAGCATGATATTCTCTAGTTCCATCCATTTACCTGCAAATACCATAATTTCATTCTTCTTTAAGGCTAAGATTCCATTGTGTTTATGTACCACATTTTCATTATCTGTTCATCTGCTGAAGGTCATCTAGGTTGGTTCCATAGTTTAGCTATTGTAAATTGAACTGCTGTAAACATTGATGTGGCTGCATCACTGTAGTATGCTGATTTTAAGTCCTTTGGGTATAAACAGAGGAGTGGGCTAGATGGGTCAAATGGTGGTTTCATTCCAAGTTTTCTGAGGAGTGGTTGTAGCAATCTGCAGTCCCACCAGTGATGTAGGAGTGCACCTTTTCCCTCACATCTTTGCTAATACTTATTATTGCTTGTATTCTTGATAATTGCCATTCTGACTGGAGTGAGAAAAAATCTTAGGGCAGTTTTTATTTGTATTTTTCTAATTGTTAGAGATAATGAAGACTTTTTCGTGTTTGTTGATTGATTGCATTTCTTCTGTGAGGTGTCTGTTCAGTTCCTTAGCCCATGTATTGATTGGGTTATTTGGTTTTTTGGGGGTTAAGTTTTTTATTTTTTTTTTTTTGAGTTCTTTACTAATTCTGGAGATTATTGCTCTATCTGAAGTGCACATGGTAAAGATTTTCTCCCATTCTGTAGGCTCTTTCTTCACATTACTGATTATTTCCTTGGCTGAGAAGAAGCTTTTTAGTTCAAATCCATCCCATTTATTGATTCTTTATTTTACTTCTTGTACTTTAGGAGTCCTGTTAAGGAAGTCAGGTACTAAGCTGACTTGATGAAGATTTGAGCCTTCTTTCTCTTCTATGTGGTGCAGGATCTCTGTTCTAGTGCCTATGTCTTTGACCCACTCTGAGCTGATTTTTGTGCAGGGTAAGAGATAGAGGTTAAATTTCATTTTATTACATATAGATTTCCAGTTTTCCCAGCACCATTTGATGAATAGGCTATCTTTTCTACATTGTACATTTTTGGCACTTTTGTTTATTATGAGATAAATGTATCTTTGTGGGTTTGTCTCTGTGTCTTCTATTTTGCACCATTGGTTTACATGTCTATTTTGATGCCAATACCATGCCATTTTTGTTACTATTGCTCTGTAGTATAGTTTAAGGTCTGGTATTGTGATGTCTCCTCCTTCACTCTTCTTGCTAAGGATTGCTTTGGCTATTCTGGGTCTGTTATTTTTCCAAATGAAATTCATGATGGTTTTTTCTAGTTCTATGAAGAATGTCATTGGGATTTTAATAGGAATTGCATTAAATCTGTATAACACTTTTGGTAATATGCCATTTTGACAATATCAATTCTGCCTATCCCAACACATGGGAGATCTTTCCATCTTCTAAGTTCTTCTCCAATTTATTTCTATAGTGTTCTGTAGTTTTCATCATAGAGGTCTTTCACCTCTTTTGTTAGGTTGATTCCCAAGTTTTTTTTTTTTTTTTTTGAGGCTATTAATTGTGGATTGGGTAGTTTTCCTAAAAACTTCTAGAACTCGTAAATGAATTCAGCAATGTAGCAGGACATAAAATCAATACCCATGTATCAAATGCCTTCTTATTCATAAGGGATGAATCCACTGCAATAGAAATTAGGAAAACTACCTTGCATTGCCCATATTTTGATAACTGTTCACACTATATTCAATGAAATTTTTAATTCATTCTGTGTCTCCCATAATCTCATTTTCCTTTTATGAAAATTGCAAATAAATTTATGTACATGTTTCTGTGATTCCAGTTTTTAAAGAAAAGGATCACTACAAATATTCAATTTAATTATTTGTTTTCTTTTCAGAATGCCAGATTTCCTACTCTTAGGCATTAAATATTCCTCTGTAGATAAAAATCGTTTTATATTGTGAATTTTGATACCTGGTCTGTTTTCCAGGTGGACAGTGGAGGAATTTCTGCTCTACATTGTTTCAGCAATAGTAAATATTATGTGTCATATTCTCTAAGAAGAATTTTCCTTACTGAGATTTGAGTTTAAAGTAAATTAAGTAATGTATGTATACAAATATTCCTAATGATAATCACATTATTATTTCTTACTACATGTTCTAAGTCTTTTATCTTAGTTTTTCTTTCTTTAAAACTTCATGCCCATTGAAAAGTAACTTATACATGCAATTTGCCATGATTGATAGCATACTTCACTTTTGATTAAATTCCAACTATCAGAGGTCTATTTGGTGTTAAAAGGTCAGGGGGAGAAGGTAGGAAAACTCACAGATTTCAGAACTATATGAAAAGCTCTTTTTCCTTTACATTTATTAGTCAACCAATTATGAAGTAATTTAATGTTTGTTACAGACAGGAAAATAGGCAATTACATACAAAATTGAAGAAAGTATGTTATTTGATTCTCACAATCTATCAAACAATGTGTAAAAGATGTGAATGACTCCCTTGTAGTTACAACATTCTTTGTATTGGAATCCACTCTCTATCTTCTTGGGTTAGAGTTAAATCTTATGATAGTGTACATTCTTGGCAAGCTCAAGACCCCTAAATTTAATCCTGAGAACCACAAAAAAAATCTAACTCCTCCTACCATCAGATCCTATGTTCAATTAGAAGCAATTTTCACCCATGAAAATTTTACTCAGTATCAGTTATATTGCCTTATGCATCATTGTAGACTAAGAGCTCAATATCTTTTATGTGTTCAAAGTTTCATGGTTACTAATATGTATTATTAATTATATGTATGAATATGTATACATGTAATTCAAAATAAGACAATTTTAATTCATCATTACAGAAGAAACTTTTAGAAAGTACTTAACAACATAAAAAAGATAATCAAAATTATAATATAATTGAAAATATTGAAGCACAAAATATATATAAATCCCTTAGCAATGTTTAGCATCATATTACAAGCACTAAATAAACAAAATATGTTCCTATTTGTCAGCATTGACGTCAACGTTTATTTGGCAGAGCTTTACACAGTGCAAAGTAGCTATTGTTTCTTCAAATGTATCTATACAGATTGGCTTCTCAAAGTCATTTTTAAGGGATGGGGAGGGAAAGAGTAATATAATCTGATTGAGATTGTATGAGGAAAGCAGATGATGTTTTAAATTTTGGTTTCAAATTTGTTCCAATGCTAATATTTAATTCTGTGGACTCAATTTAAGAAAAAAAAATTAATACTAATAAATATATCAATAAGATATTTTATTTCTCCTTATTTCATCAATTTGCTATTCTTGTCATAAATGAAATGCTTTAACATCATGTAAATCGAGAGGTCAATATCTAACACTTTCTATATTCTCATTCCTAGGATCTAACAGGTTTCCTTCATTTAAGGTTTGGAAGTTACTTACTAATAAAATATAATAATTAGAAAACATCCTTATTCTCTTCTTTTCCTGATTCAAAAGGAGACAAAAAGAGTCAGTGACAAGGACTGGTGTTCTTGTTAAATACTTTCATCAAGTTTGTGTGAAACCCTTCTCATTTTTAACAATGGAGGCAAACATAAATGAAATGTGGACAATTTCCACTTCCTGAAATACCTTAAGAAGTTTAATTTGGATGGCTAGTTAGCAAAAAAAGAAAAATTAAATACCACTCTCTTTATTAGTGTGATTTATTGAGGCAATAGAAAATAATATTCTCTTTCTTTTGATTTTTTTTAAGTTCTTCAAAGTTCAAAGAAGAAAACTCTCAGGTTCATGTTCCCATATTAATCATGTAGCCTCAGTGCAACAAATGAAAATCAAGGATCTGCAGGACAAGTTATACCAAATAATTTTATTCAGTGCCCATTGTCACAGTGCTTTGCCATTTGATATAAATGACAATTGCTTAAGAAACTTGTTATGATATATACACCGGTGTGTCAGAGAATGCTTTATAACTAACTCTGAGAAAAAAATGTGCATACATACACATAGATTAACAGGTGCTATAAATTTTGTTCACAAAATAATTATGAAAAATAAAAAAAATAGATTTTATTATTATGAAAAAAATCCTTATAGTCTTAAAAATCTGCAGCTGAAATTCGACCATGACACATGGAATTGCTATCCAATTCAAAATTTCCTTTCCCAAAAAGGTCATTCCATTAAAACTAAAATGAGATTTACCACAGAACTATTTCACACCATCATACATATTACATTAGATCTGATATGCTGAAACTTCACTCACTTGTTAGTGATGTATTTGACTGTTCCTGAGTCAGATAATAATTTTGGAATACTGGTGGATCATTTTAAAAGTAATCTTCAATATTAATATTTCTCACTTTAAACCACATGATAAGCAACAAAATAAACAAAGCCATGATCAAAGTTTTGCCTACTTCAAAGTGACAAAATTCCCATGACAATGATTTCAAACTGCCAGTATAATATCACTGGATACACAGTTGGAGAGAGATGCAGAGTAGTTACAGTATTTCCATCATGGAAACAATACACACAAATAACATTGAGAACACAGGTGATGGTAAAAGTGGTTAAATACTCTGAATTGATGGGCTTTATATATTTATTTATACTAGTACAATTTATTTTTAAATTTAAATTGTAATAAGATTGTAATGAATTATAAGCTTGCAAAATTTCTGAAAAATGTATGTGAATTGCTTAGCACCATTAGTATTACTAGTACAGTATAAATACATGACAGATAACTTCTGGTATCAAATTTTGCAGTTTTGTAACAGCAAAACCCATATCCCACAAACAACTGTACACACAAACCAGGAATCATGCACTTTGGAGATTATATTGCAGTGATCTAAGGGAAGCAATTCTGCAGTGATGAGCACTAAATGGAAATACTAGAGCAAGGTCAGTCATGTCCTCAGGAGAAGGTATCAATGTGTAAAATGTTTAAATACTATCAAATTTTTATTCACATATTAAGGCAACCGAGTAATATATTTTGTATACGACTACAATTACAAAGTATAATCAGCCTTTTCAGAAGAAACTATGTGTTACCTTTTTGTCACCACATCCCAATACCTGACAAGGACAACTTAGAATAGAAATCGTTTATTTTATGATTGTGGTTTCAGAGGTCTGTCCGTGGTCCATCTATTCCATGGCTCTGAGCCCACGGTAAGGCAGACTATCAGGGCAGAACTGTGTGGTAGAGGAAAGCTGCTCAGCTGATGGCAAGCAGGAAGCAAAGAGAAAGAGAGGATGTGGAAGGGAAATATATACTTCATATCCATGTCCCCAGTGACCTTACTCCAGCCATGCCCCACCTGCCTATAGTACCCATCTAGTCATCCACTGAAATTATGAACCCACTGATTAGGTTGAAGCTCTTATATCTTCCACAACTATGGACTTTTGCCACGGGCATCTAAATATACACAATCCATAAATGACTATTATGAAAAATAGAAGCATCATAGATAGACTCTGTAAAAAATTGGCAAGTACATACAAACTTCTGTAAGCAAAAGCAATCACTAAAAATATTTTCCAAAACTAAGAAAATAATGAAAAAAGTAAATCTCCATAAATAGAATACATACACACTCACACTGAAGTAGTTTGTCCCTATCAGGCAATAATACAAAGTAGAATTACAAAAAGCCCAAGTCAAAGAGGCGGAAATCAATTATAAACAAAAAGAGCTCTCAGAATAGGTGAACAGTATAATCATTACACAAATAGAAGTAAATATAAGTTGCATGTGACAGAATGAATACTTCTCCAAAGTCAATATAGAATATGATAATACTAAATTAAACAAAATTATGTGTAAGTGAAGAGTTAAAAATGCTAAAACAACAATGTATATGTAAAATTGCCAAAGAAGTCCACGATATGAAGCTTTAACATATGCCAAAGAGGAAAACTACATTAAACCAAATTAAATAAATAAAAACAAAATTTAAAGATAAAATTTTTAAAAACATCCAAATTTAGATAAAAGTCTTAATTTATCTTTTTAAAAATGGTGCATTGTATCCTAAAATCTGTTTATAAAAATCAGTGAATTCCACTAATAATGAAATTATTTTCTGGAAAAACAGGACAATTAAATTTTTATTTAAAAAAGTTGAAAAAGTGAGACTATTATTGAATTTTTCTACAGTAAAATTCTACCATAGACTCCAATGGAAAAAAATCTGAAAATATCTTGAAGAAAAAATTCACCTAAATCATCTAAGAGACCCACTGGTACTTCTAGATCATTTCTTCCCTCTCTCCAGCCACTCATTCAGCTCTATACCTAATAGGCATTCCTATTTTTTAAGGATCCAGGAGTGCTCTTGAATTATAACCTTGGTAACTGTAGTTCCCTCTGTCTGAAATAGTCTTCCTCCAAGTGTCTACTTGACTCAGCCTATTACCGCCTTCAATTATGTTTAATCTCTTTTACAGAAAATTTTCCTGGTCACTCTATTTTAAATTGTAATTTGTAATTCAACCTTCATTATGCACTATATCTTTTCTCTTATCTATTTTTCTATCGTTACTTATTACCTTTAAACATGTTACTCATTTTCTTATTTTGTTCTCACCTCTTCACTAGAATGCAAGACCTCTAAGACTAGCCACCCCTCTTTTTATTTATGATATTTTCTAACTAAAAAACAGAATTTGGACTTTGAACTAATAATAAACTAATAATATTAGTTGAACCAAGAAATGGGTAGAAAATTTAGGGAAAAAAAATATCAGTGAGCATTTAATACTGGGAGATAACTAGAAAGAACTATGTTAAAGGGACCATTGGTGAGGACATATTACGATTATATAGGAAAATATGTTACATAATTTTATAGACTGAATTGTGTCTATCTTCAAATTCATGTGTTGAAACCTGTTCTGTTGTGACCATTCAGTTAAGTGCAGTCATAAGGATTAGGAAAGGATACAGCAGAACTGATGTCCTTATATAAAAAGAAGAGGTAACAGGAATGCTCGCTTTGCATGCACAAAGGAAAAACCATGGAAAGACAAAGCAACAAAACAGGAGCCTACAATCCAGGAAGAGAGACCTTACCAGCAATTTAATTTTATAACGTCCAAAATTGCAAGAATAATAAATTTCTGTTTCTTGAGCCACCCTGTCTGTGATATTTTATGATGGCAGCTTGAGTCAAGGAATCTAATTACCTATGTAGTCTGTCAGTGTCAGGTGCCTGTACAGAGGAAGTCAGCATAAATGAGCAAATGGAATTACTAGGTTAATCAACACAGTTATTGGTAAGGGAGATAGTGAATTAGAACCATCAGTACAGATTAAGGGGGAAAAATGTACATAATTCAGTTTAAATAAATTTTAGAATCGTGTCAATGTAGATTCAGAATTTTCCTTGGGGAAAAATAAAAGAAAGAAAAAACTCCATATAGTTATGGGAAATTCTTTGACATTTAAGTTTGGGCAACTAATTCAGATTTTGCTTTTATTAAAAACCAAAGGCTGAAAAATGGCTTAATGTGGGAAGATGCAGCTCACACACTGTCAGTTTCCGGCATCATTATAATGATGCACATTAAGTTCATTGTGTTCAAATATAATCAAATAGATTATGCCTTAAAAGTAAAAATTTTTTAAAATTTTAAAATGTAACAACAATGAAGACTGTTAAAATGATTCATTTTCCAAGAAAAGATAAGATAAAAATTTCAAGTTTAAGTTTAAACATCACTTCTATTTTTCAACACAACCTAAGACCATGAAGAAAAACAAAAATTCTAGTTTTCTTTTTGTGCCTATATTTTATATTCAACTTTTTATGATATGTTAAAGCCACAAAAGGAAGAACAACTAATCAAAAGAAAATATTAATTGATATAATGTTAATTAAGGGTTTGGATCTAATTTTGTAAACAATGCATTTTAAAATGAAATAATTTATTTTACTTTATTATTATTCATGTACTATTATTGATTACACTAGGATAAATTAGGTATAGATATCTAATACATGGAGAGATTTAAGGGAAAGACCTGGGAAATATTTTTGAGATAGAAGACATCTCAGGCAGTAGGGAAGGGACAGTAAAGGTGACAAGATGGCAAGCCTGAGGACAGACATCGTAACATGCCCAGACCAGTTATAAGATAGTTCCTGTTTCCATCTTGTAGAAAGTTACTGTAGAATCATTATCGCACCTGCTCACGGGACAATCAACATAGCAAGAAGAAATCAATAAGACTGGCTGAGGCAAGAGGATCATGAGTTCAAAGTCAGACTCAGCAACAGGGGAGGCACTAAGTAAGCCACTCTATGAGACACTGACTCTAAATAAAATATAAAATAGGGCTGAGGATGTGGCTCAGTGGTCAAGTGCCCCTGAGTTTATTCCCAGGTACCCAAAAAAAGAATGAATCAAAAAATGCACCCCCCTAGTAACAGTGAAGAACCAGTCAGGAGCAGCTCATCAACTTCTCCTTATGTGCCTTTAAAGAATGCTGCAACACTTAAAGAGCACTCTTGCCCCTCCCAGGCACCAGGAGTTCTGCGTCCTGGTCTTTTACCTTCCTTGCTTATTTACCTCTGCTCATTCTTTTGACTCCAGGGTGGAAACCGAACCCGATCGATCATGACTCCAGCTGATATCATTTTTATACTTTTCATGTTATTTATTCAATCTTTTAAAAATGAGCACATATATGTGTGCTTAAAAAAAAGTTTTAAATTCTACTAAAATCTTATATATTACTTGTCTATAAATAGGTAACATATGTTCACAAATCCTAAACGTTAGGCAAATTATTTACAAAATAAAATACATCATTAAAATTTGCACCAGGATCAAGAATAGATCATTAGCAGAATGGAAAAGTACTGCGACTTTTAGTCACTGTCTAACACTACACAGTTGCTCAACATCTCCTCCATTGTATCTAGCCCCAGTTCTCAGCATCACCCATTTTCTTTTGTGTAATTGGGGCCATAGTTAAATACCTGTTTTCAAATATCAGTGGAAAGATATTACAGTGTTAAAAGTAATACTTACATTCTGTAGCTTTTAAGACTATTTCTACTAGACACTGTTAAAAGAGTATTTTGATACACAATTATGTTTTTAGAAGTAACAAACAGTGAATAATGATAGATAATGGCCAGGCAACAGGGTAATAAGTCTTGTTAAAATGTAAAGACCACATATGAGGCTAGATAAAACTAACCACTAGAAAATTAGTGGACCCCATCAAGACCTTTTTCAAAAGGAGAGACCAGGAGGTTTGCTAGTGGAAGCATTTCTACCAACTCCAATTCCTTTGTCTCAGAGAAGCATGAAAATGGAAATGGATATGAACGAGATGGAAATTATAGGAAGGATTAAAAACTCAGGCTAAAGGACAGAACCAACAGTCTTGATGAATTTTTAATTGGTTCTTTTTAGTTACACATGACAGTAGAATCAATTTTTATGTAATTATACAATCATGGAATATATCTTATTTTAATCATGATCCCAGTCCTCTGGATGTAAGCAATAGCAAGATTCACTGTGGTATATTCATATATGTATATAGGAAAGTCATGTCAGATTCATTCTACTATCTTTTCTTTTCCTGTCCCCCCTCTTCCATTCATTGCCCTTTGTCTAATCCACTGAACTCTATTCTTTACCTTCCACATACCAGAGAAAATTTTCAACCTTTGGTTTGGGGGAATTGGCTTGTTTTATTTAGCATATTTGTCTCCAGATCCATCCATTTACTGCCAAATATCATAAAGTCATTGTTCTTTATGGCTGAATAAAAAATAAAAAATACCATATTTTCTTTTATCCATTCACTTATTGAAGGGAACCTAAGTTGTCTCCATAGCTTAACTATTGTGAATTGAACTGCAGTAAACATTGATGTGGATGTGTCACTGTAGTATACTGCTTTTAACTCCTTTGGAAATACACCACAAAATGGAATAACCCAGTTAAATGGTTCCATTCCTAGTTTTTGAGGAATCTCCATACTGCTTTTCAGAGTGGTTGCAACAATTTGTTGTTCCACCAACAAGGTATGAGTGTACCCCTTTTTTTCCAAATCCTCCCCAACGTTTATTGTTACTTATATTCGTGATCATTTTTAATCTTTGTCTTTATTTCTTTAATTGTTAGAGATGTTCAACAATTTTTCATAGCTTTGTTGACTATTTCTTCTATTGAGAAGTGCCTTTTTAGGTCCTTTGCCCATTTATTTATTGGGTTATTTGTATGTTTTTTGTTTTTTTTGTTTTTGTATTTTTTTTTTTTTTTTTTTTTTGGTGTTGAGTTTCTTGAGTTCTTTGTAAATCCTAATAATGCCTATCTGAGGTGCATGTGGCAAAGATTTTCTCCCATTTGTTTATTCATGCTCTTGATTATTTTCTATTTGTGAAGAAACTTTTAGATTTTACTTCTTGTGCTTTAAGAGTCTTGTTAAGGAAGTCAGTTCCTGAGCTGATATGTTGGACTATTGGACCTATTTTATTCTAGCAGGTGCAGGGTTTCTGGTTTAATTCCTAAGTCTTTGAGATTTCACTCATTTAAACATAGATTTTGCTCAATGTTCATACCATCAAAAATCATATAGACCCCTAGAGTGGCAAACCAAAAGAAGTTTTCCTGCTATTAGGTCTCCTCCTGCATTATGGGAGTTCTCTATCTTCTCACTTAAATAAATTTTATCCCATTTACTCTTCCCTCCTATTGTTAACCATGAATTTTATTATTCAAATTTGAGTCATGAATCCAGAAGCAAATTGATAAAGTGGGAAATCTAGTCTCCTCTCAAAACTCTGGTTTCAACACGTTATACAAAATGAAAGAGTCATATGCAGTATCTGAGTTAGATTTAATTAGTTTTAAAGATTTATGAGTCCCTGCTTTCATATCACTTATAGCATAAGTATTAGTTTAGTTTATACTTCCAAATATTTATTCTAATTTGAATATATTACTCACAGAAAAACAGCTTTTAAGGTTTATTTTTAATAACATTTATTCTCTATCACATCTCAATACGCCATAGTTTATATAAAGTGCTTTTTAAACCTTCCAATAAAATGTTATAGATTACATTTATATTTAATGAAGTAGGGTGTTCTTGATGCTGGGGACACTATAATAAACAGAAAATAGTCTTCCTTCAAGGAACTTGCAAGCAATGTGAGAAAAAATGGATTGGATTTTTTACATTCTTTGTCTCTAACTTTGTAATGCCTAAAGAGGCAATGTCCAGCAGATTTTGAATTTTATTCTCAGAAGGTCAAGGCTTCACTTACAGTGGAAAATTTATGTCAACATTTCAATCTCTTCATCAGCAATGAAAATAACACCTACTTTATAATATTGCTGAGAAGATCAAAGGAGTGATGTAGTGCAAATATTTTTTTTAAAAAATAGTAAATCATGAACACCAGTTACAGTGGGAGTGATTACAAATAAATGCCAAGAATAGAAAAGAGATACATTGTCTTAAGTAAATATTCTTGAGAAATCTTTTAATATTGTCATGGAATTATTACTCTCAGGAAGATTTTGGAAGAAACTATACAGAGAAATTAGGTATTATTTATGTACAAATAAAAACATCTTATCAGTTCTAGTCTTTCCAAAGCTAACTGTTTTGATGCCACAGAGAGAAAATTGCCATTTCAGGTGGCAAAACAGCTATCACAGACGAATTCTGGAGAAATAAGGATGCTTTTTTTTTATGCAGATATCTTCTGCAATAAAGAGTGAGGTAAACAACTTACATAAGTTATGTGTAAGCAGATTGGTTTCTAAACAGAATTTTTCAAATTCTTCTTGAGATGTCAGCAGCTGCTATTTGGAGATGAGTGACTATTTTCAATATGCTGCAGTAGAAATGAGACTTTCAAATTAAAACTTGCATTAATTTTCTCTTCATTAATGAATGAACTATGTGGATACTGAAACACATATTGTCCCAGACTGGACTAAAGACAGAAGTGTAAGTATAAGAGTTTAAAACTGAACCCTAATGTCATTTATTTTATTCTATGAAAAAAGGGAATATTGGTTATTTTTTAAAATCTGGCAAATGGAGTAATGGGATCTAGCAAGCATAAACAAGTTTATATTTTTTAAGGACTGTGTGAATCACAAGTAAGTAATCCAAACTGAAGTTTACAAAACAGAAGTTTATCCTTTAGGTAATCAGGAAATTCTGTTAGCCCTAATTTTCAGGATTACCACTTTTATTTTGTCAAAATTTCACCTAAGGTCCAAAACCATTTTTTTAACTATTCTAACTCATGGCATTTCTTTTTTCTAAAAATTTTAACCTTTCTGATTTATGCTTGGAGTGGTTTGAATATTTTCCTCTCTAAAATTCATATTGAAATATAATTGTCAAAAGTAAATTGAATGAAAGGAATCAAACATATTAAAACTTAGATATTGACAAGAAAAGCAACTAATAGAAAAATGAACCAAGTATAGAAAAATAAAGAAGAATGGCATTCCTCTATATGAATGAATGGTCATTCATAATTAGAGGAATTCAAATGAAAACAGCTAGGGGTGACTCTCACCTACCAAACTGGTCATTTTTAGAAAGTTATTATCCTGGTAAGACCATGGGGACACAGTACTCTCATCATTGATGGAACAAATGTAAGTTGGTACAGCCTCTGTGGAGTACAATTGGTAATACATACCAAAATTACAAAACAATATGCCCTCAAGTCCAGGAATTTGCTTTTAGGCATATATCCTATACATTTGCACACACGAAAGGAAAAAAATTACATTAATAGTTATTCATTGCAGCCTCGTTCACAATAGCAAGATTCTGAAAAACACCAAATATTCACATATAGTAAATTGATTGCTATAAATGTAACTATACAATGAAATGTTTTGAACTTACAAAAGGAATAAAGTAGCTGTATATAAATGTATGAAATGATATCTATGACACGATATCAAAAAATACTGTAAAATATTAAATTTAATTACAATTATAGCACAATTAATATGGACTCTTTACAAGATGATTAGTCAATGAACATTCCACCCTTATAGGTACATTTAATTCTTTATGAAAAGGACTTTTGAGTGTGGGTTCTTTCTCTTGTCCTCCTGTGTTAAGCTGTGGGATGACATGGCAAGAAGGCCCTTGTCAGACAGCAAACCCTTGATCTTAAACTTCCCCATCTTCAGAACTGTGACACAATATATTTCTCTCTTTAAGAAATGAACCCGTTTTAGGAACTCTGCTATAACAGCAAAAACAATATACACAATCCTTACATTTTCTTTATTCATTAATCTTATAAAATATTCATAAAAAAGAACAAAAACACCCAAAGCATATAAAACTATACAAAATATTTACATTTTCTCTTCTATTTTTACAGTAACTTGTTGATAAAGCCTATTATTAATGAGGAATTCTCTAAAAAATAATAAATGGAGTCAATTGCTTAGACTTCATTGTGGCTGAAATGTTGGTGAAGGACAGAACACCCATCAAAAGAATTACTTCCCTTATACGAGAGGCTTGAGGGGGCCCAATTGCCCTTCTGGTATGAGAGTACACAGACTACACCATCCATGAGGAATGATTCTCCAATATCAAATCTGATGATCTTTAATCTTGGCTTTCTCCACCTCTGGAACATATAGCAGTACATTTCCCTTTTCATAATGACCCATCTGAGTTATTTTTGTCATAGCAGCAAAAATGGTTGATGATAGTCCTATTGCATTAGTTGTTGAAAACTCGGTGTACACATTACAAATTTAAAGTAGCTATTAAAAGCCCCATTTGTGCACAATTAATCAAGTCTGTAAAAATAAAAAAAAATAGTTTTAAAAAAGCACATTAGTGATTTTGAAATTTATAGAGAGAATTATTCCCAAGTCAAAAAAAGGAAACAGAATTGCAGATATTGAATTTCTGTGTCTTTATAGATGATTTTCTTTTCCTCAAAATTTCACTACTTTCATTGATATTTTCCATCTGTATGTTAATTATGCAGTTCACAAATATATCTTGAATCAAAATTAATCTTAATGCATATTTAATATTAAAGAAGTAATAATCTGTTTTATTTTTATTTTTAAGAAGTTCTATATTTATTATTAGCAATCATTGTATATTAAATGATTGGTTCCCTCTTTCTAAATTTACCATGAAAATATTGCTTCAAATTTTGAGACATGCTATGGGCTAAATTGTGCTGCCTATTCCCATAGGTTTTATAGGGTAATTTGTGTGAAATAAGGTTACATGGATGGGATCTAATTCATTTTAACAGGTGTCTTTATAGCAAGGCACCAGTTACAATTATTACCACATGATGAAGGGTAATCATAGATGCAGAGTAATGTAGCCATCCGTAAGGCAAGGCACGAGTCCTTAGGAAAACCAGACTTGATAAAACCATGCTTTTGGATTTAGGGTTTCCTCACTCAAAGGATAAATTTCTGCTGTTTAAATAATCAAGTCTCTGATTTTTGCTTGGCAGCTAGAAAACTAATTCATATGTAGGTTTGACTCTGTGGAAATGTTATAGGCCAGGCTATATGGGCAATGACTAAATAGACTCCATTTTACCTTGAGACTCCATGTTATGTAGGAAATACTTCTCCCATGGGAACACCCTGCCTCTGCACCTGTCATCAGTTGCTTAGCATGACATGTTTGGCAACACAAAATGGTAATTTTTGGATAATGAAAAATTGTTGGTTTTGATTCCTATTTTTCCTAAACAATGTGCCAAGTCAACAGTGATGTCAACAGTTATTGTCTAGGTGATAGTAACCATTCTTTAATTTGTACCTAAGTAAGGTCATATGACACACTTTCCTCTTCTGCTAATGATTTTAGATCTCATAATGTTAGTTTGTAATTTTAAATCACAGCAACATTCATACATGTACAAAGGTCAATGATGTCTGTCTCATTCTGTTATTATCCTTGGCCCCCCACCCCGACCCCACCCCTCCCTTCCCTCTATGCTATCTATCCTTCCTCCATTCTTGCCTCCCTTCCACCCAGCATTATGCATCATCATTCACTTATCAGAGAGATCATTTGGCCTTTGGATTTTTAGGTTTGGCTAATCTCACTTAGCATGACAGTCTCCAACATTATCCATTCACCTACAAATGCCATAATTTTATTCTTCTTTATGACTGAGTAATATTCCATTGTGTATATATACCACAGTTTCTTTATCCATTCTTCTATTGAAGGGCATCTAGGTTGGTTCCACAATCTAGCTATTGTGAATTGAGCAGCTATGAACATTGATGTGGCTGCATCACTGTAGTAATCTGATTTTAAATCCTTTGGGTATAGGCCAAGGAGTGGGATAGCTGGGTCAAATGGTGGATCCATTCCAAGTTTTCTAAGGAATCTCCACACTGCTTTCCAGAGTGGCTGCACCAACTTGCACTCCCACCAGCAATGTATGAGTGTACCCTTTTCCCCACATCCTCGCCAACACCTGTTGTTGCCTGTGTTCTTAATAAAAGACATTCTAATTGGGGTAAGATGAAATCTTAAGGTGGTTTTGATTTGCATTTCTTTTATAACTAGGAATGTTGAACATTTTTTCATAAATCTGTTGATTGCTTGTAGATCTTCTTCTGTAAAGTGTCTGTTCATTTCCTTGGCCCATTTATTGATTGGGTTATTAGTATTCTTGGTGTAAAGATGGTGTGACTCTACTTTGTGTACAATCAGACAAACAATAGCTGTACTCCATTTGTGTTCAATGGATCAAAATTAAATGAATTAAAAAAAACAGCAACAGACACTTATGTTTGACGTACTGACTTACGGTATAAAAATCCCTACAACCCTATGGTGGGAATTATTCTCCCAATAGCCATTTTTGGGGCATTGTGTGAGACATTCAGCCAGCTGACTAATAAAGACTCTCCAATTTGGACTTCTCAGAAGTGATCGTTCAGTTCTTAAGTTGAGTCCCATAAACTACAGACTTCTACTACCACGTTTCACAGCTATTTATCTTTACAATCATTTTTGTGGTTTACATTCCAAATGTCAACAACTGGGCCTATAATTTTTCTTTTCTAAACTATACTTAAAATATAATTAAACAGAACCTGGCAAGATATTTGCATTTATAGAACGATATTTTTGAAAATTGTCTAAATCTGTTTACTGTATCTTTTTACATGAGATCAAGATATCATAGAGAAAAATACACTGCATTGCTTATTTAAAACTCACATGGATAATCTTTTATAAATGTATCAACAACCATAAACATCATTTCAACTCTTTAGAAAAGATAATCTTTTCATTTAAATTTCCCTATTCTTTATAAAGTCATAAAATATTATTTTATTAATTGATCCTCTTAACTGAAAGTTACATATGAGTCTGGACATTCTTATAAGAATATTTAGTAAGATAACTAAATTTTATCAAATGTATAATTTATTAAATATAAAATATATTAATGCTAAAACTATATATCATTAAGATTATAACATTCCCTGTGCATTTTATGCATGGGATAAAAATATAATCAATCTTACTAGGAAACCTCAATAATCAAGTAAGAATAATGGCTATTGGACACTTGTAGATGATTTTTACATACCTTCCTTACTTCCAACACTCTGAACAAAATTGTTTTGACAATTGACAGATATGACTATTTTAGGAATCTCTGCATTGGGAAGTTTGAAAAGGAATCACCACAGGTGCCCAGGAAACTCAATACACACTGATGGGAGATACACTGTACTATTTGTTAAAGGGAAGGAAATGGAGTTGAAAAAAAAAAAAAAGTATATATAGCTGTAAGCTTACTGTTCTTTCTTTAAAGTTTAAAAATGTTAAAACTTTATAATCTTTGTTTATTTTCATATTTGAAGTATTTCTTTTCCAAACATCAGATAAAAATTAAAATTCTGCTCCCATAGAACTGGGCTAGGGTATAACTGCTGCCAACTCTGGGCCTGCTGTTGCTTCTGGGCCTGTTGCTTCATTCATCTCCTCTCTTGCTCCCCCTTAAAAACCTGTGGCCAGATACTAAGCCAAAGATGGTACCCAATGACAGCCCCTATGAATATATGAGTGTTAGTCTCTTACCCCCATCTCAGTGAGTATGAGAGTCTGCATTTTCCAAAATAAGTGGAACTAGGTATTATACATGGTTTCTCTGTCTGAAGGGAGAGCCAGAGGTCCTATGCCAAGGTGGGAGTACAATGGGAAGGTGAGGGAGAAATTATGTTTTTTGGACATTGTGAAGACCAGTACAACCAATGAGCAAGCCATACTTGCACACAAAATGCAGAGATTGAATTTTTTCCACTCTAGAACAAGGAGCACATAACTCAGGTAAATAGTCTTGGTTCTTCATACGATTTCAAAAAGCATGCTGCTCTTTTGTATCATGTGCTTGACCAAGACATCTCCTCTTTAATTCAACTGTAGATACCTTGGTCTCTGTAAAAGAATCTGCAAGGACTTACCATCCCCTTAAATTCCTTCCTGAACCCTCAAATTCATGGGAGATTAGAATGGGTACATATATTAGTAGCCCAATAATATATTGTTGTAGATAGTACTTAATATAAATTTTGTGTTTTTTAAAGTAGAGACAAGAAAGGACAGCAAATATACACTCATAGAGTTTGTTGCACTCAACTTCATGCTACAACTTCTGATTCTCATTTATTCCTATGGATTTGAATTACCACCTGACTATTTTCATACTCCAATACCCTTTGATCTCACCTCTTTTTCTGGTATTTTGGTTAGGTTGGCTGACTCGAATACTCTAGGCCAAAGAGGAGGCAGCACATCATGGTGGAGGCATGCTGCTCTGCTCATGGTAGCCAGAAGCAGAGAGAGAGAGAGAGAGAGAGAGAGAGAGAGAGAGAGAGAGAGAGAAAGAAAAGAGAAGGGTATACAAGAAAGATGAATTTTTCCAGGGCACACCTTTAGTAACCCATTTTCCCTAGCCATGACCCATCTGCCTACAGTTACCACCTAGCTGGTCCATTCAAATTGTTAATCCAATAAATGGATGAATTCATTGATTATGATACAGTCCTAGTAATCTAATCACTTCACCTCTGGATATTCTGGCATTAACACAGAAGTTTTGGGGACACCTCATATCCAAACCATAACAGTAAGCTTGCTGTAATGCAAGCACATAGCAGTGGTCAGAGTATTCTGACTCACAGAGATATATGAATCAGGCTACCTGTTCATGGGGTTCCTAGGGGGAAAAAAAATAGAGACAGTCTACTAAATCCTTACATGACTTGTGTAAGTGAAAAAAAATTTGGGTTAAGTGTAAACAAATCTAACTAATCTAAATGCATAGAAATCTAACTAATGTAAATCACCAAAAAAAAAAGGAAATCATGATCTATTAATCAATTTGCAAACATAAGTCAGTTTACAGATCAGAACTTTTTGAAAGGAAGATTAGGTGCTTTTAAAGACAGATCTCTTATTTCTTCCTAACTGAAGTTTGTATTAATTCTCCAGCTATCTGTCAAAATTTTGTCTTCCTCTGGATATAACATTGGTCTATTACACTGATAAGATTATGGGGACTGGAACTCCTAAGCAAAGAGCAACTACTCCTGACAAATTGTTGGAACATTTGCATGTCAGATAGTCATAAACAGATTTGAGAAAAATTCATGAAGCTCCAACTCCTTTAATTTTCAGGGTTCCAATGGCATAGAAAATATCAAAATATCCCTTTTAAGATGAAAAATATGTGGTAAACTTACAACTAAAGAGAGAAATAATACCTATTAAGTCTCTCAGAGGTTTTGAGGAATATACTCTATATTACTCAGCTCATTTACAGAGTGGAATAAAAAATGTGCTAATTTTGAGTGGGTTTCAGAGAAGAAGACTTTGCACCTGTCCAGGCTACAACACAAGCAGTTTGTTGTTGTTGTTGTTTCTTGTTTGTTTTCTGTCACTCTGACGAAAATACCTGACAAAAACAACTTAGAGTTACTATGCAGCTTGCATAATAGTTGTACCTGTTGGTAAATATTCAGTTGGTTAATATTCAGTTTAGCAGATCTGACATTGCTTGAGGTGTTATTGGCAAATAGATAGGCTATTTGGAGTACCTGTTAAGCCTTACAGGTAAATGAAAGAGTGAA
This sequence comes from Glaucomys volans, assembly GCA_020662805.1. Lineage (NCBI taxonomy): Eukaryota > Metazoa > Chordata > Mammalia > Rodentia > Sciuridae > Glaucomys > Glaucomys volans. The sequence goes on along the minus strand of JAJEJO010050379.1, from coordinate 429,056 downwards.
CAGTGATAATTTAGGGGCAAAATCTTGCCATCTTCTGCACCTAAGTACTACTGTCTTGAGAAAAAGTTTTGACTTGCATCTTATCCTTAGCTGAGACTGATTACTTAATTATGGGTCACCAAGGCAAGGATATTGCTTTTGCCTTTTCTATTGAAGAAACTAATGGTCATATTCAGAGCTATTAGTGCAAAGGAAAGAAGAACTATCATAACTGAAATTAGAAAGGAAAAAAAGAAAAATTATTTCTGTTGTCTGATGACATTGTATATATATACACACATATATATATGTGTGTGTGTGTGTACACACACACACCCCTCTAATGATTTCATATAAACCCCAAAATCATGTTAAAACTAATAAATTAATTCAGCAAAGTTATGAAAAAATTAACAAACAAAAATCTGTTGTATTTCTAAACAACAACTACGAAGAATTCAATAGGAAATGAAGGTAGCAATTATAATTGTACAAAAATAATAAAAAATTAGGAATAAACTTAACTAAGCAGGTGAAAGACTGTATATTTTTCAGAAAACTCATTTGATAGCTATTTTCCACAGGGATATGTTTAACATGCACTACTAAATTTATACTAGATTTAAATGTACTACTAAATTTATACTAGATTTAGTAAATTTATACTAGATTTAAATGATTAAGTAAATGAATGTCAAATGGTAAGTATCTCAGGATTGGAGTGAGAATTTATAAAAGAGCAAGCAGAGAAAATTAAACTACCCCACATGTGAGTGAATTAGTCTTAGAGATACCAGTTAAAACTGATGTTTAGCTTAACAGAGATCCAGATGGTTAGATACAGAATATTTGCAGATAGATACAAATACCCAGGTCAATATGCACATATATATATATATGTTCTGGTTGTCTCTGTTGAGATAGCCAACAAACAATCACACCCCAACAGCAACAAGCATACTGAGCTACATAAGATTGGGTTCTGGCATCATTCTCCAAAACAGTATCTAGGATCTTTAGAGAAATGGAAGCTTAAAGAAAAGGTAAGATAAATATACATTATGACCTATTCAGAAACAAAGAACTAAAAGATAAACAAGAGTCCATACTGTTAATAAATAAATAAATAGGAGAGAAAAGACTGATCTCCCTTTAAGAATTCCAAATCATTTTTGAAAATATTTTGTCTTCAAAGAGGTAGACTCAGACTCCCCATTCTTTAAGTGTGATCTGAATAATGGTAACTAACTTCCAACGAATACGGTATATAAAGGAGAGAAAATAGCATCTTTACGAAGGTTAAACCACTTCCTCAGCACCTTAGTGACAGACCACCTCCAAACAAGTAAGTCCAATTTATCAATTTATAACTGAGAAACATGATTAAAAATGCAGATGAACTTCAACTAATGGAAATTTTGGAAGTACATGACCAGTACTCTTCATAACTGCCAAAAGGGTCAAAATGAGGACAATCTTAGAAGCTGCCATAGCCAAGAGGAGTCTACAGAGACATGACAAGTAAATACAATGTGGTATCCCAATTTGGATGTTGGAATAGAAAAAAAGGGTGTTAGGTGAAAAATAAAGAAATCTGAATGTTATGTTTACTAAAGAATAATGTAATATGATTAGTTTCTTAATATAACAAATTCTCATATTAATGTAAGTTAGTAACAGGAAAACTGGCTGTGGTTATGTGAGAACTGTCTACTATTTTCTCGATTTTTTTCTATAAATCTAAAACTTTTAACATAATTTATTGAAAATGTAAGCTGGAATTTGGAAATGAATTTCAAAGCAACTGATTTTAGTGAACTTATATAACAGCAAATGAGATCAGTTGGACTACATTTTGGTTCTAATGAAAATGTATTCAACTTTTATAACAAAACCCTTTACATAGTGTGTTTTGATTATTTTTTATTTGGGTATAATAAGTGTGCTGAATTCATAAAATAAAATATACGCTTATAGTATTGATCTTTAACTATACTTTAGAATCTGATACCTGCCTCATTTTCCTCTCCTTAAATATACTCACTTCCCATACCCTGAAAAATGGTTTTCAAAGTGTCCAGTGCAGTCAGGAGTGGTGGCACATACTTATAATCCCAGTAGCTTGGGAGACTGAGGCAAGAGGATCACAAGTTCAAAGCCAGCCTCTGCAAATTAATGAGGCCCTAAGCAACTTAGTGAGACCCTGTTTCAAAATTTTAAAAAGTAAAATGGGGATGGGGGTGTGGCTCAGTGGTTAAATGCCCCAGGTTTAATTCCCAGTACCAAAAAATAAACGAACAAAAACCAAAATATCCAATCTGGTTTCATTAGTTCATGTCTTCTCATATCCTCATAAAATCAGCTCAGTTATCACTTCATCTGGAAAAGTTTTCCATCTTACCATCTAAAGTAGACTTCCTGTAGTCTCCTGACCTACAGTGAAAATTTCTTTTCTAACACGAGACTTACATGCTTTAACATTGGCATATCTCTAACAAAATACATTTTCTAGATCAGTTTTCTGATATCACTTTTACTCAGAATTCACCAAACATAGGGCTAGGGGTATTTCAATGTCAAAGCATAGCATGTGTGGGGCTCTCCCCAGAAGTGTCCCCCACCACAAAAACAAAGATAAACAACAAATACAAAGATAAACAACAAATACAAAGATAAACAAAACCCATTTGTCAAATAGGTGAAGACCAACCAAATTCCAAGAAAAACTTGAGTGTTACATTTAGTCATTTATTTTGAATTGTGTCCTTTTAAAAGAAATAGCCAATTCCTAATCATCTGTACCTGTGAATGTTATCTTATTTGGAAATGCAAATAGCCCTGAATATCCACAGGTTCTGCATCCCAGCTTCAGATTGAAAATATTAAAAGGAAAATTTCAGATTGCTCCAAAAATCAAAATTTGAATGTTCCACAGACTGAAAACCAGGCTGAATTCATGCAAATAAAGCAGTATGGGTGCATAACCTGGGGCAGCCTCCCATGATTTCATAGATGCACATTCATACTCTAACACTTGTTTGAACATTGTTCACTTGTCTGCTCATTTGCATACAGCAGAATTTAATTAGGATTATTATGGCTTCATCTGTACTGAAAACGCACAAACATATCCTTATCATTTCTCTTGAAAAATCTAACATCACAACTATTTACATAGTATTTGCATTATGTAGATTTAGGAATAATTTAGAAATAATTTCAAATATATAGGAGGAAGTGCATAGGTAACATGCAAATACTACATCATTTTTTATGGTATTTTTTTGTGGTAGACCTAAAAATCTGATACATTCAGTTCTATGCTTTTTCTATGCCATGTTTAAACCTCACTTTCCCCATATACATACATACTTGCAAAACTCTTCAGCTATGAACCATATCACTTACAAACCTGTGTACTTCAAACATGTTTCATTTTATTTTTTTCAGCCCTTTTTATTTTAAATATATTATTAGATTTTATTAGTGCATTCTAATTATATGTAATAGTGGAGTTTATTGTGACATATTAATGCATGCACATAATGTAATTTGCTCTACTTCTTCCCCAGTACTTCCCCTTTCCTCCCTTCTTCTCTTCCCTCAATAACTTTCCCCTACTCTCTGGTCTTCTATTCATTTATTCTTTAATTGGTGCCTTATACTGACACATAAAAATGAAGTTCATTGTGATATATTCATACTTGCACAGAGAAAAATTTGGTCAATTTTATTCTGCTGCTCCTCTCCTTTCCCTACCCTACCTTGTCCCCCTTGATTCCCTTCCTCTTCCTTACTGCTCTTCCCTCTATTTTCATGAGATCTACCCTCTTTTTATAAATTCTTTATTTCTCTGTAGTTTCATGTATGAGAGAAAACATTTGACCCTTGACTTTCCTTCAATTTCAGCATTAGAAGTAAAGAGCCCTGATTCGTTTCTCATTTCCATGTCTATTCACATAACCATAAAAGTTTATAAATTGAATTGTTATCACTGACTTTGTATGAGCTAGTGAAATAAAATGTTTTTGCCTCCATGAATAACTAAAGCAATGAGGGATATTATAGGTGAAAATATTATATCTATAAAAATATATAATACAGTTCTAATATAATGATAAGCAAGAACTCTTTTAAAACTGAAATTACTTATAATTCTCCTACCCAAGCTCTGAAGGAACTTTCCATCAAAGTTGAAATCAAATCATATATAGTTTTAGTATCTGTATGACCTTTCTTTATTTTTTTTTTCCCTTTAAGGGTTGCACATGAAACCTTTGGGCCTTTCCAACTTTTTGTCTTTAGATGTTTCCCTTTAAGTTATATCTCCAACCCCAAATAGCTTCTGTACTTTCTCATAAGCCATTTCTTACTCTGTAGGGAACTGATATAGAAGGTCTGACCTTGGTTTCAAAGAAAATTGAAAGAAGAAAAAGGGTGGAAACTAAAGCAATGGGAAGACTTGCACTATTCAAGGTCAGGAAAAAAATCAGAACATAAGCAATTTCATAGAGGAGTTAGGTCTAATTTGCTTTATGTCTGTTTTAGATGTTGTCTGTTTTTATATACTCAAAGTAAAAAAACATACAGGATACTTAAAGAAAATACTTTATCCCATATTGTTGAATAGTTATGGACATGAACATGTAAAAATTTCTATTTCTAAATTTGAAAATGTGATAAAGCATATGCATATCACAGACATTTTTAAATGAAAGTTAAAACTTGACAATTATTTTTTGATTTTGTTAAAATACAAATGAAATTATTAATTTTCCTCCATAAAGGAGAATATTTGCATTTAGTTTTTCAAAATCAAATTTTATATGATGAATTATAGAAAATACTACATATACTTTTTAAAAGAGATGTTTTTATTTCCTGTGAAATGTGGGAATATATAATATATATATAATATATATATTATGTATATATATATGCAGTGTTTTATTAAAGTTATCTGAGAAGCGATTTGTAACTTTTAATTTCCTGTACTGGAAGATAATTTATTGGTATTTATTTCTGGGATATTTAAATATGAATTTATAACTGTGTGTATCAAAGTACCACAAGCAATGTTAAAACTAATTTCCCTCAGCTAATAAAATGGTTCAAAAGGTGATTTCACAATACATAATGCCTAGAACAGGGGAAAAATACACACTTAATGGTATAGTTGTGTTTTGGTATTTTACCTTTGCACATACAAAAATTATGTATTTGAAAAAGCTATTATGTTTGTAATAAATTCAATATTTTAAGCACCATGATTATTTCCTGTAAAAATCTAATGAAACTATCCAACATTATAATATTTGATTGGAAATGTCAGAACATTTTAAGAGCAAGAAAACACTTATCCTACAATGCTATTTTTCTAAATTAAAAAGTAATTAAAGTAATTAAAAAACAAAAAGTTCACATTTTAAATGCAATATTTTGTTTTGTAAATACATTTTAGTTGAAAAAATTTCAACGAAGTTTGTTGTACATTATTTTAATCACTAGATATATATGTCTATCATGGGTATAAATAACCTAAAGGTGTAGATTGTATTTTAATATTAACTGCCTTCTTCAGTAACAAGTTCTTCAAGATGGTTACAATGATAATCTAAGCACAGATGATACCTTAGAGTTTGTAAAATGATTTCAAATAAATTGTTAAATTCCATCTTCAAAGTCTGGTTGGTTTCCTCCATTGCCTAAAATCAAGGAAGTATCTTAAGCATTATTTTTTGTCCATATTGAAACTATTAATAAACACTTGGGACCAAGCATGAATAAGATAGAGTGCTTACTTAAGAAACATTTGAATTCTGGAAGAACCAAAGAAATCACTGTTTTACACAAAGTACATAATAGAAGTGTAATTCACAATAGAAAGTGGGTAAGGTGCTTTGGGAATGTTACCATAGCACTTATTCCAGACAGATAATCAGGGAAGTCTACCTAAGAGTCTACCTATCCTGATGTCACTTACCAAAGATAGCCAAAGGAACAGGCAAAGAAGGAAGACAGTGCATAAATGTTCAGATGTATAGCATAGTAGAGGATCTATAGAAAACTACAGTGATCAGAGATCTAAAATATAAAGGAAAAGTGTTGGGTCATTGGAGACATTGTGGCTGAGATGTAGACCTTTAGTGCTCTGCGAAAGAGATTGAGTCTTATCTAGCTGAGGAGATAGCAAACTGTTGAAGAAATTTGAAAATAGATGATCAAATTTAGTTTTGGAAGTAATTTAGCTTGTAGGATAGTCTCAGGAAAATGATAAAAATAGGGAACACTATTAGTGGCAGGTTTGAGGAATAAGATTATGAATTAGATGTACACCTGTTGAGTTTGACATATCTGAAGGCAGAATCATATATGTGCAAAAAGCAAGGATTACATGAGACTATTCTATCCCACATTGTGTATCTTTACCATGTAGTTAGACCTGGATCCCAGCCGAATTCCATTTGTGGATACTTGTCAGACTTCTTAATTGTAAGCAATAGAAGATGACAACATAATTTGAAAATGACTTTACATAAAATTATTTTGGATTGCTCACAGAATAATTAGAGATGATGAAGAATTATCTATTTGTCCAAAATCCTGCACAGAATATCTTTTGAACCATTTTCAAGTATACTTTCTACAGTTTGCAGGGCATCAAATTCTTCACCTAAAATATGATTCCATAGCAAGTACTTCATAGTTTTAAAACCTGTGCCCTTTATAATCTTTTTCCATTTCTGGCTGTTTTTCTCCAGGACTATTTTGCCAAGAGTCTAACTAGTTTTATGACTTCCAGTCTTTGCATTCTGATAAACGTTCTTACAAGTCTAACAGAAATATATTTAAAAATCTCTTCACAAATATCAATAAAATTATGTTGTTTTAGAAATAGTTTTTCTTATAAAATGGAAGGTCCATTTTTATGAAAAGAGCTATATTTTGGTCTCAAGTGACATGCAATTTGCTTGGTTAATTAGAAAGGAATATAAAAGTTATGGAGATAAATGTTCAATGTCATAAAGTAGCATTTCTTCCTAATCTAACTTGTACATTTAATAAAGCACCAATAAATGTGTAGACAATACTAGGGAGAGACTTTTGACCAACTGCAGAAAAACCTCAAGTGGAAAACTTAAAACAACAATAAAAAAGTGACCAATTTGACAAGGTTAAAATGAAAAAAATGTTAGGAGGTAAAACCAATATTAACAAAGAGAAAATAAAATATTAGGAAAATACACAACCTTTAACTCAAAGGTAAATGTTCTAACAGAGCAAAGGCTCTTGCAATTTCATATAAGAGAAGTGACCAGCCTAACAGGCCAGTGAGAAGGCTGAGTGCCAGACACTTTGCCTTTCTCCCTTAATAGTTTTCTCCTCTCCACATCTTCTTAATTTGTCCATAACTCACAGGATTACAAAGTTTTATTACAATAATTTAACTGTAATTTCATGCAACACTTCTGGTGATGCAGTATTTATGCAATGTTGCCTAGTAAGGAGCTTGAACATATGAAAACAAAAGTAATTAAAATATAAAACTACAATCCTTAGACCTTACAATTGAGAAAATACATAGAGTAAATGAACAGGAAAATGTATTTTAAATAATTTGAATGTCTTTCATCTGTGTAAAGTGGTAGTTTAAAAGGTATTACTTCTAGCACCTTCTCCCTGAAATCCTGACTGTAGTTTCCTTTCAAATTTTTTGATAAAATTCAACCTCCATGTCTTTATGTGTATCTTGTGTCCAGTTTTCAATTGTACCTTTAGCTAAATTTGTTTTATCTACATTTCTGTCTCAGACATAATACACACATGCATGCACAAGCACATAAGCACAAATATTCATACAAAAATATTCATAGGAACACACGTGCACCATGTTTTGGGTTTAGCATGATGATCCTTGAATGATAGACTGGTCTTTCAGTTACTTTTTTTCTCTCAATAATAAGACATGTTCCTTATTCTTTGTTTCTGAAAAGCAAGAGATGACCCAGCAAGAATTCAGTCTTTTATTATTTTTATTTTTATTTTTTTGAGGTAAAACCAATCATTTTATTTTTTTATTTTATTTTATTTTTTTATTTACTTATTGATTCATTGAACACAAATGGAGTACAGCTATTGTTTCACTGGTTGTACACAAAGTAGAGTCACACCATCTGTGCATTCATGCATGTACACAGGGCAATGGTATCTGTCACACATTCTGTTATTAATTTTACCCCCCACCCACCCCCACCCCTCCCTTCCCTCTATGCTAGCTATCTTTCCTCCATTCTTGCCATCTTTCCCCCCAACATTATGCATCATCATTCATTTATCAGAGAGACCATTCGGCTTTTGGATTTTTGGGATTGGCTGATCTCACTTAGCATAACAGTTTCCAACATCATCCATTTACCTACAATACCCTAATTTTATTCTTCTTTATGGCTGAGTAATATTCCATTGTGTATATATACCACAGTTTCTTTATCCATTCATCTACTGAAGGGCATCTAGGTTGATTCCATAATCTAGCTATTGTGAATTGAGCAGCTATGAACATTGATGTGGCTGCATCACTGAGGCAATCTGATTTTAAGTCCTTTGGGTATAAGCCAAGGAGTGGGATAGCAGGGTCAAATGGTGGATCCATTCCTAAGGAATCTCCACACTACTTTCCAGAGTGGCTGCACTAACTTGCACTCCCACCAGCAATGTATGAGTGTACCCTTTTCCCCACATCCTCGCCAACACCTGTTGTTGCCTGTGTTCTTGATAAAAGACATTCTAATTGGGGTAAGATGAAATCTTAAGGTGGTTTTGATTTGCATTTCTCTTATAACGAGTGATGTTGAACATTTTTTCATAAATCTGTTGATTGCTTGTAGATCTTCCTCTGTAAAGTCTTTTAGACAGTAAGTGCTTATGTACATGCATGGCATGTGTGTTGTTCTGTTGTGTTTTTGAGGGAAGTAGTGTTGAGGAGGAAAGGTAATGAATGTTCTGCATTAATTACTTTTGTCAGTGTTACAATTATTTTTGAGATTTTGTCTCCCAATAGATTGACTGATGAAAGCTCAGTTATAGGCCTTTTTTAAAAAAACTCCTTATTCGTACATTGCCTAGCATCTTATCTGCCATTTAGGACATTTTTGATATAGGGGTATTAAACAAATAATTGAAAAAAAAATTAATAATCACCACATAACAAAATAAATGATAGCATTCATTAGGTAAAGCAAACTGCTATGATTAAGAACACAGACATAGATTAGAATGTTGTCTGTAACTTAAACTATTGTGGTTCTTTGCCCTCAGTTATAAACCTTTCCCTGTTCATTATTAAACAGATAAATAATGTCTGGTTTATAGAATAAATGTGAAAGTTCCATTAATTGATAAATTGTTGTAGAACTGCTTACATATTCCATCAGTAAAGGCTTAGTAAATAATTCTTAATTTTATTTTGTTAATATTATTATTCAAAGATTTGTAAACAAGACCTTCTTTGTACTAAAGACATAGGAAAAATTCAAAAATGGAATCATTTATCTAAATATGCACATTAGGAATTGTCAATCAATTTTTTTTTTTCTCTTTTGTGCTGGCGATTGAATCCAGGGTCTTGCTCATACTAGCCAAGTACTTTAACATTGATTTATAACCCCACCCCTCAGTTTTTCTTTAAAAAGAGGATTTCCTCTATATTCCTATAAGAGTGGGAAATTGTAACAATGGAACTTTGTTTTATGTAGGTTTAATGACACACTTGTCACTGAGATTTCTTCTATAAGAACCAAATTTGTGGCGGGTCCAAGTGCAGTAGTATTTACAACTAATTGATCACAACCAGTTACAGATTTCTTTGTTGGGCTGGGGATATAGTGCGGTTGGTAGTGTACCTGCTTCACAAGTACAAGGCCCTGGGTTCAATCCCCAGCACCACAAAAAAAGAAAAAAAATAAATAAATAAGAACCAAATTTGTACCAAAAAATATGTTTAAAATGCTTGACTCAGTTATAATCTTTAAGTTTATCAACATGAAATTGTTTATTGTGTGTAATAAAATATGTATAATTTTTGCCAAAAAACTGCCATTTATTTCAAAATAGTAAAATTATTGCACAAAACACATTTTCATATTTAATTTTAATTTTATGTCCTGTATAAGTGGTTTTTAAATTCTATTTATTTAGTGTCAATGTGATATAGGTATACTATTCTCCACTGTTTGATAAAATAATATATGAAACACATTATTGCTCAAACTTCCTGCATTTTTTTTCATTTCTAATGTAATATTCCAAGTCCTGTAATCACACTCCCTTTAGTTAATATTCATATTATTTATTGAAATAAAAAACAAATGTTCTCTACTTTGTCCATAAATTAGTCCTACAGTTATGAGACATTAATACACTTTAAAGCATTTTAGTATATTAACATTAAAGGACTTCAGAACATGCAATGCCCAACTATGCCACTCGGGCATATTGACTATTCTGAGTACATGTCTCACACACACACACACACACACACACACACACACACATAAAACAGCATTGTGGAAGAAAGTCACTGACTTTTCTCAAAAGCAGGAAATAGAATTGAGATAAAAAAATGTTTTCCTTATGCCTTAAAAAATGTAATATTCTTATTTTCAAGGATGGGAACCTAAGGCTCAAGGAGATTTGTTTTAAAGGTTTTGTTGCATTAACCCTTATCTTTCGACCCACCTCTCCAACCAGATAAGCACCCTGACTTAAATCCCTTTACCTTGTAAAATTCTCATAATTTGTTGCTCTTTGTTCAGTTCAATATATAAGCTTGTGTTTTAAGGTCTTCATTTATTTATAAAAGCTCCTGTGCCACATCAAACTTGTATTAAATAAACTTTCAGGTTTTTCTCCTGTTTATTAGTCATGCCATTTTAATTCTCAAGCCCCCCTGAGAAAACTTAATAAGGCAGCAGTACAGTTAGGGTTAGCTACACTGTGATATCATTTATTAAGATGTAAATACTGATGTAATATTACATTTACTCTCCATAGGTTGAATGATTCATTTGTTTGAACAATATGCCTCAATGTCAAATCTAATGAATTAAATATATTTATGCATATATGTACATATATAAATATACATATATACTTATTTACTTTGCTTTATGTTTGAACTAAGGATTTTTATATATACATGATGTTTTGGGGTTTTGGGGCATTTTAATTTCTTTATTTTGTGATACTGTGTTTATCATTCATCTTATTGTCTGAAATCTCCAAGAATGATACTCCTCTCTCTCTTTTTTTTTTTTTCTTTTTTAAGTACTCCATTCTGCTCAAACCAGGATGATTGACATTCCTTTCACTTTTTCTCCTGGTTGGTATCTGGTGATGGCATTGATCATTTTGATTCACAATCATTATTTGTTCTATCATCTTTTTAGAAGAAAGAGTGTATTAAAGAGATTGTTTTGTGGCAAATTATTTTGTTCACATATTTTTTTCGTTTTAACTAGAAAAGAAAATTTTGCTTCCTAATTTCTAATGTTTGGTCTATGTGACTTGCTTTGGCCAATTGTATATGAATAGCAGTGAAAATATGATTTTTGAACATGAAAACATGAGTTCTAAGAAACATGAAAACATGAGTTCTAAGAGCATGAAAACATGAGTTCTAAGAAACAATGCATATATTTGCTTAGACCATAAAGGCTTTCAATCTTCACCATAGAAAGAAGATTCCCAGAACAACCCTTTAACATGGTCCCTGAATTAGATGTGTGAAGCTGATTTATCTCAAGCAAGTCACAATTGGGTAGCCTAGAGCACAGCTCACTTAGCTGAGCTGAACCCCAAGAGCTTAACTTTTATTTGTTAATGGAAAATTCTTAGTTCTGAGGTGACTTTTATCTTAAGTATGTCCATAGCTGACTAATAAAGCTAATTTTCTAATATGTCAAAATACTTTAATTCTGAAGTCAAACTGACAGTTTGACTTCAAATAAAAATCTCAAGTGAAAATAATTTTATTTCAGAAGGCTGAAAGTATTGCTCTATCAATACTAGTATCAGCATATAGAAATGCTGATGTCTCTCTAAATGTTAGAATGCAATTATATACATGTTTTATAGTTGAATTGTGTTTATTCTATACATATTGGCAAGATAGAACTCATATCATTTGAATTTTATACTTTCAATCAAAAGTAATTATTAAAACACAGAAATTACAAATAAATAAATAATAGACAAAATTATTTGAAGATCCACATATGGGATAAGGAAAAACAAAATTTAAGAGTAGTGATGACATTATAATCGTACTAATGTTAATCTAATGTTCTCTAAACACTTGAAAATGTGATTCCCCTAGTCTCAGGAATTGGGAAGAAATAAGTTGTGAAGATACTTCTAGTAGTATGAAAAGGAGAAAGACACCCCAAAAGTTGGTATATTATTGAGAATAATAATAATAATAACAACAACCCTCATAACTATTGCACAGAAACACTTGGAACTTAGAGAAATAAAAGTTCCCAATGAGCCTATTGACACCATTTCTTATGTGAAATAAAACTAACTTGAAAATTATTTAGAAATAACACAGTACTCTATTCATTTTTCCATTTTCTTTAATATTTAAATAAATCATAAGGCAAAAGCATAGCAATACTATTTATTTTCATTGTTTTAAGTGAGAGCAAGGTTTCTAAATGTGAGATCAACATTCTAATATACCTTGATATATTAGATAAAAAGAATTAAATGAAACACAATTGAGGTTCAGACAAATCCCTGCAATAAAAATGCTTGTGACTATTTAGGGATCTGATTTGGCTGCAGGTTTATTATGAGTCAACAATGTAATATATGTGCCTGTCATGGTTTGGATGTGATTTGTCCCCCAAAAGCACATGTGTGAGACAATACAAGAAGGTTTAGAGGACAAATGATTGTACTGTGAGACCCATAACCCAATCAGTGAATTAATTCCCTGATAGGGTTGACTGAGTAGTAACTGAAAGGCAGCCAGTGTGTGTCTGGAGGAGGTGGGTCATTGGGGGTGTGCCTTTTTGTGTGCGTATTTTGTATCTAGCAAGTGGAGTCTCTCTGTGCTTTCTGATCATCATGTGGGCTGCTTCCCTCTGCCACACTTTTGCACCATGTTGTTCTGCCTCACCTAGGGTCCAGAGGAATGGAGCCTGTTCAGATTTCCTAAACCATGAACCCTGAAATAAACCGTTCATTCTCCCAAATTGTCTTTTCAGGTCTTTTAGTCACAGGATCCCAAAACACTGTCTAAAATTGTGTTGAAAAGATTATGCCCATTAGATGTTGTTAATAATGGCTGCATTTGGAGCAATTTGAAACAAACTTCCCCAACACTAACCTCAGTTAACCGTTTTAAGATCAGGTAGTAAATTCCTGAATATAAGAATTTTAGGAGAAAAAAAAAGTACTATATTCACAAAAGCAAATTGTGCTAGCAAATTGTGATTTTTTGTCACTGTCACCAAAACACCTAATAGAACAACTCTGAAGAGTAAAAATTTATTTTAATCTCACACTTTCAGAGGTCTCTGCCCAAGACTCCAGTGCTCTGGGCCAGAGGTGAGGTAGAGAACATCCCTGACCCAAGAACATGTGGATAAAAACTGCTCAGCTCATGGTAACTAGGAAGCAGAGAGAGAGGGGATAGTGCCAGACACTAGATAAACCCGTACATGGCATGCCTCCAGTGAGCTACTGAGCTACTTCCTCTAGTTAGGTCCTACCACTCATAGTCCACTCAGCCATTACGTAGATTAATCCACTGATGAGGTCAGTGTCCTACTCATCAACTAAACCCCTAAATCTGAGCCTTGGTGTGTTGGGGAACATGCTTCCAACACATGAACTTTGGGGACATTCCAGATCAAAACCCTAACATAGACACAATGTATGGAATGTTTAAAAAGGTTTTTCAAAAATCATGCTACATTGAATGACTCAATGTTACGCTCTTGGATTACAATTATTAAGGTTTTTATCTTCTCTAGGAAAAAAAAAAGAAAGAAAGAAAGAAAGAGAAAGAAAGAAGAAAGAAAGAAAGAAAGAAAGAAAGAAAGAAAGAAAGAAAGAAAAGAAAAAGTAAAAGAGAGATAAAAGGGACCAATGGATTTTCTTTCCTTCACTAAAAGACAATAATATGGTAAAATAATTAATGGCAAAAAGGATGCTAAAGTACAGGGCTAAGAAATATTATTTTCAAAAGACTGTTTGGAGAACAATCTAATATCATGCATACAAATATATATTTTGACTCTTTCTTCATACTATATCAAAAATAAATTCCAGAGTATATTGCAAAACTATGAAAAGAATGTATTTAATATTTTGAAGAAATTATAGAATAAAATCTTCAAGAATTAAAAGAAGTGAAGATTCATCAAACCTGATGTTAGTAGGAGGTAGGATAGACTATGGCCAAAGAGAAAGTGTTAAAAGTGTTACAGGTAGACATAGAAGCAAGTTTGAAACAGGTTTTGTCTCTGAAGACCATAATCAAGACAAAAAAAAAAAAAAATCACTGGTTCTGCATTGTGCACCAAAAAAATAGGTTTAACAAAGGAAGAATAAATTATCTATATTCTCTATAACTTTTGATTCATAATCTCTGAAAAAAATTTAGTGTCCTGAGAAGAAATGGGACACAATGCCCTGTGGTTAATAGCAACATGTGGGTTATTTTGTTAATATAAACCACATTATTAAATGTAGAAATATATATTAACATTTGAAAATTATGGGTCCTTCAAATAACTTTACCCTTCATCTTTTGCACCACAATTGAATTTACATATCAAAAATATCTTCTAATTTCACCTCCCAGATTACTTTAGATGTTTGAATAATGTAACCTTGCAACAGAGAGCATCACAATGCTTACTTATGTATCCTCAACCTTCACTTATGTCTAAGGAAATTCCGGTTTGTACAGATATATCCATTTTATGAACTGATTTTTACTGAAATATACCCAGATTGCAAATAACAACACTAGATATCGACCTCTTTAGTAAGATAAACAGTCACATTATATTAACATTTCCTCTGTAAAGTCCCTATGGGTGAATCATAATGGAGTTCCTTGAGATCTGGGGAAAAGCCATGCCATTATCTTTGGAGAAGTATTCTCCTTTTGTGAATCAGCTTTTGACTTGGGCTGAATTCTTGACTATGAGCTGACAAGCTATTTTGGAACCAGACTGCTCTGATGTAAGGGGTGTTGCCTGACCCACCAAGCACAGCAGTACTCCATCAAAGGGAAGTGTTAATACAAAGTTGACCTCAAGCAGGAAATGAGTATTTGAGTAAGATGCAAGTGGTTTCAAGTGTCATGGCCCTAACTGAAGTTAGATTGCCTTTTTTTCTCTCAACCCATGCTTATGGCCTCATATAGATTTTCCTCTGACCAGTGCCTGAGGAAGAAAGTAATTGGGTATTGTTCACACACAGTTCCATTGCAGACCTTTCTCTGGGTCACATTTAAAGATGTGGTGAAAGAAACTCTCCCAATGGGAAGAACTATAAAAAGTTCACCTGGTCATCAATTTTTTCCTCAGAACTGAGATGACAAAATGTTCAGATTGCAATATTTCATAGATAGGGGATAGGGCTCTGCTGGATGGTCAGAGACTTGGAAAGAAAATGATTAGAAAATTGATGATGAGGCAGTATATTTGTGTTCCACGTAAGTGCTCACTAAAGATCAAACTTACCCTCTACTTCACAATAAGGTATCACTATATGGTCACATGCAACTGCTGTTAAATATTTTTCTTGCAGTGTATTCCAGGGGATGTTTTAAAATATTAAAATTTTTCATGAAATTAATTGGGAATAAAAGAAAACATTAATTATAGTTTGTAGCTCTTAGCATTATCTGTATTTCTTATTAATGTAAATAAGTGCAGTTTTATGTTTAATAAATCATACAATTAATTACTTTTACCACTATACACATGATTGATGAATGTGCCATTGTAACTAAAAATTGTGTGAGATGTGTGATGTTTGGGACTTTCTTTTTCAGATATGATGTATAGGGCATGCATCTATGTCTGTATCTATGTCAGACATAGAACTTTAAATATAATATGTGATATAGGATTTCATATATATCACATACATATGAGATACACACACACATACACCCGTATATGCATATACCTACTTTGGGCTTTGGATCTTTACAGAAAGGAAATTAAGTGAGCAGTACCACTTCTACATTGTGAAGATGATTTTGAGATTTTTTTAAGAATACATTGAAACACTGTTGGATTAGAGGCCAGAGATAAAGAGAGCTGAGGTAGCAGAATCTGTGAATAAAAATACCTGAGAATGGGAAGCATTGTAAATAAAGGACCACAGAAATCCACACAGGTGTTAACCTTGAGTCACTGGGAGAATATTCAGCTAAGACTGCATATGCTAAACTTCGTTAGGTTAAGAGATGTATAACTACATATTTTACACAGATTCAGGGACCTTTTAGATTGCATCTTAAACATTGGGTGAAAAAGAGGGGGAAAGATATTTATTTTTTGGCTATCAGTAAGACTTTATACAGCATCACCTTGTCCTTTTCAAGTGGGTTTGTAAATGAACTATTTCTGGTGGCAACCCTAGAAATTTTACATTTGTTAACCAAGTCCCATTCTCAAACTTATATAGATACTGAGGTAGCAGAGATTAACACTGAGTCCCAGATACAGATATATGCTGCAAGAGAAATACGTCAGACATTGTGCAGTGGACTTAAGTGGCAGTATATATATATATATGTATATACATATATATACAAACACACAACACATATACATACATGTTCTATTTATATACACATACATACATGCGTACCTATATATTGAGAATATATATATGCATATATATATGCACATATATACATATATATACACACATATACATACATGTTCTATTTATATAACATACATACATACATACCTATATATTGAGAAAATTGAGATAAGAAATTGGTTTATGTGAAATGAAGACTGAAAAAAAATCCCAAGGTTTTTGTATTTGGCAAACTTAGGACCTAGGAAAGATAGTGGTGTAAGTTCCAGGTCAATTCTAAGTCCAAGTTCAATGGCAGGAGAACACTGATGTCATAGATGATGTCAGGGAGCAAGGTCTCCCTTTCTTAGCAATGGATAATAGCTTGAATGAAGATCACACATCAACTCAAATGTTACACAGAAATTCTTGCAGACACACTGTTATTTTTGGACCTGGAAAGTCCCACAAAGGCTCATGTGTTGAAGGCTTAGTCCTCAGTGCAGCTATGTTCAGAGATAGGGCTTTTGGAAAGTGAATGAATCATGAAGGCTCTAACCTCATCAATAGATTATTACTTTGATGGCATTATTGGTAAATGGAGCCTAGATGAAGAAGTGGGTCCTTGAGGACGTGCCTTTGGAGATTATATCTTGTCCTCAACAACCAACACCTCCTCCATCTCCTCCTCTCTTTGCCCTTCTCCCCTCCTTCTCCTCCTATTCTCTTCTTCATCCCTCCTTCTTATTCTTTTTCTCTTCACCATCCTGTCCACCATGAAGTGAGAAGTTTTCTTATGCCATACTCTTCTACCATGATGTTCTCCATCACCTCAGACCCAAAACAATGAATTAAAACCTCTGAAACCAAGAGCCAAAATAAGTCTTTTCTCATCTAATTTTTTTTTTCTCTCCAGTACTTGTCACAGTGATCAAAAGCCAAGACACATACCTAGAATCATGTTTACATAAATATTGAGGCATGCTGACATCCTATGGCCCTGTCAAATTGACACATAAAGTTCACCCTAACACCATCACACTGAATTATATGGTCTCATATAATAGCATGGTAGCCTTTGTAAGATTTAATTGCAGTGCCAGAATAAAGGTAACAACTTCATGATCTACTGTAATATCTTCCAGATTATGGTTGCTAAATAAATGACAGATATATAGAGTGTTGTTTCTTTTATAGCCAAAACTTTTGGATCTGGGAATCTAAGGGTAGGAATTGGAATGACTCTGTCTACTATTACCTGTAGGGCTCTGTGGAAGAAATACATTTTTTCTTTTTTAACTACAATTTCAAGCTTTACTTTGCTACACATTTTAATTTATAAGAATGCACTTGGTGTCATTCCACCAAGCAAGGAACCAAGATTAGTCAAGGTACTTTCTAAACACAAAGGGAATATGAAATAAGTAACGTAAGAGGGAAGTTGTATATGCCAGTTACAACCACGTAGCAAATGATAGAAATAATGTTGTAAGAGTTTTGCAATTATTTCCTTATATTTAAGGTGGTTCTTATATATCTATGTATATGAATTCAAGTATTTTCTTTTTTCTATTGCTGTTAAATACTCCTTCTTGAAATTGTGCTAAAAAGACTAGCTTCAACCAACTTCAAGCAATCTTATGAACCTACAGAAATCCCACCACTGTGAAATTCTTCCTTGCTAATGAGAGCCTCATTCACCCTCATTTTTTTGTCTTATATGTTTCTAGGACGAATAGCTTAGATTTGCATTTCTCTTATTACTAGGGATATTGAACATTTTTTCATATATATGTTGATTGCTTATAGATCTTCTTATGTAAATTGTCTGTTCATTTCCTTGGATCATTTACTGATTGGGTTATTAGTATTCTTGGTGTAAAGATTTTTGAGTACTTTGTAGATTCTAGAGATTACTGCTCTATCTGTAGTATGTGTGACAAAGATTTTCTCCCACTCTGAAGGCTCTCTCTTCACATTGCTGAGAAAAAGCTTTCTAGTTTGACTATCAAATTATTGATTCCTGCTTTTATTTCTTGTGCTTTGGGAGTCATGTTAAGGAACTCTGGTCCTAGGCCAACATGATGAAGATTTGGACCTATTTTTTCTTCTATTAGGGGCAGGGTCTCTGGTCTAATTCCTAGGTCCTTGATCCATTTTGAGTTGAGTTTTGTACAGGGTGAGAGATATGGGTTTAGTTTCATTTTGCTGCATATGGATTTCCAGTTTTCCCAGCACCATTTTTTGAAGAGGCTCTCTTTTCTCCATTGTATGTTTTTGGCTCCTTTGTCAAGTAGGAGATATCTGTATTTATGTGGGTTTGTCTCTGTGTCCTCTATTCTATACCATTGATTTACCCATCTATCTTGGTGCCAAGAATACAAGCAACAATAGGTGTTGTCAGGGATGTGGGGAAAAGGGAACACTCATACATTGCTGGTGGGATTCCAAGTTAGTGCAGCCACTCTGGAATGCAGTGTGGAGATTCCTTAGAAAACTTGGAATGGATCCATCATTTGACCCAGCTATCCCACTCCTTGGCCTACCCAAAGGACTTCAAATCAGCATATTACAGTGATGCAGCCACATCAATGTTCATAGCTGCTCAATTCTCTATAGCTAGATTGTGGAACCAACCTAGATGCCCTTCAATAGATGAATGGATAAAGAAACTGTGGTATATATACATAATGGAATATCACTCAGTCATAAAGAAGAATAAAATTATGGCATTTGTAGGTAAATGGATGATATTGGAGACTGTCAAGCTAAGTAAGATTAGTCAAACCCAAAAATCCAAAGGCTGAATGATCTCTCTGATAAGTGAATGATGATGCATAATGTAGAGTGGAAGGGAGGCAAGAATGGAGGAAGGATAGATTGCATAGAGGGAAGGGAGGGGTGGGGTCAGGGTGGGGGGTATGAATAATAACAGAATGAGACGGACATCATTGCCCTGTGTACATGTATGAATGCATAGATGGTGTGACTCTACTTTGTGTACAACTAGAGAAACAATGGCTGTACTCCATTTGTGTAGAATGAATCAAAATTTAAAAAAAATAGCTTAGAAACTTAATTATTTTATCCTTTTTATAACATAGAAACATCATAATCCATTGTTTCAAGAAATTGCTTTGATAAATGATGTTTTAATAAAAATGAAATAGTTTTAAGATTTAGATCAAATGTGAAAATAGATAATTCTCACATTAGGATCAATATTATTTCAAAGATAGAAAAAGAACTTATTGGGGCACAAGAATAATAAACTCTCTGCATTTGGGAACATTTATGATAGTTGGTTTGACATTATGTGGTTAGAGAAAGTCTAGAGAAGATATGTTTAGACTGAAATAAAAGGCAGATATAGGGTCCAAAGAAGTCCAGCACCAATAGATATCACAGCAGATATTGCACATCAAATAAATACTATGGAGTCATTAACTATTCAACATTTTTATGGGCAAATGAAATAAAATATTAGCAGTGGATGACAAATTTTCCCCCTTAGGATGAAATTCAATGAAATAGTTTCAAGTAAAAGCAATTTTCCACTATTATGATCTTAAAGAACTAGTACTATTTCCTAGGTCTGGCATGTATTAACATGAATTTTCCATGATTTTGATTAAGAATCTGGAGTTTGAAGCCAAATCAAAAACTCTCCATGCGCACACACACACAAACACACACACAAAAATCTAAACTTGGTAGATAAGGGAAAAAGGGACTTGAGGGATTCCTAGAAACTTGGAAGAATGCTATTAGAAAGGAAAATGGAGGAAAGGAGGAGCAAAGCTAGATAGAAGAAGGGTGAGTGGACATGATCAATGTATTATGAATGCATGCTTGGAAATACCACAGTGAATCCTATTAACCTGTACAGTTGATATGTACAAATAATTGTAATTTTTAAAAGTTTCTACATAGCAAAGGGAAAAAGAATCAATAAAATGAAACATCAAACCCAGAAATAGGAGAATATACTTGAAAACCATAAGAAAATGATAACTTTGTTTATGTTTTTGGTAGATAATACATTGACATATTTTTCCTAATATTTTAATAGTTAAAAACCCATTTTTTTGCATTAGTGATGTTATAGACTGAATGTTTATTTACCCAAAATTCATATGTTGAACCTAATTCCTGAAGGGATGTTATTTGAAGGTATGGCTTTGGGAGGTGATTTGGTTCCTTCCTTTGGGAAGTTTTTTAAACAATGATAAGAATATTTACTTCTGTTTTTTAAACAGAATATATCCACTTTGATTTACTTTTCTGTATGAGGGTTCAATTAAGGTTTCTATACTGTGTTACTGTTTTGAAAAAATAGTCCAGCTTTATTAGTAATTCATAAACATACTACAAAAATACAATACAATGTTGTCTTTGCAAAATAGCATCCACTTGATAACTAATTTACCACTCTAATATATATTTATTTTCATTTAAATAATGTTGATGGCATCATATAATGAAGGATACTCTACCCTTTTTGCTTTTTAGCACCTTAATATCTTCCATCACTTCTTGCCATGAAGATATGCACATCTTAGTGAAATTATGAAACTCTTAACATGAATTTATTAAATACATTCTCCAAATATGCATTCTTTAGGTTGACATTTTCTTTGCAGAGCTCTTGTACAAGGCAAGATTTCTCAGAATGTGTAAGTCATGGCAATGTTTTTCTTAGTTAGATAAACCAGCATCCATATAGAATAAAAGAAATTTACAATTACAATGTTCAATTTTCTGTTACTTTCTGAGTTAGAAGTATTACTATCTTGGACAGTGTACATAATTATGCAAATATGAAAAAGATTATTAAATCTCATTTCTAGAAAAATCAGTGAATAGTCTTTATTGCTATACCCAAGATATTTTAAACTACAAAATACATTCATAGCACTCGACTGTTTAATCAACAATTCTTATTAAGGAAAAGAAGGAAGGAATAGTAGAGGGGGAAATGGGGACATTATCTGCCAACAGATTATTTTTCATGTTATGAAGATCTTTATTTATTCTCAGGAACAATTTTCTTGAGACTAGAGATGAAACTATTTCTATGACAAGATAGATGCTATGTAGTTACTGACAGCTTGGCAGTTAATTAGTCATTTGACTGTTTCTCCCATATACCATTTAAAAGATTAAGAAGCCAAGACCTTTGGGAATTGTGCTGTATTTCATCACATGTGTTCATCCAGAAAGACTCTGAAACTGTTGATTCAATAAAGTTCTCTCTTGGCATTGTCAAAGATGCACTACTTTCTTTCTCTACATATGGCCATGGGCATTTCATGTTTCTACTCTGTTTTCATATTCTTTTAAATGAAAATGTCTGTAATATGCATTAGTAATGCACAGTCATATAACTGAGAAGTGTGGTTCACATGAAAAAAGTATTCATATCCTTTAAAATGGTAGTTTTTTTCCCCCCAATAAATTGATCAGGCAGGAGAGAGAGGAAAAAAAAAAAAAAAGAAAAAACCTGTAGGTCTTTTTTTAAAAAAACATTTCTCATATAAGCATAAACTAACAGTATACAAGTGAGGATGAATATCAAATATCAGACTGGTAAATAATAATTTAGACTCTAAAAGTTTACAATTTGACTTTAAAAAGTTTACAAAATCCTGGCTGGGCATGTTCATACATTCTTGAAATCCCAGCTACTTGGGATACTGAAGTGAGAGGATCACAAAGTAATGTAGGTTAACATGTTAGACAACCTTTTATTGTCGTGATCAAATACCTGGCAAGAACAATTTAGCAAGTAAGAAGTTTATCTGAATCCACAATTTCAGACATTTAGTTCATGGTCAGCTGACTCCTTTGCTCTGGGCCAAAGTGAGGCAGAATAACATGGTAGAAGGGTGTGCTGAAGAGAAGCTGCTCCACTCATGATGGACAGGAAGCAGAGAAAGAAAGGGAAAAGGGATGCAGGGATTAAGAACCCTCCAATGCACACTCCCAGGGACACCCCTCCTCTCCATCCACACCGAAGTCAGTTCATTCAAACTGGGATTGACTGATTAGGTAACAGCTCTCATAATTCAATCATTTTACCTCAGAACATTCCTACAAAACACAGGTGTCTTTGGAGACCACCTCATATCCAAACCATAACAGTTAGTCATTCATTAATAGGTGGGAGAAAGAAGGACGATAGTGGGCAAAAACTCATAGGGAGGACATTAGACTTGTGCATTGAGAAAATCCATAAGTTGCCAGTTGCCACGGTACACGTTTGTCAACCAAGCAATTCAGGAGACTGAGGCAGAAGGATTGCAAGTTCAAGATTAGCCTCAGCAATTTAGTGAGGCTCTCATCAATTCAGTAAGACCTTGACTCAAAACAAAGAATAAAAAGGAGTTAAGACAGATATAGCTCAGTGGTAAAGCACTTCTAGGTTCAATCCCCTGTAGCAAAAGAGAAAAAAAAATTTTTTGAGTCAAAAAACTAAAACCACATGGAAGCTTATCAAAAGCAAGCAAAAACAAACTGTTATCAGGTGGCCCTAATACTGACCCAGTGTGGAAGGAAGCTAAGGATCTTTGCCTCAGAGATATTAGCATCAAGGGAAAACACCATTATTTCAAAAGTTTCATCTCCAAAAAGTTCTGGGAAGAAGAGAGCTTTGTGATAGAAGGTAGAATTCCATAGGTTTCAAATAAGAACAAAAGGAGTTCCACAGATTTGACTCCTGAGTCCTTGGAGCCATCCTTATCATATCTAAAGGTAGAAAAATTTCCTGGAACCAGTCTGAATCCTCCCAAATTCTGAGGCAAGAAGCTTCCAAATTCTGTCCCATTCAAAGGCTCAAGTTCTTAAATACTTCCACTCTGTGTGGAATGTGTCAACAACCTCCCAGAGGCGACCCATTCAGTCTGTCCTGCATGCCTGCGTACTCCATCTTTCCAGTAAATTTTTGCCTATTATTTTTGGTATCCACTAGAAATTCCTCCTGTGACATTGCAAAGAACCAGTCTTTACTACCCTTCTTTTCTGCCTTGGCTTCTTGATGGAATCTCACAGCTAATTTCATAGCTGCTTTTTTTGCCCCACAGTTAGGGAGCAGGGAAGGGCCCTGTAGATAAGCAGTCCTCTTTCCAAAACAAGTTTGAGGCCAACTTGGGCAACTTAGTCATACTCTGTCTTAAAAAAAAAAAAAAAAAGAAAGAAAAGTTTAGAAAATCATGGGGAAATGACCAATATAATTTAGTTTTCTACCAATCAGATTCATTTACATCAGAGTTACCTCTTTGTGTTTACCATCATAGTTCAATCTTAAAAAATAATGAGACAACCAAAATTAATAGGGAAAAGACTTCAAGTAATTTCACTAAGTTTAATCTGAAATCAACTACTACATCATCTACCATGGACATTGTTCTATAAATTCTTAGTAATTTTGGATACATAACCTTGATACATACTTTATTATCTTCCAGGTTTTAAGCAGTAGTTATTAAAGGAATTCAGCAACCAAATAAATGAAAATAGGAATCGTATTTTTCTGCAACAGTATCATATTCTTATATTTACTTTTTTCTCAATGAAAACACATTAAGTATGAGAATAAGAAAATACAATGGCATTCCTTGAAAATGTTTCAATAAATTCCATTTTCCAAAGAAAAATTTAAAAATTTTAAATATGAGCAACTCTAAAATACAATGAGTAAAACTTACAGGTTCTGCCTACCTCAGTATTTTATAGTGGATTAAATCATGATTCTTAGTGGTTGTGTTATATTTTGTTATTTTGATATTACATGATTTATTTAAAATATATTTTGATATTATGTTGTTTCCATTCTTTTCTATAATGAATAATGATTTTGTAATCACATGTGTGATTATTCACAATGATTTTTAAAAGCATAAAAGGTGGTTTTGAAGTGAAGAGAATTCCTCCACAAACCTCTGAAGTTTTGATAACTGAGTCTGCTAAAATAAACTGATGACTGTTGAATAGGGTGAAGGCATATAATTTTGATACATGCATGGGGGAATCTTGAGAAAGTGCATGGCCAACAATCCAATGCATTTGAGAGGTCTTTATACCCTCTTTGTACTACAACACAGGGTCATGTGAACAGTGGAGGATTCTTGTCTCATGTATCCAAAGGATGAAGTACACTGATGATGGAGAGTGAGAATTCAGTTAGCAGATTTATTAGAAGTAGATTTACTAGAAGGAAGCAAGGAAGACTCCTACCCATCCCAAATAGGGTCCCAAAGAGGAGGCTTTCTGTCTAGCGATTTTTATACTGTTTTGATGAAGAACTAATCCTTCTTGGAGAGTCCCCTTTGATTATTCTTTCTCTCTGACTCTGTTGAAAGTGCACAGTTTTAATTTCTTTTTCCCAGAATGGAATGACTAATGTATTTGTTAAACTGCATTTGTTCTGTACTTGTTTCTTGAAATAAACAAATTGCTTAGATTCAAAATAACTGACTAATGTTAGGGTAGTCAAGGAAACCTGAGGCCAAGGAAAGCTGAGGCGACAACACAATCCATGGTCCTCCAAGTGAGTGGGGACTTCTAGTCAGACAGCCACAAACAAAAAACAAGTTTTAGTCTAGGGTTTTGCTATGGGGTGATGTTCCTGTCTCAACAGGAAAGAGGACAGTGGTGGGGTGCATGAAGTTTTAGAAGGAAAATGATGATTTTTAGGAGATATTGTAATGGAGCAGGGGGCCCCCTGACGAGCCAAAATAGTGTGACCAAAATCCTCTTTCACCACTTCCTGAAATCATGCTAAAAAATTTTCATATACATGACTCAGAATAGAAGATATGAGTTTATTTGAAGGGATAGGAAAGAAAAAAGTTGACACTATAAGGGAAATATTAGGTCCCCTCAGAGAGGAGAAGAATGGTGTGGTCTTCCTGTCCTCCTGTTTTATTGAAAGTTCCAGAGAAGTTTCCAGAGAATTTTACCCAGGTTCTTCTCTCGAGTATTGAATGATAGCAGGTTGCATCACATTTCCAAGTCCCCATGGTGCATGGTAAAAATCCAAGGCAATTCCAGGACACTCTGGCCCATGTTAACTGGTTCTAATTATCATCTGTCCCTGAGTTTTGTAATCTGGTTTGCTTAAGAGTCATAAAAATTTGCCCCTTCAGGGTAACTTATGTTCCCCTACTGGCAGGAAGAATACCGGAAGGAGTCTTTCAGGCCGACATTTCTCCCACACATAACAGGTTGTTTGCTTAGGCATGTAACATATCTTGTTGACTTAAACCAGGAAAGGCTGCAGGTAAATTGTTTTTATAAAAGAAAGCCTGTGGGGCTCAGCAGAGTAGGAACAGTTATAGTTATCCCCTTAGCCTCATTTTCTTACCGCTCATGTCTGTTTATTACTTTTCAGTATGAATGGACTCAAAGAACAGAAATAAGTCTGGGATATCTTTGCTCTGGGTGTGATTTTAACCCAGTTGATGAGATCACTTGGGGAAAGGATTCACAATAGCTTGATTAGCTTCTGCAAGATCTGGCCTTTATGTAAATAAGAGAACTTCAAAGAAAGTCTCTTCATGTGCTTCAAAAGACAAAAGTGAGACAAAGGAGGGGGATGGTAGGTAAGAGAGACCTTGGTTTTCCTTTAGTTCAAAACACTTAGAATGCCAAAGCATCATAAATTGGGGTATTGTTTTCTAAGTTACAATATTGGCTATATATAGCATATGTATTTTAAATATAAGGTATACATTTTCTAATGAAATAGACAAAATTAAAGATCTTCTGAATTTGAGGACAACTTCCTCATGCTGAGATTAAAGATTGAAAGTGCCCCCACCCAAGGACACCAAGAAAGTTGAGACTGTCATACTTCTGATTCATATAGCTTATATAAATTTTCATATGTCTATCATCTGACTTTTGTTTCTATAAATTCTTTTTCTGTGGAACCTGTGGGGAGAAGTAATATAGCTGGAACTCCCCAGTTTGATCAAACTGCATAAAATTTATTTTTCCTTCTCCATTTTGAGCAAGTAGCAGAATCCCACCAGTTGGGTTTTGGACAAAGTTCCTGGGATAGGCTGCTGGTAGCACTAAATTTCCAATCAATTGATGTTTGGTAAAAACTGGTAGTATGACTTTCACTAATGTCATAAGTTATTAATTTTGAAAACACAACAATATTAAAACAGAGTGAATTTGGGGGACCTCTCTGAATTAAAGGGAACATCCTTCTACTGATGGAAGAAAAGTAAAGGTTGGGTGGCAGAATTCAGACAGCAGGGATTGAGACAGGGTCCTTGAATTAAACTGATGGTAAAAATATCCCAAATCTGTGAAAGTGAAACACAAGGAGGAAAAAAAAACAAATAATATTTATTTTAATTTCCATTTAACTGTTGTCTCCAGATCTTAATCATATGTGTCTTTATTATCCCTCTCATTTTGTTTTTATTTTTCCTTTATTGTGAGTTGTGTACCTAGAAGTAACTTTGTTTCTATTTCCTCTGTTTGTCACATGTAGTACTTTTGTACCTATAGGTTAGTGGCACTTAAACTCCTGGGAATACTCTTGATTATTTCTAATTTGAAAAGTGCTTCTTCTTTATTTTCGCTATCCTCTCCTTTTAGAAATCAAATATTATAATAACATAAATAAGCCAAATATGTGTCACCCAAAATATGCCTCTTTGCATAAGTCTTATTTTGAGCTGATTATTTTGAGACACTTGCAGACACAGAACTTCTACAAATAGAAGCAAGCATAAGTTGCAATTTTTAAGAGGAATTTATATCTATAAAGACAATCTCCACTTCTAAGGGTGTTTTCTTTCTGTGTCAGAAAAAAGTAGATGATGAAATCAGTAGAGTCTCTTATCAATGAGTAAGGCACTGACTTAAATATGCATAAAATACTTTCCCTTTCTTATCAAATTTTCTTGGTCCCCTCCTAAATAACAGCCACTTCATTTTTTCCTTTTTCCAGCAAATGATGACTGTCAGGTCGGATGTAAACAGCTGTGGGAGGAGGCAAGGACACCTGGTAAGGTATACTGCAAGCGGGGCAGAGCAACCAGTTAGATGCAAATTAATAAGACCTGCTGACCTCACTTCCACCTGGTCCACCTATCCCTGGACAGGACCTTTAATCTATTCCAGCCCTATTAAAATCCTGGGCAGCCAGAGCCACGTGCGATTTTCTCTGGCTTTCCATCCTTTCAACCCAGAGGACTGGGAATTTTACCTGGGAGCACAAACTCTAATAAGGTTTGGTTCAGCTACTTTTGTCTGACTCCAATTTGGCCACCCACCGGTGAGCTTACATTCCAACCCCCCTGAGCTTACATTTGGTGCTGAACCCTCTGGTGAGCTTACAATGACATTTAATTCTAAACTCTTTGAGAATTACTTATTCTTCCATGGTGGTTCTCATGTATACATAACACATATATGTTTATAAAATGTTTTCTCTTGTTTGCTATGAGAACTAGAAAGTCAGTGGTACATTTTAAGAATATTTAGCTTTAAATGTAAAATGACTTGAGATCTGAGAAAGGTAGCAGGAGGGAAGAACAGAATGGAAAGTTACAAGAAGTTAGCACTAGAGTGTAAAAATTTACAGCCCCTTGACAAGCAGAAGGTGGGAAGGAAGCCACCTCCACACACACCTGAAGAACTGTGCACATGCCAAAATTTGGCCCTCAATTCAAGGGATCTTTCCCACCACAAGAGAACAAAGGGATGTGGGTACCACTAAAGTCATTTTATTTTAGATAACTCAGTAGGAGACAATAAAATCTAGGTGAGAGGGACCTTGTGTGCTAGGGAATAAATTTTAGGTTGTACCCAATCTGTGTGTCCCTGACCACCAGGCACCTGATTTTGCAAGACAGTCATTAAAGCCTCACTTTTTGCTGTACCTTGTGTCTTAGTCCATTCTTTGGGCTTGGACAGCAGAGTATGTCTCATATTAACCTTTGGTTTTTATAGGGATCAATTTCAACTAAGAGCCAAGAAAGGCAGAAAGGAAATAATTTCTCCTCCTCTGCAATATGTTAGAATATATTCTCAAATTTCATTTCTCTGATATCCTTCTAAATGCCTCCTGATAAATGTTGTTATTTTGGGTATGAATATTTTTCTTTTGACCTGCTTTTCAG
Organism: Glaucomys volans; assembly: GCA_020662805.1. Taxonomy (NCBI): domain Eukaryota; kingdom Metazoa; phylum Chordata; class Mammalia; order Rodentia; family Sciuridae; genus Glaucomys; species Glaucomys volans. The sequence continues at coordinate 400,092 of JAJEJO010050379.1, read as the reverse complement.
GTTGTCTATCCTAGCTTCTACTCCGTGTAATGTTCTCATAAATTAGATATCTGATAAATATCTGAAAAACTCTTAATTACATAATTATATTTTCTATTCCTAAAGTTTCCATTTGCTATTTATTTAAACATTTCATGTGCTATTAAAGATTAATCTCTTTTCCATTTCTGTTGCTTCTCTTTTGGATACATAATTTAAGTTGCTTTAAAATCCTGGTTATCTAATGCAAACATCTAAATTATTAATATGTGTATTCTTTTATGTTTATTCTTCTTTTGATTATTGCTCTTATGGTCTTGTTTTTGACATGTTGAAAATGTGCACAGTGCTTATATAAACTTACGTATTTATGCCATTATTTTCCTCCAAAAATATTGCACCCATTCTCCATTAAGCAATTGAGCAATGAAGTGATGACTAATCATCTTAATTCAGCCAAAAAGCTCTTATGTAAAGGGACTGTGTTGCATCCTGGTAATGACAGGAAAAAGACACATGTGAGCAGTGGGAACATGAAGTTCAGGGAGTAATTCAATGAACTGGGCCCACTGTGCTAATCCTCACCTGCCTTCACTTACCTGCAGCCCTGCCTGGCTTAAGTGGAGAGGATATAATATATTCCTCAGCAAACTACCTATTATCTGGACAAGAAATGCAGGCCTGAATAATTCTGATAAGAGAAACACAAGTTAGCTTCAAGGGGGCCTTTTATGACCCATCAACAGACCAGATCCCAGAACTTGAGGAGATAAGGATAATTATCCCTAACTATAAAATCTGTAAGAAAAGGTTCCAATTCGAACAGGTCAGCATGGCCAAAATGACCTGAAGTTGCCATGACAGTGGGTGGAGAGTTGAAAATCTGAGGTCGTCCTACTGTCAGTCAAAAGACAAGAGTTAAATCTGGACAGGACTCTTTGGAAACTTCCTTGGGACACCTAATAAAACTAGAGTGATGGAGAGGCACACTGTCCCTATCCTCGCTGAGAGGAGCCACTCTCTTTCTTGAGAGTATTCCCTTTTCTTCTTTCCTACCCCTTCTAATAAACTCATGCCTCTAAGTGACATGTCTAAAATCTTTCTGATTTGATTATAAAAATCAGAGTTTGAAGGGGGCTTTCATACTGCCTCCATTTCCCAGAAGGCCCAGTCCTGTACTAGTAAGAACCAGTCTACCATTTTACATCAAATATTTTCAATGAAAAAACTGGCATTTTCACCAAGAGGAGAGTTCTGAGGAGGTCCCCCAAAAGAAAGGAGGACTTTAACTCAGGTCTTCAGAATCCTTGATGTCAGAACAGAAAGGATAGGTCAAAGTGAAGCACTGATTGAATTTATTGAGAGAAAGAAAGAAGTGTACACTCTGAGAGACAAGGTAGAGTACAGGTAAGTACTTGTGTCTTGTGTCTCTAAGATCACAAGAACAAGAACACGATCTAAGAAAGTGTTTTTAGTTATCATTTATGTTGGTAACTGTTCATGTTGTCCCTTACCAGAATGGGGCTAAGTTATCAACATGTTGATTATTACCACAAAGGGGATATTTTCTTGTTTGCTTTTGATGTGTTTTTCCCCCATGAAAAATAAAAGGTCTAAACTACTAATATACTAATAACATAATCAACTTAACAACTGAAATATATTAATAACATAACCCAACACAAATACATATTTAAATGTTTAGTAAAATAAGACAATACAGAAATATATTAGTAAAATATAATTTTTTGTTTCTCCTCTTCCAAGTAACTTTTTATTATTGTCACTGGAGTTGAGAGTTTGTCACCTTCAAAGATAAAATGAAGGAGAAAAAAAGCAAACCATTATTCAAATGTGCTTGGTAAAAATTTTCTAAGCTGATTTTCAGGTTACAGATCTAATACTAAAATGATTTGCAATTACTACTCTCTTGTAATGAAGACTTTATGACCCATTTGCACTGACTACATATAAAAACAGTATATTGAACCAACTCAGCCGGGCTGGGCTCGGCCCGCCGCGGGCAGCTACCATCCGGAAGCGCCAGACCCTGCAGCTGCTTCGGAGCAACCGACCTGGGTCTGCGCCAGCCAACAAGTGAGTGCGGGTCCCCAGTAGCGCTTTGGAGTCACTGGCCGTGGCTCCAGCACCAGCCGGCGGCCTCCCAGGCAGAGACCGAGCATCTCAGGCTACCTGGGGCATTCAGAGGCGTCCGGGAAACTCTGGGAACGTGGACTCTGGCAGGGAGATGGAACTACCCCACGCCATTTTGGCGGCTTAACTGGCGGAGAAGGCCCATTACCAGCTTCCTGGGGCCTCCAGCTGTGTCAGGGGAGCTCCAGCCGGGAAACTCTGGGAACACAGTCTCTGGCTGGGAGGGGGAACTATTCTGCCCCACTTCCGCAGCTTCCCTGGCAGAGAGTGCCCATCTCGGGCTTCCCAGACCCTCCAGCCGCACCGGGAGAGGTTGGCCTGAAGCCCCTGGGATGGCTGACTCCGGCAGGGAGGTGGAACTGCTCTGAGTTTGGCGGCTTCCCTGGCAGAGGGGGTCCATTTCCAGCTTCCTGGGGCCGCCAGCAGTGTCAGCAGTGTCTGGAGTGATCGGGCAGGGAGCTTTGGGCCTTTGGCAATAGCTTACAGTGTCCCCAGGAGACAGCAACCACCTGCCACTGCCTGAACCCCCAGCGAGGAGTTCAGGTAAGCCTGGGCTCTCAAGCCCAGTGTCTCCATCACTGAGCACAGTTCTGTGACACCACCCCAACTTGAACTAGTGCCCAGGCCCACACCCAGGCCCGGAGTCTACCACCTTGCTGTATCTAATTGTCTATCAACACTAGGCTGCCTCTGCCCAGAAGCATTGATCATTTCCCAACCTGGAGGTAGTGGGACAGCACCTTTCTTGGGTCACCGCTTGATCAAACACTGCTCAAGCAACAGAGGGGAAGATACATGAGGACCATGAGAAAACACGGGAAGAAAGTGTCCCAATTAAACCTAGATGATATATCAAGAGAACCCAAAGACAGCATGGTAGAAGGAATGACAGAAATGGAGTTCAGAATGTTCATAATTAAAGTGATCCGAGAAGAGAATGATGTGACGAGAGAGCAGATTCAGGCTATGAATAATCAGTTAATAGAGCAATTGCAGGAAGCAAAAAATTACTTCAATAAAGAGATAGAAATTCTGAGAAAAAAACAAACAGAAATTCTTGAAGGAAACAAGGAAATGAAGGAAACAATAAACCAAGTTAAAAACTCAATAGAAAGCATAATTAACAGAATAGATCACTTGGAGGATAGAACCTCAGACAATGAAGACAAAATATTTAATCTTGAAAACAAAGTCGAACAAACAGAGAAGATGGTTAGGAATCATGAACGAACCCTCCAAGAAATATGGGACATCATGAAAAGACCAAATTTAAGAGTAATTGGGATTGAGGAAGGCGCAGAGATACAAACCAAGGGTATGAATAATCTATTCAAGGAAATATTATCAGAAAATTTCCCTAATATGGTGAATGAGATGGAAAATCAATTACAAGAAGCTTACAGGACACCAAATGCACAGAATTACAACAGATCCACACCAAGGCACATTATAATGAAAATGCCTAACATACAAAACAAAGATAGAATTTTAAAGGCGGCGAGAGAAAAGAATCAGATTACCTACAGGGGGAAACCGATACGTACATCAGCAGATTTATCAGCCCAGACCCTAAAAGCAAGAAGGGCCTGGAACAACATATTTCAAGCTCTGAAAGAAAACGGATACCAACCAAGAATCTTGTACCCAGCAAAACTTACCTTCAGATTTGATGATGAAATAAAATCCTTCCATGATAAACAAAAGCTTAAAGAATTCACAAAGAGAAAGCCTGACCTACAGAACATTCTCAACAAAATACTCGAAGAGGAAGAAACGAAAAATAACAATCTCAGTCATCATGGGGAGGAACTACCCTAAAGAAAGAGTCCATCAAAGGAGAAACAAAGTTAAGCTAAAAACCCTAAAAAAGCTAAAATGACAGGAAATACAAGTCATATCTCAATAATAACCCTGAATGTAAATGGACTAAACTCATCAATCAAAAGACATAGACTGGCAGACTGGATTAAAAAGAAAGACCCAACAATATGCTGCCTTCAAGAGACTCATCTCATAGAAAAACATGCCCACAGACTAAAGGTGAAAGGTTGGGAAAAAGCATACCATGCACATGGACTGAGTAAAAAAGCTGGGGTTTCCATCCTCATTTCAGACAAAGCAGACTTCAAACCAAAGATAGTCAGAAGGGATAAAGAAGGACATTTCATATTGCTTAAAGGTAGCATAAATCAACAGGACATAACAATCATAAATATTTATGCACCAAACAATGGCGCATCCATGTATGTCAATCAGATCCTTCTCAAATTCAGGAATCAAATAGACCAAAACACAATAATACTCGGAGACTTTAACACTCCTCTCTCACCGTTGGACAGATCTTCCAAACAAAAATTGAATAAAGAAACTATAGGACTCAATGACAC